>CM070560.1:13518859-14017167 GCA_036346405.1 Phyllostachys edulis | reverse complement strand
CTTGTCCAACGGCTCGGTCTCGATCCGATGGGAAAAGCACTCGATGTTCCTCGAGGTCCTCCGCCGCCGACCAAAGCCAAGTTCAGACTCGCCCCGGTTCCTCATGTCCGCGTGTTTCTTCTTTGTGTTCATCTAGCAATACCATAAGGCGCCAAATTTGCGTGCTGTGGTTCTACATAGCCACCTCTTGAATAGCTTCACCAAGGGTTGCTTCGAGAACTTCTTGAAAAAGTTGGCCCCAAAGTGGCGTAATACACCATCTACTCCTCATATCCCACCAAGGAAACGGCTCATCCGGGTCTTCCTAAAGTGTTTTTATGGTTTTCAAAGATCCGTAAGGCGATCATGGATCACGACACACCGGGGACGAGCTCGAACAACTCCCACCCTCGCATGTCGAAGGAACCACAACCACTATCGAAATTTCACCTTCAACAAATGCGATGGCCAATGGCGTAATTTGATTGTTCCTCGCTAACGCCTATGGCGTAAGAGATCTGCCCTTGTATTTCTTGGTCAAAAGGTCCCGCCCATCGAGATCACGGCAGCATATGCCTAAAAGCCTCGATGCAGGACCGAAGGATAAGAAGGCCCCACGCAATATCAAAAACGTCATGAATTTTAGATGGCATGCCCTCTCAACAGCGAGTACGTGTTCTCGGATTTCTTCCTGCAGCAACACAAGCATACGAGGAAGGTTGTCGACGCCGCCTCAAAAGATCCAAACCGTCTTTTCCAAAGCCTTCGTTGCATGCCACGCCAGCAGCTGATCTTGTACTTGAATTTCTTCTCAATAGCCACCATAATGTGCTTGGCCTCCACATCCTTCTTCTCCACTATCTCTCCATACATCAAATTGGCTATGAAGGTCGAGCGTTAGGTTACGATGTTCCGACAAAACACTAACGAAAGCATGCATCGAGTGCGGCTCCACCTTCGAGACAATCCAAAGAGTCTCATACTTGGTCTATATGCGTGCACTCGCCATGGACAACCGGCCTACTCAGATTTCACGGTGTCTTGCTCTTGGCTAGATTTGACGACCGAAATGTCCCGACGATAGACATAGCCCATAAGCTTAATGGCATCCTCAAGCATGATGTCTTATCGACAAACATTGAGTGCAACCGAACCTCTGTGGCATGGTACTCCCACGGGCGATTCATGCTCGTTATGCGAGATAGACCCTCGGCGTCAATCTATTCCATTCCGGGGGATGGGAGCTTCGCCTCATCGGAATTGTCCTCGTCGCCTTCTTGTAAAGCTTCGTCTTCACCAAGGCCATCCGGTCATCGTTTTTTATTTGGTGCAATATGTAATCCCTATGCTCTCCTTCATCACCGTCTCATGGAGGCTCACCATGCGGTGATCGATCTTCCTCTCTCTATCTACCGCTACGAGCTGATCACAAGCAACATTCTCGAACTCTTCAGAATACGCCCGAGAGTCCTCTTCTTCACCAACATGTCGGGCAACCGAATCGCTCGCACCACCCGATGATATCCGTCGAGCCCACCTGACTTCTTTTGGGCATGGTTGCACAAGTATCACACACTCATATCCTGGCGCACACATCCTTCTATAAAGGCTCTCTTCATACTGCCGCGCTCCGGCTCTTCTCAACTCCCATCCGATGTTCGTGGGAGACCGGCTCCAAAGCCCTTGTATGTCGACACTTGCACACCTCGGGGTTCAAAGAGAAGTCATGGGTGAGCTAATGCTTCACATCTTCGATTTGTGCATTCTCGCCGTCCGTGTACTGTGGCTTGTCGAAAACTGCTCAAGTCAATACCGACGGACCTTCACTTAACGGTGCCAACACCGTAATGCACTTTCAATGTAGTGGGTACAGGCATGACTTATTGTATGGTCGCAAATATTTCCAACATTGCAACTAGTCGGATCAAGAACATACGATATGTAAGTTACGCTACATTGTGATTTACATTTCTAAGGCCCTTCAGCCTATCGTGAGAGGCCACAATGAGCGTCTTGAGACGATATTTACATTCAACATAAAAACTAAGCTATTCCATAGGGCATTATCCGATTAGGACGCTAACTTGCAATCCGAAATGCTATAGGTGGCGTTCGGTCTTCTATAGAGCTATACATATTACCTAAGTCAATTAGTTCATACTAATTAACTTCTACTAATTAGTTTATAAAATAATTCATCCTCCTTATCGCCGATCACGTATTATTCACCCAATAATAGTCACGACGCATGCAACCACATAAGCGCAATACTTCTCACAAACAACACTAATACTCCCTCACAAACTATTTTTCTCTAACTAAAGTTTCTTATCATGACTACTTACATACAAATCAACAACATTTCGATTTTCTACTTTTTTTCTCTAACTAAAATTTCATCACGAGTACTACTTACACTACAATTTGTACTAAATAAACTATTTACCTACTACAAAATTTAAAATACAAAATAAAACAAACTTACCTGATGCATCTTTGTTTTCCTCTCCTCCCCTCTATTTTTTCTCTCCTCCCTTCTATTTTCCTCTCCTCTCCCTTTTTTTTCCTCTCTCTCCTCGTTCTCCCCTCTCCACTGGCCTTTGGATCCAAATGTTTCCTCTCTCCTCCTCAGACAATGCAAGGGGGACATGCAGTTTCTTATATAGTCATCGATCGCCCAACCGTTGGGATCGAGGCTATGGTCGCTCACGGTTCATCGACCGCAATAATGGCGCCTAACTGTTCAAGCCCACGACATAAATGCCGAAGTTTGGGCGATAGGACTCCGGTTGCCTAATGGTGGAGCGATGGGATCCAGTCGCCCAATCGTTCGACGACAGACGGCTATTTCTATAAAAAAAAAGAACGCTGGAATATTTTTGTAATTTCTAATAAAAAATAGATTATTTAAAAAAAAATTCTTGGAACTCCAGGCTATGACACCATAGGATTAGACATTGTTGTCCTCGTCGAGTCAAAGCTGTTGAGGGACCATCGCTAACAAGTCCAGTCCGAACGATTACTCTGTAGACAAACTTAGAATCATATGAACAATACAAGAACACAAGAACATAATAGTAGATTGAACACAGAGATATAGGGGGCTTCTTGTTTCTCTTTATTCCTTTATCAATCGATCAGCCTTTTACAATGACTAGTACCCTCTATTTATAGGCTAGAGACCCTACTAAGGTTTGGATGGGGCGCCCACCTATGGGCTGGCTGCTAGGCCAGGCCATAGTTTCCCAACACTCCATCGTGGGCACCCATCTTCATATGTTCATGTCTCGTCAAAACTCCATAAAAACCTAGTGGAAAAATTCTGTTAAGTCCAGTCCGAACGATTACCTCATAGACAAACTCAAAATCGTAAGAATAATGCAAGAACACAAGAACATAATAGTAGATTGAACACAGAGATATAGGGGGGCTTCTTGTTTCTCTTTATTCCTTCATCAATCGATCAGCCTTTTACAATGACTAGTACCCCCTATTTATAGGCTAGAGACCCTGCTAGGGTTTAGATGGGGCACCCACCTATGGGCCGGCTGCTGGGCCAGGCCATAGTTTCCCAACACTCCCCCTTGGGCACCCATCTTCATATGTTCATGTCTTGTCAAAACTCCATAAAAACCCAGTGGGAAAATTTTGGAGAAAGAGTACATAACATGCGTTCTGCTGCGTTGCACGAATTGTCTCGTTAAAAACCTTAGCCGAGAAACTACAGAAAAACTCGTCAAGGGAAAAAGAGTACAATCCACCCAATTTCATTTAATCTCCAGGACTTATCCTTTGGGTACTTGATCTTCGTGATTAAGTTTTAATAAAGAGTCACTACTACAGAACCGACATCACGAGCGGTTGGAATCGTCATCACGAGGCGGTTTCGAACCGTCTATGTTTTTGATGCTGTGATAACGAGATATTATCACGACGGTACAAACCATCGTGATACGAAATATCGCGAGCGGTTTTATTAAAAACCGTATGTGAAGTCAAATATCACGAGCGGTTTGAGTAAAACCGTCGTGATAGGAGAATATCACAGAGCGGTTCTAAATAAAAACCGCTCGTGATAGGAGAATATCACGAGACGGTTCTAAATAAAACCGTCTGTGATTTACGAATATCACAGACGGCTTTTTGTAGAACCGCTCGTGATATTCTCCTATCACGCACGGTTTTTATTTAGAACCGTCGTGATATTCTCCTATCACGCAGCGGTTTGTTCGCTCAAACCGCTGTGATACTTGACTTCACAGATGGTTTTAACGTAAAACCGCAGCGTGATAGCTCGCACCCCCTGCCCACAATTTGCTGTTTTCTGGCTAGCCTCAGGAATTGCTAGCCATGCCCTCTGAAAACAAGCATTCACAGAAAACAGATTCAAGCATTCACAAAAACAGATTCAAGGAGCCATGACAACTCAAAGTGATCATTACTCAAAATAAATTACAAAAGATCCGCATTTGTTCAAGTATTGTCGCTATAGTTACAACTAGATTACAATTGTTTGCGTTGAGAGGTTTTAGTGGGGTGATGCTCGGGTTGGCGACGGAGTGAAACTCTCCGTTGTCGTTAATGATTCTGTGTTGATAAAGCGCAGAGCTTCCTCGAATGTCCTTGATCTCTTCCGCAACGAAAGTGAATCACATTGTAAATTCAAGGCCCGCCACTAGCAAGAGTAAAGTGGTAAGATATATATATTTAAATTTATAATTAGGAAATAATTATTTGAGATTGACAAACCTCGGGATCCTTCTTCCTAGTCAGTAAGGATTAGTGCATATGATAGCGCAGCGTAGATTGCACATAACTCATCATCTTTTCTTTGGCGGACCTTTGCAAAAAATAGAATTACATATATAGGTATAGTCGGTTCGAGACGCGTTATTATGAAGTATGATATAGGATTATAGTGTTGTAGCGCTGCAGAAAAATCCATCCCGTGTGTTAGTTAGGCGCTCTTTCCATTGTATATTCCTTTGTTGGCAACATAATTGATGAGCGACCTACATGATTGAAAAGGTTATCCTCGGCCATTTCAAGCGAATGAAGACTACAATAGAGTTATGTAAGGAGGAAATGAGCATACCTCTCGAGTATTCCTCTTAGAGTCTGTCAAGTCGTGCTTGTTGCGGTTTAGGGAATCAAGGTATATCACATGGTTCCTCTTGGGTATAATAACTAAAAGGATCGATGGTACCTACTCATGTATGTCGCTATAGTCATTAAACCTAAGTTCGTCTTTAGTATAAAGTACAAATGAAATTTGTATAGCAAGTAGTGACACTTACCCTAGTTGTAGGGCACCACTATGTACTTCATGTTAAATCTGACGGCAATGACCTCGTTATGTATTTCTCGGCGAAGGAGGAGTCTTGTTGGATGGTTTGCAACGATACCACATGTGGGTCGAGGAAACCCATGGTTCTTTCCATTCCGGACATTTTTCAAAGATGTATCTATACATAAGCAATGAGTTGTGATATTTATTGGTATTACATGAATGTAGAACTTGATTGTACGCGACTTACGATTGTCCAACATCGTAGAAGCGAGACGCCGAGGCCAACGAGGTTGAATAGTTGAAATAAGTCATTGAAGCCACGACGAAGTACCTCGTCCGTTGAAGAAATGCTTATCCTCGTGTCGACGGTGATTCGAAGATCGCACCCTTCTTTTGGGTCTTCGCCATACCGTGCATGCAAAGCCCGATAAGCATATCCGGCATGCATCATCTGCGCCGGAGCACAATGGTTTTCCGATGATGTAGTTCGGGTATCGCGGACTTCCGGACTTGGGAGGCGCCTTAACGTTTGTGGATTTCGATTTGGCCTTAGCGATTGGCGTCTTCTTGTGAGATGACTCGAACGGATCTGGCGGCACGCTTTTGATGTTCCGGCGTCTTCTCCACGGAATCGAAGAGGTGGCCTTATGAGGCTAAACATGAGGTGGAGTCATCGAGGTCCGTTGGAGAGGAATGGTCGGTGTCGGATCGCGCCCATCTTTGGGTCGAGGCGATGTCCTTCTTGGGCCACTGGATAAAAGAGAGGACGGCATCCCCTAGTGTTGTGATCTCTTCGTTCGGGCAAATCTTCAGCGGGACGGCTCGGAAATTGACATGTACCATATCCACCTGGACCCTGGCGTAACCGTGCGCCAGCTGGGCACCGTGCTGCACTGCCCCTTCCTCGTATGGATACACCATCCCCTGCGCAGCCTCAATACAAAGGGACCCATCCATCCTCACTTGGAGCTTACAGGGCGTCGGCTCCTACAAAATGATACGCAATTAGCTAAGGCGTCCTATAGGTCTATCTTTGGTGCAGTCCATAGATGTACGTTACCTTGATGTCGTCTATCGGTAATCGGACGTCGTCATGTTCACAATTATCTTGTGACGCGACGCTACTCCAACGCCGAGGAGGGCGCCTCCCGAATTAGCGGGCGGCTTCGCATCACGTGCTCATGAGTATATCCATTTGACTCATAATGCCGCCATCTCTACTTGAAATTGGTTAGTAATCATCTGTACTAACCGGTTGTCGTGCTCGCCTTGGATCTCTTCCTAGTCCTATACGTGCGATGAGTCGTCCGCGAATCCATGACTCCAAGGCACGTTAACCCCAAAGCTCGCATGCGACAGGGTGCTCCTTGTTTCCCAAGGCCGTAGATAGTATATCATTCTCTGCTCGCATGGAAGGAGCCTTGGGAAGCTTAGGCGATCAAGTCACGCCGCAAGAGGTCATCATGTTATTATAGGCACTATGAAGTGATGGACTTATTAACAACTTAGTAGTTCAACATATTTACCACACGTTGGGACACTTCCGGTCTGCCGGGTTTGTGAAGGAGATCTTTGCCGAAGACGAGACTTGTGCCCTCGCTTTTAACGACTTAGGGAACGCGGGTCTGCGTGACATCGAAGCGGGTTCTCCTTCTCCGCCGCCCATTCTCGTATTTACCCGCGTGCCAGTGGTGCGAGTCTGGCTTGGTGAGTGTTTCGTGTCCTGAGAGCTTTGTGCGCCGTGACTTTGCTCCTTAAATTCGGCCGCCATTTTCATAGCCACAAAGGTGTCCCATGCTTCCGCGTCAAGAATTTGTCTTCTTGCGAAGGGCGTTTGACCGTGTTCACGTGCCGTGACAAGAATGCTCTTGAAGGTCCTCCACGATTTACCCATCGTGAGCATCGCCGTCCGTCGACGTGTGCCACATGTGCTACGAATAGTGAACTTCTCTGAAAGTTACATCCACACAGCGCTTCGCTTCTTTCGTCAGTCCTTCCACGCTGGTGTGGTGATGAGGACCCATTCCTTGCAAGTATCCCGCAGATGGTCGGGACGCGGCGATCTCTTGGGACTCGGAGGGACCCCAAAGTCATCGACCTCCGTGATGACCGATCGGCCGTAGGCATTTTCGATTGTCCTCTCGCCATCTCGCCTCCGTGTCATTATCGCCGACGGTGACGGCGGCCTCATCGGCGCCTCTTCCATCTGCGGCGTCGGTGTCGGCTGACCTCGTCGGCGCCTCTTCCATCTGCTTGGCGTCGGTGACGGCGAAGACGATGTCTCGCCATCTCGCCACTTGCTATCTATATAAGTTACATATGCAATAAAATGGATTGCAAGTGTCCCAAATTAACATATACATTGAAACTTAATAATATGCTCAACATGTGCAATATTAGCAAATAATCATAAATAATTCCAAAGATAAATATGAAACAATTAATCTCGGGAAGAAGTACAGAGGTTGACTATAGAGATCAAGATGGCAAATGAAAAGTTGAATGAGCTCACATGAGTACTAACATTCCTTAATCCACTAGCTTCTCTAAGGAAGCCTACTTCATCGAGGTCGACACTTTGGAGTGTGCCATTTGTTTCATGCCGTGGAGGATTGGCATGAAACAAAGGTACACTCAAGTGTGTCGAGATCGACGAAGGAAATGCTAAGCAAAGGTTTAATCTTGTAGGGCTCTTCGCCTCCTGCTCCTATTATGTGCTCTCGGAAGGAGAGTAGCTAAAGAACAAGTCTTTGCCATCTCAATCCTATTGTCTATACTCTTCATCGACCACGACACCTTTGGAGTGTACCATATGCTTCTTGCCTTGGAGGATTGGCAAGAAGTAAAGGTACACTCAAGTGTGTCGAGATCGACGAAGGAAATGCTAAGCAAAGGTTTAATCCTATAGGGCTCGCCGCCTCCTGCTCCTATTATGTGCTCTCGTAAGGAGAGTAGCTAAAGAACAAGTCTTTGCCATCTCAATCTTATTGTCTATACTCTTCATCGATTCTCGACACACTGAGAGTGTGCCATTTGTTTTATGCCGTGGAGGACTAGCATAAAACAAAGGTACACTCAAGTGTGTCAGATCAACTTAAGGAAATGCTAAGCAAAGGTTTAATCCTCAGAGGGCTCGCCGCCTCCGCTCCTATTCTAACACTCCTAACACTCCTTAATCAACGAAGCAAAGGTTTAATGCATCATG
Source organism: Phyllostachys edulis (assembly GCA_036346405.1). Taxonomy (NCBI): domain Eukaryota; kingdom Viridiplantae; phylum Streptophyta; class Magnoliopsida; order Poales; family Poaceae; genus Phyllostachys; species Phyllostachys edulis. The sequence continues at coordinate 14,008,693 of CM070560.1, read as the reverse complement.
TGCGTAAGACTAGCCTTTAATGAAGACATAGAAACAAAATAGAATCAAGTAAAATAGACATAGCAAATAATCATAAATAATTCCAGCATAAATATGAAACAATTAATCTCGGAAGAAGTACAGAGGTTGACTATAGAGATCAAGATGGCAAATGAAAAGTTGAATGAGCTCATACGAGGACTACTAACATTCCTAACACTCCTTAATCCACCACTTCTATTCTAACACTCCTTAATCCACCACCTCTCTTATGATCTTTGTATAGATAGAAACTAGTGATACAAATCTTTGCTCGAGCCTACTTCATCGAAGCTCGACACCTCGGAGTGTACCATTTGCTTTGTGCCGTGGAGGATTGGCACGAAGCAAAGGTACACTCAAGTGTGTCAGGATCGACGAAGAAAATGCTAAGCAAAGGTTTAATGCTTCATGTACAGAAGACTAGCCTTTAATGAAGACATAGAACTAGAATCAAGTAAAATGATCGACGAAGGAAATGCTCAGCCAATAAAAGGTCTAGAGATTAACAGTGCACATACACTATTCCAACATATTGATTCATGATATTATGTGCTCTCAGAAGGAGAGTAGCTAAAGAACAAGTCTTTGCCATCTCAATCCTATTGTCTATACTCTTCATTAAATGAATATGATAATATAAATTCAAACTATGAGCTCTAAACAATACTTTGCTTAACTGTCAAACGATCTCAACGTAATCTAAAACAGTTAAACTTCCAATCAAACAGAGGTTGACTACGAGAGATCAAGATGGCAAATGAAAAGTTGAATGAGCTCATACAGACTACTAGAAGAATCACAAACTAGTCATTAGATTACCAGAAAACTGAATACTCTCAATGAATCGAACATGAAGAATCGAGAATAACTAGCTTTCAGCGAAAGTAACCAATTAACGATACATCATATTGATAGTAGCAAGTAATACAATAGAGCTCAAGTATGAACTAACTATCACATTCAATCTCAATATAAGGCAGAGTTCATCACAGAGCATGTCAACAAAGCCCACCGATCAATTTGCAAATGAGCGATGAGCTCAACCGAAAGTAACCAATTAACAAGAGATCATATTGACAAGAGCAAGTAATACAATAGAGCTCAAGTATGAACTAACTATCACATTCAATCTCGATTATAAGACATAGTTCATCACAGAGCATGTCAACAAAGCCCTTTGATCAACAAAGCCGAAGCGCCACGGAGGAGCAATACTACAGAGAGGATGCGCACAAGAACTCACGGTGCAAGGAGGAGGCCGACACGGGAGGAGGACGGTCGGGGAGAAGGCCGGTGCAGGGAGGAGGACGGCGGGGAGAAGGCCGGCAGAGAGGAGGAGGCCCACACGGGAGGAGGACGGCGGCGTGCGAGGCCTGAGGCGGCGACGTGGGAGGCTTCTGGCCAGGAGGTGAATGGGGCGCCGTGGTGGGGGCGGTGGCACCGAGGTCAGGCGCCGAGGTCGGGGGCGGCACCGAGGTCGTGGTCGGCGGTGAAAACTACCAAGCGAGCCCTAAACCCTAGAGGAGGCGAACGAGCCGCGAGAGCCTAAGGGCGGGAGAGGAAGTGACAAGTGAGAGCAAAACCTAGCGCGTTTCGCTTATAAAAGTATATCACAGAGCGGTTTATAACGAGAACCGCTCAGATGATAATGATATCACGAGCGGTTCTATAAAAGAACGTGCTCAGGATAATCATAGACGGTTTTTAACTACAACCGCTCGTGATATGAACGTATCCTGAGCGGTTTTAAATAGAACCGTCTGTGATTCCTTTTCCTGAACGGTTATACAACGGAACCGCTCTGTGATAACTCTTCATTTTCAGCGTGTCTCTTCGTCTTCATTTTCTGCGTGTGTCTCTTCGTCTCACGATCACACGCGCGGCTTCATCTCTTCATTTTCCAACGTCGCTCTGACTCCCCAAATATCTCTTTGTCTCCGTTCCGGCTTTAGAAATTGTTCTATATATAGATGTGTCCCCTTCTACAATGTATTTCACACAACCTCCTTGATCCCCTTTCTCCACAAAAATGTAAATGGCTGCCTCCTCTTCAGACACACACTGTCTGCCGCACCTCTCTCGCTATCGTTGAGTCGTCTTGAAGAACACTATTTCAACAATGTCTTCACTCCTCTGTCAGAGAATTTCTTGGGGCGGGTGGCGGCCACCTTCCGCCGTCTTGACATTCTCCTCTGCCGTGTCTTAGGGTGATCTCCCACTTTCGGCGAGTTTACCGTGTCGTCGGCGTGGTCCTCCAAAACGAAGTTGCACGTCTCGGAGGCTTGTCGTCACTTGACCGCTTAATCGAGGCAAAGAAAGCGATCGAGTCGACAGGCCGAGACCCTCAGCAAGAGAAGAGAGCCTATGGGCTCTCTTCAACTTGGTTCAACAAATCCGAGGGTCTTGGGACACACTCGAGCAATGGCGTCGTGGTGGGCGTATTCGAGATTCGTTCGATCTTAAACCGTCCGCCCAAGGCGCGCCGCCTCTGAAGTGTTGAAAGCGGAGATAGCAGCCTACCTCCACCACTAGATAGGTTTCTAGTTTTTAATCTTTTTGTAAGCTCTTGCCACGCACGTTGTTTGGCTATATATATATGAAAATTCCAAAATTTAAAAAAGTTTGGAGGAGAAGTTACAATATCTATTTGCCCATAGTAAGAGCTAGATCCTCATCCCATCGATGCTTGAAGTGTGGAGGTATGTTGATCTGGAGCCAGTGGCGGGGGCCGGCGGGTTGCTCCCGTTCTGCGGCGATGGCGGAGGCGGCGTCCTGCGGCGGTGGACCTGAGCGAAGCGTGGCGAGAGGATCTCCGAGCGGTTCTTAATAAGAACCGTCGTGATACCATGAGCGGTTGTAACGTAAAACCGTGCGTGATTGAGATTATCACAGAGCGGTTTGTGAATAGAACCGTCGTGATAATTCATAGATAGTTCTATTCTCAACCGTCTGTGATAGTGACTATCACGAGCGGTTCTAAAAATACCGTCTGTGATAGTTGTTCCGCCGGCCCCATACAGCCGGAATGACCCAACACGAGCGGTTCCAAAGGAACCGCTCGTGATGGGGCGTCTACTATAGCCTGTTTTGTAGTAGTGAGTTTCGAAGGTTCCCCCCTGAGTTCTGCAGTTCTCTAAGTCTTATTATTCCAATTTCACATATGCACCTTTCAAAGCTAGATGCTGGAAGTGGTTTAGTGAATAAATGTGCAAGATTTTCACATGACTTAGTATGCAGTACTTTAATTTCATCCATCTTTTGCAATTCATAAGCAAAGAAGAACTTAGGGTTGATATGCTTTGTGAGAGGACTCTTCACATAACCCATTTGCACCTATGCAACACAAGCTGCATTATCTTCATAGATAATAGTGGGGGTTTGCGCGGTATTCAATCCACACGACTGTTGGATGTGGTGAATCATCCGTCGAAGCCAAGAACATTCTTGCGAGGCCTCATACAGTGCTATGATTTCCGAGTGGTTCGTTGAAGTCGATACAAGACTTTGCTTAGACAATTTCCAAGAAATTGCAGTTCCACCACACAGGAATACATAGCCTGTTTGCGACTTACCTGTATACGGGTCCGACAGGTACCCAGCATATGCATAGCCATTTATAGTTAGGTCTTGGTTCTTTCTGTAGAACTGACCAAGTTCTTTGCTTTCTTGGAGGTATCAGAAGATGTCCTTCATTCCTTGCCAATGCCTTTGGTAGGTTCTGCACTATACCTTGCTAGTAGGTTCACAAAAAATACAATGTCCGGTCTAGTACAGTTTGCTAAATACATGAGTTCTCCTACTATTCTCATGTTTGGGAATTCTGGTCCCAGGACTTCCTCCCCCTCTTCTTTAGGTCTGTACGGGTCCTTGTCTTGCTGCAAGAATCTCCCGACCATCTGCACTTTCGAAGGGTATGCCTTTTCAAAGCCGAACCTTTCTAACACTTTCTGAGTGTAGGTTGACTGATGTACTAAAATCCCTTCAGGGGTATGCTCAAGCTACAAGCCTAGGCAATATTTGGTTTTACCCAAATCTTTCATTTCGAACTCCGACTCTAGGTAAGAGTTTGCTTCCTCATTCTTCCAAGGTTCCGATGATATTCACATCATCTTCATACTCTGAGATTATACAAAATCCATCCTAGGATCGTCGTATAAATACACAGGGATTATTCTCATTGTTCGTGTAGCCTTTCTTGCTGAGAAAGTTGCTTCAAGCGATTATACTACATCCTGCCTGATTGCTTAAGTCCATCTGATGACTTTCTCGAATTTCCTATTTGTCTGATTTCTATTTGCTCTGTCTTGGTTCGGGACAGGGATACATTCAGGTACCTTCATATAAATGTCCGAATCCAAATTTCCATAAAGGTATGTTGTTACCACATCCATCAATTTCACTTCTAAATTCAGGTTTACTGTCATTGAGATTAAATATCTAAAGGTAGTTCCGCCCATGACCGAGGAATAGGTTTCTTCATAATCAACTCCTGGTCGTTGAGTGAAACTTTGTGCAACGATCCTTGCTTTGTGTCTTATAACTTCATTGTTTTCATTTCTCTTTCGAACAAATACTCACTTATGCCCTACGGGGTGCACATGGGGAGGTGTGCGGCTTACCGGCCCAAACATCTCTCTTTTATTCAGAGATAATAATTATTCTTCTATTGCCTTTTTCCAATCTTCCCAATCTAATCTTTTGTTACATTCAGCGAGCGATGCAGGCTTTGGATCAAGATCGATGATTGTGAAAATTTTATTTGCAAAATAAATATCGACATTGGCTGTTGTTCTATTCATAGATTCTCCTGTGGTCACATAATTTATAGCTATTTCTTCATAGGGTGATTCTATTAATGCTTCTACTTGCTCATCGCTGCTTCCAATTGCGGGGGCAAGTCCCTTTAGTTTTTCAGCTCTGATGTGTGCGCACACATCCATGCTGATGTCTCCCTTCATGGGGATGTTCAATTCTAGTATGCCTTTTTTTTGAAAGTTCCATACTGGTGCCAGGTCTCAATTGGCCCCCCTTCTGGTTCTAAGGAACTTCGGGGATTGGCTGTGTCAAGTCATTCTTATCCTTTTTCACCTGGCATCACTACTACGAAATGCTATATTTGGGCCTTTGATCACGAGCGGTTCATCGAAACCGCTGTCAGATAAACACAATCTCGAGCGGTTTTTGTTACCCACCGCTCGTGTTATTCTCCGCGCTAAAACCGCTGCGTGAAGATGTCATATCACGAGACGGTTCATGTTTGGAACCGCTCAGTGATACTTCACGGGCGGTTCCAAACATGAACCGCTCTGTGATATCACCCAATATCACGAGCGGTTTTTGGTTAGAACCGCTCTGTGATACTTCACGAGCGGTTCCAAACATGAACCGCTCGTGATATTGCCCAATATCACGAGGCGGTTTTATTAAAACCGTCCGTGATAATTAACTCATCACGAGCGTATATATAGCTCGCCTCCCGGCAAAAAACAGATATAGTCTTCTTGATCTCCATATCTCTGGCGCTCACGATAGGTCCATCGCCGTTGCGTGCACGGTTTGAGTACATCGCCTCACCTCTTTGGCCTGGCTTGGTCCATTTGTTTGTATATTGTCGCCGAGCTTCTTGCCGTCGCCTCTGTTCACCGTCGACGACCCACCGCGCCTTGGACCTTCCCCGACTTTCATTGACACCTTCCTCGTGATCGAGGTGAGATACTGAAGCATAATAAGCATCCTTTAATTTGAGTAGTTTCAGGCGTTTACGCCGAAATCGCTAGTTTCAGGCGCCTCCATGGGACATCACCGTCGGTTTGCCTCAGGCGAGACCTTAGGGCCGAGAGCCACGACTATATAGCAATGCGATGTCACCCCTAAGCCCAGTTTGAGCTTCAAATTAATCCTACTATTTTTAATCATTTAGTTAATAAACTAACGAGTCTATGACATGTGGGACCGCCATAGATTTTATAAATAAAATCATGAAATAAAAAATGAGTCACTGACAAGTAGGGCCCACATGTAAGTTAATAAAATCCGAAAAAATGTAAAAATGAAAAAATCGTAATTAAGCCTCAGAAAATACGCTTTCGAAAGTGATGATCATCACCCTTTTATTTATTTTCAGGGTTTTCAATACGAACCGTGTGATGGACCGAAGCTGGATGTACACTGAGAACCGTGTGAGTGAAGAGTACATTAATGGCGTGTCTGCTTTTACAAGAGCTGCCGAGGAGGATATGTTGAATAAGGGGGCGGAATATATGTACTGTCCATGCATTGATTTGCGAGAATCGAAGATGTTTAACAACCGAGCGCAGATCGAAGCACACTTGATTGAAGGGGTTTCAAAAGGGTTATACATGTTGGACCATCCACGGTGAAGAGCATATTATACATGAAGTCAACGATATGCATATTATACAGGAAGTCAACGATATGCCGCCGAATGTCGATTGTGGTTCCGATTCGGATAGGCTGCACGATGACAATCTAGATCAGATGCTTCGCGATGCAGAAGGGAACTGTGATGAGAGGGAGTATGTTCAATTCCGGGGCGTGATGGAGGACTCAAAGAAACCTTTGTTCCCGGGCTGCAAGTCGGAATACACAAGGTTGTCATCCGTGCTTAAACTGCTGAAATTGAAGGCAAGCAACGGTTGGTCCGACAAGAGTTTCACGAATTGTTAGGTCTCTTAGCGGACATGCTTCCGGAGGGAAATGAGTTGCCCAAAACCACCTACAAAGCCAAAAAGGTTCTTTGTCCATTGGGAATGGAAGTAGAAAGAATACATGCATGTCCGAACGACTGTATCCTCTACCGTAACGAGTATACAAACATGCATGTATGTCCGTGTGCAACGATCCCGATACAAGCGTGAAGAAGCAATCAGATGACGACGAGGAATCGAGGTGAAGAAAGGACCTCTGCTAAGGTGGCGTGGTATCTTCTGTAATTCCCGTTTGAAGCGGTTTTATAACCCAAAGAATGCAAAACCATCAGATTGGCACTCGAGAGGAGCGTAAGAATGACGGAAAGTTAAGACACCTGCTGATTACGCCCGGTGGAGAAACATCGATAGGAGGTTTGCGAGACTTGGTGCGGAACCGAGGAATATAAGGTTTGGATTGAGTACAGATGGAATGAATCCTTTCGGTAACATGAGCAATGACATAGCACTTGGCCGTGACGCTCAGTATCTACAACCTTCCTCCTTAGTTGTGTATGAAGCGGAAGTATATTTTGTTGTCGATACTTATCCAAGGGCCAAGCAACACGGGAATGATATTGATGTGTACCTAGCACCATTGATGGAAGATCTAAAAATATCGTGGATTGAAGGGTGCAATGTATGGGATGCGTACAAACGAGAGAACTTCACTTTACGTTCCTTGTTGTTTTGCACCATAAATGATTATCCCGCCTTGCTAATCTGTCGGGCCGAGTACAAAAGGGGCCAAAGCCTCACATACTCCTTTGCTTAGATGATACCGAGAGTGTGTGGTGAATCACTCGCGCAAAACCGTGTACATGCGTCATCGTAGGTTCCTTCGAGGGCTCACCCATACCGCGGGATGAAGAAACAATTGACGGAGAGAAGGAGGACAGTTCGGCTCCAAGGCATTTAAGCGGTAAAGAGGTCTATGATATGGTTAAGGATTTAGATGTTGTGCTTGGAAAGGGATGTAAATCGAGGACAAGTAAGAAGAACATGTGGAAGAAGAGATCAATATTTTGGGACTTACCTTATTGGGAGCACCTAGAAGTTCGCCATCGTGCATCGGCGTCATGCATGTAGAGAAGAATGTATGTGATGACTTGATTGGTCTCTTCTTCAACATTTGTGACAAAACAAAGGATGGTGTCAACGCACGGCTTGACTTGGTTGATATGGACATCGACTGAGTTAGCACCAACAAGGACCGATAAAGGACGAACGTACCTTCCCACGCTTGTTACACTCTGTCCAAGGCCGAGAGAACCGAACTGTGCCGGTGCTTGCATGGCGTGAAAGTTCCGTCCGGTTACTCCGCCAACATGAAGAAACTTGTTTCGATAAAAGATTTGAAGTTAATTGGCATGAAGTCTCATGATTGTCATGTGTTGATGACACAAATGCTCCCTGTTGCAATTAGAAGTATTTTGCCGATCAAGGTCCGAGAGACAATCATGAGGTCAGTGTTATTTTTTAACACAATTGCTCAGAAGGTCATCGATCTCGAAGGACTAGATGCTCTGCAGGACGAGGTGGTGACGACACTATGTGATCTTGAGATGTATTTCCCTCCGTCGTTTTTCGATATCATGGTCCATCTCATTGTTCATATTGTGAGGGAGATAAAGATGTGCGGGCCGTGTTCCTACGTAGCATGTACCCGTTCGAGAGGTTCATGGGAATTCTCAAGTCATATGTACGGAATCGATCTCGGCCAGAGGGCAGCATCGTCGAAGGTTATGCAACTGAAGAGGTCATTGAGTTCTGCCTCGATTACATGGCTCAGGTCGAACCGATAGGTGTGCCTCGATCTCGCCATGAGGGGAGGCTCGAGGGTATCGGGACCATCGGAAGGAAAGCAATCACTCCAAATATGGATGCGTATGCTCAAGCCCATTTCACTGTCTTGCAACACATGGTGAAGTGTCCTCAGATATCGACCAAAGACAAGGACGTGCTTGACAGCGTAATCCGCTGCGGCGGATGTTTGGATCACGAGACAACACAATGCAGCGGTTCAACCAATGGTTGAAGGAGCGACTTGCTAGGAGCTTGTCAAGTGATATCTTGACATGGTTGGCAAAAGGGCCAACATTTACGCTTGTAACATGGCGAGGATACGACATAAATGGGTACACATTCTATACGCAGCTCGGGATATAAAAAGCACTAACGTAACAGCGGTGTCCGCATAGATGCATTCAAGACCGATAAATTTGAGGAGCTCCTACTATGGGCAAATAGAGGAGATATGGGAGCTCAACCACGTGCTTTTCAAGATCCCCTATTTGGTGCCGTTGGGTCCATCTCCCACAGTGAAGGTCGACAAAGCAGGCGTCACTACCGTGGACCTCGAGCGTGTCGGATACAAAGACGAACCATTCGTCTTGGCTAACCAAGTTGTTCAAGTCTTCTATGTTACCGACCGGCAAATAAGAAGCGCCACGTAGTTCTTCATTGGAAAAAGGAGGATTGTCGGAGTTGAGAATGTAGTGGACGAGGAAGAATACAATCAATTTGACGAGTTGCCTCCTTTCGGAAGCGGCATAAGGGTCGAGGAAGAAGAACATGACGAAACTAGCTACATACGCGTCGATCATCATGAAGGGCTAATTTTTAAAGATTAATTGAACAATGTGTGTATATGTATATACATTACGATGAATGGTTAATTTTAGTTCATTTGAGTTAATTAATTGATTTGTCTTTGTGAAATGGATGTGATTGTTTCTCAAATGAATGTGAATTGGATGTATATACATGTACTTGTTGTCTTTTACGCTTGTTTCAGAGGGCATGGCTAGCATTTCCGAGGCTAGCCAATAAGCAATCGATCTAGATATTAACCAATACAAAATAATATCACAGACGGTTTGAACTACGCATCGTCTCACATGTATATCACATGAGCGGTTGTTTATCAAAACCGTCATGCTACATGTATATCACGAGCGGTTGTTTATTAACACCGCTCAGGATATATCATATATGCAGAGCGGTTCTAAGTTAGAACCGCTCAGGATATATCATATATCACGAGCGGTTGTTTATTAAAACCGTGCGTGATACATCATATCACGAGCGGTTCTAAGTTAGAACCGCGCGATAGGATAGTATCCTGAGCAGTTCTAATTTAGAACCGTGCGTGATGTCCATCTTTACATTAGGACTCTAGCTAGGGTTTGCCGCGCCGCCACTCTCAAACGATTAAGTTTCTCAACTCCTCTCGCTCTCCTCCTCCCCGAGCCCGTTGCCACCGTCCTCGGCGCCGCCTCCTCGAGCCCGGCGCTACTCCTCCCGATCCCATCGGCGCCGCCTCCTCCTCCAGCCAGACGCCTCCCCGAGCCGCTGAGTCTCCTCCTACAGCCCGTGGCGCCCCCCGAGCCCACCGCGCCTCCTGCCCGAGCCCCCGCCTCCTCCCCTCGAGAGCAGCGCGCCTCCCCTTGACGCCGCCTCGCTTTGCTCGTCTTGCTCTCTGCTCGTCCTTCTCCTCGGCGCCTAAAGGTAACCAATGCCGAGTTATCGATCGACCCCAGTGCCCCTTTCCTAACTATTTCTATCAATAATCTGTCATGGTCCTTCATGATAATTGTACTTGTTTTAGGAATTTGTATTTGTTCTAGTCAGTTATTCATATGGTATTTGTTTTGATATCGCTCTTTCGAATACATTGCAATGTGGTGTGGTGGGCTTGAGATGAATGCTCTGTGATGATAATAGTCTTGTCTTCAAATTGTTTTGATAATCGGGTTTGTACTTGAGCTCTAATTGGAATGCTTACTCTACATCGATAGCAATATCAAAATGTTAAATCTTAGCTTTATCTTGATTTCATTTGTTCACATGATGTTCTATTTCTTGTGAAGATGTCTTCCGCTCATTCTCGAGTCGGCGCCGCCTCATGTGTCCGATGATGCACCATCCTCTCGAACAATATCCAACCGCGTAGAAGAAGAGGAATATCGAAAAGGCCCACGGCCGATTTACCATCACGGAGGTCGATCGACCAGGACCCCTATCAATCCTCGCCGAGCGGCGTCCGCATTCCGGAGAATGGTGGAATAGTTGCACGGAACGGGTCAAGATCACCTACGATTCGTGGAAGGTGGTGCCGGACCATTGAAAACTCTTTGTCTTGACGGAAATTCTTGCATCGCTCGAGATCCGGTAGAACTCACGGACTCCGGCGACGACACGCGTTGCTACTGGCGTGCAAAGCATGGAAGAACTTCAAGAGCACGCTTGTCAAGAACTACGTGGAGAAGGATCTGCCGCCCTTCCACAAGTATCTACTCTTGGAAGAGTCTGGGCGAGTTTGTGGCGAAGAAGATGACAGATGAATTTAAGAGTGAAAGTGTGGCGACACGGCCCTCCGGGCAAAAACAAGCACCCCCACGGACTCGGCATCACTGGGTATGCGGGTAAAGCCCCGATATGGAGGATCAGAACAAGAAAGCGGTTTGAATCTCTCCTCGCTATTTCGAGATCACTAATGTGCGCTCGACCGGTGGTTATTTGCGAGGTTATCTATTCGCCCACGGGAAGTGTACTTTCCAAACCTCAAGACCGTGAAGTGTCCCAACGCTCGTAAGATATCGAACTACCTAGTTTGTAATTACTCCATAACTTCATAGGAAGTGAAATGACATGTCGGGCTATATATTGCGAGATACGCTGAGTGCACAATCTTCCCAAGGCTCATTCGGGCAGATAGGGAGAAAGATATACTCTCTGCGGCCCTAGGAAGCAAAGTGAGCATCAAGATTCGCACGAGAGGCGCCGGTGTTTTTGTTACATGGGAACAATGGTTCCAAGCGGATTGCGGATCGCATCGAGTAGGAGGAGAGCCAAAGCCGAGCACGATGCAAAGCTACGAGAGGATCTTCGTGTATCCCTCGAGATGAGCTCACCGAAAAAATCGAGCGGAGGTCATGAAAAAGTCACACAGAGGTCACTCAATCCTTTGAGGAAAGGATTCGTATGCGTTCGAGCAAAAGCGAAGAGACTTTTGAGGAAAGGATTAGGGATTACAAATGCCAAGTCGGTTGGAAGCCCTCGCCCTACTATACCGCTAGCCACCCCCAAACATCCGAGTAGGCTGCTGCGTCCAACCCTAACCCTACCACAATAGGTGATGACAGATTTTCCGTCGATGACATACAAGTAATAATTATTATCTCGGAATGCTCAATCCATTGATAAGCTTTGTTGGAGTAGCTAATTTTGTACCGTTATGTGCGTGAGGTGGCTCTGAAGTGCAAGCTCCAAGTGAGATATGTCTCTGTTGCCCTAGATCTTTGCTTGGGGCGGTGTATCCATCCCATGTCGGAGCTTTGGTGCAGTGCAAATCTAGCGCGGGTTTCGCAAAAGTGAATGTGGGCGGTGTTTGTGCCAATTTCGAGGCCGCCCCATTGAAAATTCCCCAAACAATGAGGTCATGACTCTAGGGCAAGCCGTTGGAACATTCATCCGATGGCCCAAGGAGGACATCTGCACGAGCTACTGCCCGGTGTCAACTTCACGGAATGTCTCGCAATGGCATCAAGTCCACGGACTGGACCGCACCGGCTACTGCCTTGACATGGCAAGGGCCCGCTGCATCACATGCATCTACACCTCGTGCTCAGTCGACTCTTGTGAAGTCGACCTATACAAAGTGAGGCGGCAAGGGCAAGGGCAAATCGAAGATGATCGAGTCCTCTCCTGATATCCCCTTCTTGCCGTTGGCCCGGAAATACAAGCCAGGCGAGCCGTTGCTCGAGAAGGTAGACAGCCCTACCCTAGGACTGGATTGCACGGAATTGCATGCATGGTACATGGAATAGTCCAACAAGCGGTTGATCAACGATGCTCGGGTGTCACCGTCAAGTTCAAGGAGCATCATTTTAACCACGTGTATCAAGACATTTGTCTTCACGGTGACCTTCGACGACTTGTTACTGTCTCTTCAACCTCGACGAGCTCGACGCCTCAATCATACGATCTTTGGATCGTAAGTGTGTACAATCACGGTCAATGTTCGTAATATCGATAAATGTTATATATAACTCCTAGCTTTTGTATAATAGATACATGATCCGTGAAGCGAAAGAAGGAAATCACGGTAGGTTTCTCGACCCACACGTTGTCTCCGAGCAAAGCATCACGGCGAATGCAACATTCGTCGAGAATTACGTTATAGATTTTTTTCATGGCTCACCGCAACAAGGAATTCATACTTTTGCCCTACAACCAGAAGTAAGTAGTGTTGCACTAATGGCTATACTTGTTGATTTGTACTTTATAAGCAACACGAACTTAGGTTTAATGACCATGCTGACATACCTGTGTAGGTTCCATTGGATTCTAATTGTAATTATACCAAAACGAAAATACGTAATATACCTAGATTCCCTACATAGGGCCACTCACAACTTCACAACTATCAGGAGTTTAATCATCGTAAACACATTTCCTCCATAGAAACTCTATTGTAGTCTTTCCTTCCTTTGCAATGGCTAAGGCTAACTTCTTGGAGTCACGAGGGTGTTCGACGTGTTACATGCTAAAGGATGGAATATCAAGGAAGGACGCCGCAACATGATCAAACATTCCGGTGACTTGCTAGCTAGTACACATTAATCCTATATAACACTTCGTAGCAATGCCTCTCGAACTAACCAATTCTATTTTGCGGTACCAAGAAATGGCCGCCGCAACGCGTCTGTGGATACTATGTTTGCCACAACATGCAACTACTCATCGGTTCGCGATCACCAATGATCCTCGGGTTTGTCAATCTTTCAACAATTATTTCATATATACTTACCAATTTATATAAGCCCTAATTTAACCTTCATATCGACAAAGTTGCAAACATCATTGAAATCGTTGGAACAGAGCGAGCTCATAAAAATTCGATCACACCTTGCGGCATTCCCGAACACACGGTCATAAATCCAAATGGGAGTTTCACGGAGTAGCGATTGAACTTGATTGAGATAGATTAAACATAATGGTACATGTGTGTAAATTAATGTACATTAATGGTTAATTTTAGTTAATTGATTTGTGAATTGGACGTGTGCTTGTTTACGAAATGAATGCAATTTTGATGTGCTTCGAAATGAATGAGAATTGGATGTGCTTGTTTCAGAGGGCATGGCTAGCATTTCTGAGGCTAGCCAATAAGCGTAAATAGATTTAGCAATGCAAAGACTACCATGAGCGATGCTCAGATGAAACCGCTCGTGATAGTCGACTACCACATCTGGTCCGTAGATGAAACCGCTCAGTGATAGTCGACTACCACGACGGTTCGTAGATGAAACCGCGTGATGATAGTCGACTATCACGACGGTGCGTATATGAAACCGCTCGTGATAGTCACTATCACGCACGGTTTCATATACTGATCGTCTGTAGTCGATCATCACGCACGGTTTCATCTGACCGCATCGCTCGGTAGTCGATTATCGCGCACGGTTTCATCTACGACCGCTCGCGGTAATCAATATCACGCACGGTTTTATCTACGGACCGCTGGTGGTAATCGATTATCACTGACGGTTGCATCTACAAACCGTCTCGTGATAGTAGGTATTACGAGCGGTTCAAACCGCTGCGTGATGACCATTAGCATTATCGACCCATAAACTCGCAGCGGCTCACGGAACCGTCTGCGTGATGGCGTTACGAACCGTCTGTAAAGGCCTTTTCTGTAGTAGTGCATCCTCGGTTACTTCGGATTCGAGGGCCCGGAGTTCTCGTCCTTTCTGAGGCCTTAGGATGGGATGAGGGATAACTTCATCGGTATTTCAACCCTCTCTGATGCATTGCGTACAGGCACATGCAACTTGGTCATGCTCTTCAAATCACTAAGGTGGTCAGATAGTTGATTCGCTAATGCTTGCAAATCAATTATCTTCTGGACTTCTCTATTTGCTTCACTAGTACGCGGGTTATGTGCATGGATTTTAATTATCTTCTAGACTTCTCTATTTCCCGATATTTTCATCAAGGGATTGATTTCCTTCCCCTAATGACGGGAAACTAGCCTCATCTAATATACTATCAGTGAATCGGGCAGTATGCAAATCTCTTGTCATAGGGTCCAAATACCTGATTATGGATGCTGTCTCATAACCAACGTATATCCCAGACTTTTGGAGAAGGCCCATTGTAGTTTGCCGTGGTGGCTGTATAGGCATATAAACCTTGCAACCAAATCTTCAAAGATGAGAAATTTTCGGTGCTGACCCTTGCGCTAGTTGCATAGGTGAATGGATGTTATATGCTGACGGTCAAAAATTGATGAGAGTTGCTGCGTGCAGGACTACGTGTCCCCAACATGTAGTTGGTAAATTACAATTCTTCAAAGGTGGTCGGGAAATAAATTTAATCCTTTTAATTAATGCCTCTGCTAGTCCATTCTGTGTGTGGACATGCGATACAGAATGCTCAACTTTAATTCCCATTGCCATAAAATAATCATCAAATGCCTTTGAAGTAAATTCTCTGGAGTTGTCCGTTCTGGTGGACTTCACATGATGATCAGGGAAATTATTTCTAATTTTAATTATCTGCGAGGTTAGCTTTGCAAAAGTGTGGTTTCTCATAGACAATAAACATACATGCGACTATTTTGAGAAAGCATCGATGAGCACTATAAAAATACCTAAAGGGGACCTTACAGGGGCTGTATAGGACCGCAAAAGTCTCCTTGGATAAGGTTTAGGAATGCAGGGATTTCATCCTTCACTTTCAGAGCAAAAGGTCTAGTTATTAATTTCCCGATGGCACATGCGGGGTACACAAAATCTTCCTGATTCGGAAAATTCTTTACATCGATATTATGTCACTGTGAATTGTTAATTATATTTCTCATCATTCTAAGACCTAGGTGGCATTATCTATCATGCTAGAGATAGAAAAGGTTCAGAGCTTCTAAATATGGTTTTCAGGGAAGTATAGGCTGTAGGTACCTTAATATTAGTGTAGTATAGCCCAGTTTCATATGAATGAAGTCATTCTAATTCCCTTTTCCACTTTCTTCATGCTATGTAATGAGCAGGTATTCCTTACCATACTCTTCTTCAGTCTCTTCGTGGAAACCGTTAGCGCGAATATCCTTGAGAGTTCTAGTCGATTCTGGGTACAACAAGGCTTCTTTAATGACTAGAGTTGTGCCCATCGGGAGTAAAATTCGGCTCTTCCTGAGCCTATTATACAAGTATCACTGCCTGCGATTGTCGTTAGACTACCAGCATTCTTGCTGATTGACCGAAAGTTTTTCATCTCTCTCAAGATGGTATTCGTTGTGCTGCCATCCTGCTAAGCACACTTCCTCCATAGGGCACCACACGCGTTCTAATATAATGTACTTTATTAATATGTAGCAGAAAGTAAGCAACACATAAATAAAATACTTCAGATATCAGAACATAACTTGCTATTATAGATACAGGAATATAAGCCTTGTAGGACTCATCATAAGAATTTAATGCTTTGCTCTCCTAGAGCTTACAACCATTATTCAAAGAACAAAATAATTCAATGTTATACTTCTATTACAAACTGCAAGTTACTATAAAAGATCCAAGTGCAATGCGTGCACTAGATCGAATCAGCGAAGTATTCAGAAACTTCTGCCTCACTCTACTTCATGACAATCTTCTCTACTTGGGCAACTACAGCTGTGGCCCCTGCGATGTCCAAAGGAGGGATGATGTGGGGCTGCTACTAGGCTGTCCACATCCATAAGTGCAACTAACAGCTTTGGATCCTTTTTGTCTGCAATGGCGAGGTGTGCCTCATGCTGTCTTTTGCCCTTCTTCTTAGACTAGAAAGCATCAATAACGTGCGAACCCACGACCTTACCTTTCTTGCCCCTCTCCTTCGTGAGAGGCTTCATCACCTTGTAGCTACTAGTGTTGGCTTCATGACCAACACTGCTACTAGGTGGCTGTCAGATGTAGTTCTTCCTTAGAACATCATCTTGAGCTTCCGCAACTTGCATGATGTCAATTAATTCGGCATACTCCTTGTAGCCGTCTTGACGATAGTTGCGTGCGGATTGCACCACATTCGAGTGAAAGGTAGAGAGAGTCTTCTCAATCTTCTGCTTATCCGTGATTACATTATCACAGAGTTGAAGACTTGTACAAATTCTGTCCATGTTGGGTTAGTTCTTTGAATTCCTGATTCGTGATGCCAGTTATCTTCATATGCATGCAAAGAGTTTATAAGATTACTGCTGTTAATTTGCATAAAAATGGTTGCAAAAATTCTCATAATGTTCTTCGAACTCCCGGTTCGTGATCCCATATTTTCTATGCATTTTTCATGATTTACTGCTATTTTCAGTGATTAAAAGTAATATAAACAATCACAGATAATCAAAATAGTAAATACAGTATATAAATTGCATATCAATAATAATAATAAAGTTAAACATGCTTCAAATGCAAAAGTTGATTGAAAATTTGAATTCCCGAGGCCCTTTTCTGCTGGAAAATGAATTTTCGGTGAATTCTGCAATTTTTAGGGGTTAAATCTTTCTCGTAATTTTTGGAATTCCAAGGGCCCTTTTTGCAAATTTTGGGATTTTTCGTTTTATTTTGTTTTCTTTCTTTTTCCCAATGGCCCTTTTCTTTCTTTGGGCCTTTACGGCCCATTCTGGCCCATCCAGCCTTTTCGGCCGGTCCAAGAGGAGCTTCACAGGGTAGGGTTTCCCTAGCCCGGTTCTTATGGAGGCGACGCTCCATGGGGCATAAGGAGGCAGCTGGTGACCAGGTAGTGCCTTCTAGGGGGGGCGGCATGGTGGAGCCGCTTCAAGGTGGCGCAGAGCCATGGCGGTAGCTCAGTCGTGTTGTGGAGGCGGCACATGAGGCCAGGGCAAGATGGGTGCCACTGCAATGTTGCATATGGCGGTGGCCGATGGCCATCTGTGTGACAAGGAGTGGGAAGGGTTGCGTACACGTGGCGGCTCTGAGCCAAGATGGTCGCTCGAGCCGTGGAGAGCCTGTCTTGATCTTGGCACCATGCATCCTCCCCACACCTTTTTCTTTACTTCGGGCGGTGTAGGGCGACGCGTTCGTTCGGCCGGGTGGTCATGGTGGTCGGAGTCGGCGGCTGCGGCGGCGGCGTTCTTTGGGTGCCGTGGCGGCGTGTGGAACCTGATGCGGCGTTGCGCTATCATGCGGACCGAGCTTAGTGGCGGTTAGCGCCGAGCTGTCGCGACCAGGCGTTCGGTGCCGGAGTTGATGTGGAACCCATGCGGGGGCAATGCGCTTGCGGCGCTGCCACAGCTTCATGGCTGGTGCGCGGCGATCGGTAGCTTCGGGATGACTACCATGCGCTAATTCCCCTTTTTTCGTTTTTACTGTTTATGCGATGCAATGTACTGTTCATCCATACTACTAATCGGCTTGGCCAGTGACTTCAAGTCGGCTCACGGTGGATTAGAACGTATTTGCAATTTTCAGTCTACGGTACAATTGACATCCACTTTTTCATACAATCTACCGATCGACATTGTGTCGGCGACTTCAAGTCGGCTCGCGGTAGATTAGAGTGGATTTGCACCGTGGGTTACATTCTAGAAAGCCAAATTAGCATAATTGAAAGCAATTTAGAAAAAAAACGATTCGATCTATGAGTGTCGCTCTTCGACGGTTACCTTTTGATCTGAGGAGAGTCCATCATGCTGATAACGTATTGAGGAACCGTCGCTGGCAAGTCCAGTCCGAGCGATTACCTCGTAGACAAACTCAAAACCGTAAGAACAATTCAAGAACACAAGAACATAATAGTAGATTGAACACAAAGATATATGGGGCTTCTTGTTTCTCTTTATTCCTTTATCAATCGATCAACCTTTTACAATGACTAGTACCCCCTATTTATTGGCTAGAGACCCTGCTAGGGTTTGGATGGGGCGCCTACCTATGGGCCGACTGTTGGGCCAGGCCGATAGTTTTCCAACACTACTACAAAATAGGCTATATAAGACGCCTCATCACAGACGAACTGTCTATGATATGGTACTATCACGGACGGTTTTTAACTAGAATCGTCTATGATACTTCACAGACGGCTCTACTTAAAAACCGTCTGTGATAATGATGTATCATAGACAGTTTCTGGTCTAAATTGTCTGTGATATGTTTCTTCGTTTCCCACGCAATGCATGTGTCTGTTCGTCTCACAATCACCCGCGCAATGCATGTGTCTCTTCGTCTCACGATCAAAACAACGTCTCTACGGCTCCCAAAGTATCTCTTCGTCTCCTGCTCCAGCTTTAGTACTTGTTTTATAAATAGATATCCCCTTCTGGAAGGGATTTCTCATGTGAACCTCCTTGATCCTCCTTGATCCCCTTTCTCCACAAACTCCAAATGGATTCCCCTCTCGTGCTGGCTGTATTGGCCTACATTGTGCTTGTGTACTCGCACCTCTTTGGCCGCAACCTGGCCCAAGCTACGGACAAACCTTCCGTTCGTAATGTCATCTGTTGTAGGCCCTCCGATCTACCGGAGACCATAGCTTCCATCATCTGTTGACTGGAGCTCCTCCTCCGACGGACCAATGCGAGGGTCTGCGGCATCCAGCGAGTAAACCTCATCGTGGTGATCGTCCTATGGAAC
This sequence comes from Phyllostachys edulis, assembly GCA_036346405.1. Classification (NCBI taxonomy): domain Eukaryota; kingdom Viridiplantae; phylum Streptophyta; class Magnoliopsida; order Poales; family Poaceae; genus Phyllostachys; species Phyllostachys edulis. The sequence goes on along the minus strand of CM070560.1, from coordinate 13,989,333 downwards.
TACTTGGTCCGCACCGAGGATGCAACCCAAAGAGTTGAGGACAACATCCGAATTGCAAGAGAGTGGGTCGACCTCGCCAAGACGGAGGAGACCAGGGTTGATGGCCTCTGGGCTATATGGGGCTTGGTTACGGAGTCCGAATGGCTACAAGCGCGAATCGAGCGTGCAAGGTCGTAGGTGGGCGTTTGATCGGCGATCGATCACCCGCCATTTGAAGCCGACAAGAAGGCTTACGAAGATTTAAAGCCTAAAATAGGATCGATAATCCTTTTTTATCGTCTATGATGTAAAAAGGATATAGCCTTTTTATCGTCTGTTTATTACTAGGTGACGAGGATTAAAACCTCTATGTATTATTTTAATACATAATAAAAGACCATACGTCTTCATGGTGCGTAACCCTAAGACTAACGACCTCCACGGTCGTTAGTATTCTAAAGGTTACTTAATGGGTACCACAGTGGGATGAGGCTTTGTGCCTAATCGACCGAGATAACCGCCGTAAAATTACCGGCGGTATTTCTTATCGTATGATGAATGGAACACATGTTATCGTTCCATTCCACGCGATGGTACAACCACGAGACATCGACTATTAACCACCCTACGGTTAAGCTCTTCACGAGCAACCGCAAGGAAGTTAGCACGTTGCTAAGCGCTCCACCGCTCCGACCGGTCGTAACGTTTCACGAGGCGTCTTCTCCGAGTAATGCGCCACCTCTTGAAGTTATTTAAAGGTGAAGCGCCGCAGGGCGAAGACCAAGACGAACAAAGACAAGAACAACGAGCAGTTCAACAAGAATACACGAAGCCTAAGCGGTGGAATTAGAAGCTAGATAATCGGACTTAGACTCATATTCTAAGTCGATTACTGATTAGACATTCCCCATTGGGGTAATTCGGGGTAGTACTTAGCCACATCTTGTAAAACCAGTTCATATCAATAAAGAGCGACCCCATTCCACTCCGGGATATTCCACGTCATTTTCCTCGTTCATTTTAAGTAAGATCGGCGACTTGATCGTCGACAGCTGGCGCCGTCCATGGGGTATAAGGGCGTAAGTTTCCTGAAGAAAATTCTTCGCTCAAGAAAATCCTCACCCAAAATCTCTGCAATCACTCATGCGACTATGCCCGGAGTTTGGGATGAGGAAAACTGGTTCGATTTGGCGGACTCGCCGACCTCGACATGGAAGGATGTATCCGCACCATGGAAGAAAATGGCAGTCATCCTCCTCTTCCTCCTCGCCGGCTCGCGCGTCGCCGGCGTTAGCGAGGTCGGCCGGATGGATGAAGATCGCCGCCACTCTCGGTGGCGCAACCAGAGAACCCGCCGTTCCGACCCGATTCGAATGCGGAGGATCTCTTCAAGCTGGTCTTCTCGGCCGTGAAAGCAGTGAAAAATTTCAGCCCCATCACCGGAAAACTCTATACCATTTATGAAATCATGGTGAAAGATACTCTCCATCGACCACGGCAATTCGAGTCGGCCGTCACTGATAGCGGTGTCGATGAAACCTCCACCGGTCGAGGCCATGTGGGGATGATCACACTCGACATCGATCGGCGGTTCGTCGGATCGGTGAAAGACCTCGAGAAGTGCTCATCTCCGACCGATCTCCATCGTGGAAGATTCTCGCGAAGCAACGACAAGCTCTCCATTAGTTATGATGGAAGCTCATCGGAAGATCAATCTTTGGAAGCACGAAGTCAGCGATCGGAGATGAAGATCAAGATGCCTGCGGTCCTACACTCTCTACCACGCCATCACGTGTTGTTAGAGATGATCCGGACCGTCAAGCACCAACTTCGAGGCAACGGAACTAATCAGCGTCAATCGGTTAACTTCGCTCGCCTTGCCCAGAGTGGTGATGGGACCGAACAAATCCGAAGGTCGGGGAAGGTTGAGACAGCATCGCCTACGATCAATATGAACCCCGAGACCTTGATAAGAATCTACAAAACTTGCGGCGTATTCAAAACATGTTAAATAATTCGATCTTGCTCTAGCGAGAACGCCTAGTTTTGTACAACTCGTAGGTCGGTATCCGAAATTCTCCAAGCAGACCATGCACGTGAACAGGCGTATCGGGAGCGAGAGGGTTTGAAGTCGGACTATGACTTCATCCCAACGCTCCTCCTCGGCGAGGGACAACACGGTCATACCAGAGAGCGATCGATACCGAGACCTCCTCGGCGATTCCGACCAAGGAGTCACGAGGAGAAGGTTATTCAAGCTACTCCCCCGGCTGTCGAGAGGAACCACCACTAGGACCTAACGATCTCGACATCGTTTGAACCAAGTGGGCGGTCGGAGGCATCATATCGGTGTCACGACGGATCGGTACACCGGAGTTCCAGCATCCCAATCCTAGGGATCGGTCTCGGCCGATTACAATCGGCACCTTCCCGGAGAAGCGCCATGAATCAATCACGGTTGTCGAGCCTTCTCTGCGGGGCTCCAAGGCGTGCGTTAGCCTAACCGGTTCCGGCCAAGCCAACTTGCAGACAAATTCAATGGAACTCAAAACCCATTGGAATTTCTCCAAATATATACCACCGCCATCGAGGGCTCTTTGGTGGCGATGAGAATGTAATGGCCAACTATTTACCACCGTGCTCGAAGATGCACTGGTCGTGGTTGTTAAACTTCTGGTCGGATCAATATATACTTAGGAACAACTCTGTGATCTTACGATTGCCAACTTCGAGTGCGCACGACCATACAGGAAGGAGGCGATCTCCACAGAATCCGGCAGGATCGATGAGACTTTACATCAATATATCAAGAGGTTCACCGGGTTCATAACTCTATACGAAGTCGCGAGAATCCTCTGTTATTAGGGCTTTTAAAAGCAGTGCGAGGAATCGGCGGTTTCACGGAGGACATAGCAATGAACCCTCCAAGAACAACCGTTGAGCTTTTTGATATGGTGGACAAGTATGCCACCGCTAAGCGAAAGCAATCGAGTGGTGTGAAGCCATTGATCGGAAGACAAGATTCCTGACCCGGCTGGACAAAGCAGGAGAAAAAAGAACAAGAAGTCTCTCAAGAAGAAAAAGAACCGCAGACCGAAGCGACAAAGAAGTCCTCGCCGTTCGAGAAAAGTTCGGGAAGGGCATGAAGGACTATGCGGTCGAAGCAAGGCAAAAGCTCGACCGAGAAGGATTCGAGACGAACAAGAAGTGGTGTCCACTTCACGGCCGAGAAAAGGCATGATCTGTGGCACGTACGTGGTATCGCAAAAGAAAGCTGGAGGATTATTATGCGGGTAAATGTCGGGACCGAAATTACAATTCGAGGACCCTCTGTGTTCAAGCGCACTAGCCCAAGATCACGCTAGTGCACACGATGGTAACAAAGGTGGAAATCGATCCATACTGGCGAATAATAGCATAAGCGAATAACTTTGATTAATAACTAATGGTTTTGACCTTAAGGTCGAGTTTACATTTATTCAAGCCACGAGGCTAACAGAGAATTAAAGCGGTGAAACAAAAGCGGTAGCGGCACCCATCGATTCACCACGAACAACCGTGGGATCAAGACCTCGCGATCGGGCACCTTCGATAAACTCGTCCTCGAAAGTGGTGAAGACTCCTCCTCTTACGCTTGATTCGTCAAAACAAGCGTGAGTACACACCGTGCTATAAGCCACACCACGTAAATGCAATATATACACATCTTTGGCATTTTACAAAGGAAAGGCATTACGTGGTTCTTTGCTGAAATGCAAGTTTGCAATTGAATACCGATAATAGATTGAAAGCAGGTAAAACAAATAGGTAACAATAATTTTAACATTTGATTTCACAAAGACACACTGACCTAGACAATTTTATTCACATAGTGGATGATTCAAACCACACGGCTCCTTTCCACACAGTTTTAATAAAATCTACCCTAGTGTGATATCCCGAGCATTGTCCATGACCATGACGCGCTATTGAATAGATTAAATTACACTCTGCGAGTTTGTACACTTTACCCACAAGATACAATTAGTGTAGCTAGCACTAATCATAACAAAGCATTTGAGATACCTTATCTTACTATGCTAGGCCGTCTCTCAAGCAGACATGTGGTAAATGCAGGGGCTCGAGTTCAATGGCGCACATGGTGAGATCCTTAATTGACCGAGGCAAGACTTCCACATGCCAACTAAACCACACTGACCACCAGATTATTATTCACACAGATCACACAGATTCCACCATTTCACACAGTATCCACCACTTGCCTCGGTCCAAATCCTTTTACCACCCGGTTGATTTACGTGCAACACATGCCACAAAGACACATAGTACACACAGTTATTTAAGATTGCATATTCACTTAGTCAGATTAATAATTGCGGTCTCACATGAATAAGTGATTAGGGGCATGGCTAAGCAATCTACTCGTGCTAACCAACCCGTTGGTGCTACAATATTTACCAACTAATAGTAACTAGGGTGACAAAGGATCAGGGCATAATAATTACACAAGGATGGCATAACAATTTGGGATTAACTACTGCACCCAAAACATTTAAATAAATACTTGAATTAAGATGCAGTAATTTGAATTAAAATACTTTTGTAAAAACTGGGAAGCAAAATGGTCAAGGGTATAGCTTGCCTTGGAATAAGTTTAGGTACTGGTCCTGGTCTTGGAAAGCTCCTTCTTCTTCAACTCTTCCAACAGCGTCAAAGTCTACTCGCAAACGAAGCACAAAAACAAAATAAATAAATAACAGAGGCAAAACAACTCCAAAAATATAATTAAAAATCTCCATTAGGTAGATCTTGATTTTAGATGAATTTAGAAATTTGAATGGGCTGATTTGGAGTTAGGATGCAAAAGATATGGGGTTTCAAAGTTTGAATCTAAAGAAAAACCCTAGAAATAGGTTCTTGGAATTCGAATTATTTCTCAAAAGAAAAATCCGAATTATTGCGCAATCTTTGGCGTCGTGAAGGATTTTCCGAAAAGGATAAATAAAAAAAATTCGACATGTGGGACCCACATGTCGGCGACCAACTCACGGTGGAATAAATCCACCGAGCCACTTGATCGAAGATGGGGCGAGGTGGCGCACTTGCTGCGGCGTGTGGCCATGACGCAGCGCCACCGAGGGATGACTACGCGGCTTGCGCTGAGGTGGCGGTGGCGTGGGCGGCGGCGGCGGGCGCCTTGACCGACCCGATGGTCGCCGGTGCTATAGTGATCCCCGGCGAGGTGGGTGGTATGGGTGTGTAGGTGGCGTTATTGCGAACCTTAGGGTGTAGGTCCGGGTGGTCGAGGGCGGCTGTGGTGGCAGCGGCGAGGTCGAGCGGCAGAAAGCGGCTTCGGGTTTTGTCGGACGGCAGCTCCGGTGAGCAATTGGCGTCGGGAAGGGTCTGGAGGCGAGGAGGTGATGGCGATCCCGATGGTGTGCTCCCAGCGGCAGCGGCTTCTGATGGTGGCCTGTCGAAAAAATCTCACCGCGGCGAGGTTCCTTAAAGCTCGAATCGGCGGCAATGTGGAGGCTCTCGGGTGGAATTGAGCGAGGGTTTTGGAAAGAAGCGAAGGCGAAGCGAGAGGGTCCTTTATAGGCCTGAGGCGAGCTCGAGATGGCGTCGTGGCGGGTTAAAGCGCAAAGACTGCCATGAGGAAGCGAGGATAGAGACGAAATCGGAGTTTGAATTTGAGCGGAGTCCGTCTTGGGAGATCGAGATTGAGTTTGGTGCGAAAATCGGGAGTTTTGTTAGCGAAAGCGACAGCATGGGTTGAGCTTCTAGAAAGCGACAATGGCGGGCGCTTGATCGCTGGGTCGCGCGAGGAAGAAACCTTGTCGGAGGCAGCGATCTATGGCGGGCCTGGCGTCGAGAGATAGGGTGAGGCGTTAGCTGGCGGCTAAGATCTGGTCGCCGCTTTAGATCGGACGGCCCACAAGCGAAGAGCGTTCGGACCTCTCCGCCAAAGTGCCACTTCATCGGGCCGTCAAACTTGATCGTCGGCCCAAATGCATTGTGACGTTCGGACCGCTCCAAAGCAGACCTCAAGATACGGGCGTCCATTTGCGATCCACGGTGGAGGTGTGCGGAGCGTGGAGAGAGAGGGGCAGCGTGGAGATCAGCGTTAGCTGCCGATCAACGGGGAAAGATTGGCTGCCTGGCGCTGGGCGAACGAGGAAGAGCATGGGTTTAGGCCCAAGAATCGCTTTTGGAGATTTTAATTAGCTTTTCCTTTTAGAAATTAGCGAAATTCAAATAAGCAATGGAAAATAGCAAATGAACTTGGAAAAATTCGAGAAAATTCCAGAAAATATATCCAAGCTCATAGAATCCAAATAAAATAGTTTTGACCACTGTTCATGTTGACTTTAATCATATTAAATTGTTTTGTTACTCAAAGTCCAATATTAAGCTTTTTTTAATTAAAATCAAATAAACCCAAATGGTGAATTTTCTCACTACAACTATTCAAAAGACTTTTAAAGCTATGAAAAATTGGGATGTTACAGTAAAGGACCATTTCCCGCAATACAGGAACATGGAGAAACGAGCTCCAAAAAGGACAAGGATGGCGACAAAGAGATGGAGTACCAGGATCCAAAACACACAGTCAACATGATTTTTGGAGGATCTTCTCCATACGAGTCCAGACGTCATCTGAAGGCCATGGGCGAGAGGTCAACCTAGTCGAATCTCCGATGTAATCAAGCACTTTCGAAGTGGTCGGACACATAATTTCCTTGACAAAGACATTGCCCCATCCCATCGACTCGTAGGGTAGGTTCCCTATCGTTGTTGAACCAACCATTAATAATTGTCGGGTTAATCGGGTCTTAGTAGATGGGGTAGTTCTTTGAATATATTATTTGTGGGAGCTTTAGAAGAAATCACGAGGTCCCCATGTCAAAGGTGAAACACATGAAATATGCTTTTCATGGCATAGTTTGGGTTCTACCGCTAAACCGATAGGACAAGTTTCCTTACGATTATGTTAGGAAAGCCTAACAACTTCGAGCAGAGAGGATTCCGTTTGATGTAGTAAATTTGAATCCGCGATACAACGGAATTCTCGATCGACCGAAGATTAGCAAAATTCTTGATAGCCACGCATTACGGTTATCAAAGTTTGAAAATCCGGGGCGAAGAGTCATCACTATTCGAGGTGATCGAGAAAATGGCTTATGTATGCGATCGAAATCCTTTGCCTTTGGTTGATGAACTTCCGACCGAGAGGTTAACCCGACTACCATGCGAGTCAAGCACTCGAGGCCAAAGATGACACCCAAACCATCCGATCGGACAAAGGAGGTACCACTCGACAAAAGCGCTTCTCGGACAGCGTCAAGTCGTCACATGGGTCGGGACATCGGACCCAACCGCCATAAGATTACGGTGGGGCAAGACTCGACCCTAAATAGGAAGAGTCGCTCGTCTCCTTCCTCCGGCGAATCGGGGCGTGTTTGCTTGGCAGCGTCCGATATGCCCGAGTCCCCGAGGTGATCGAGCACGAGCTTGCTCTCGGCGACAAAAAACCGATCAGCGAAACTTCGACGTTTACTTTTGATCGGAAGGAAGCAATCGATCGGAGATTGACAAGCTTCTCAAAATTTGGATTTATTCGTGAAGTCGACCACCCCGGTGGCTTGCCAATCTGTAATGGTTAGAAAAACAATGGGAAATGGCGAATGTGTATCGACTTTCTGAGATCTTAATAAGGCTTGTCAGAAGGATGACTTTCCTTCCTCGCATTGATCAAGTGGTAGACTCTACTTACGGGTGCGAGTTACTAAGTTTTTAGATCGTATTGAGGTACCACAGTTAGTATGTGTAAAGAAGATGAGGAGAAAACTTCCTTCATCACCCCATATGGCACTTCTTGTTATATTAAGATGCCATTTGGTCTCAAAAACGCTGGTGCAACTTTTCAAAGGTTGATGCAAAAACCTTTAGTCCACAAATCGGTCGGAATCTAGAAGCTTACGTTGGCGATCTGGTCGTAAAGACCACCTGCGCTAGCGACCACATTCCTAACTTACAAGAAATTTTAATAACTTGAGAAGACATAACCTCAAGTTAAATCCAGGAAAAATGTGTGTTGGAGTTTCTGTTTGAAAAGCCGCTCGGTTTCCTAGTTTGGCTAGAGGTATTGAAGCAAATCCGGCAAAAATTGCGGCCATCGACCGGATCGCCCTCAGACCCACGAAGGAAGTCCAAAACTAACGGTTTGTATGGCGTTAAGTCGTTCATAGCAAGGTTAGGGAAAAAGGATTACCTTTCTTTAAACTTCTTGGAAACATGGGAGTTTTGAGTGGACTAAAGAGGCAAGCGATGCCTTTGAGGAACTTAAAAGTACCTTACAAGTACCGGTTTTAGTTTCTCGAGATCGGGAGAAACATTGCTAATTTACGTGGCGGCAACACCACAGACGATTAGCGATGTCTTGGTTGTAGAAAGGATAATATCCAACGACCGGTCTATTACGTGGCGAAGTCTTACATGGACCAAAGGAAAGATACCCACAGTACAAAAGTTGCTCTATGGCCTCCTTATGTCTTCAAGAAAGCTAAGGCACTACTTTCGGGCCCACAAAGTGGTCGTACCTCTACGGATATCCTCTTGGTCAAGTCCTTGGAAGCAGGAATCATCGGGACGAATAGCCAAATGGGCGGTCGAGCTAAGGCGTTCGATCTCCATTTTATTTCACGAACAACAATAAAGTCGAGCAATAGCGAATTCATTGCGAATGGACAAACCCTGAACCCACCCAAGGACCCGAGTCACGAACACCACGATGAGTGGACATTGTATTCGACGGTTCCTTGATGTTACAAGGATCGGAAATTTGGAGTGGTCTTGATATCCCCTTGGCAAACACATCAAATCGCCATCAAGTTAAATTTTCACGCCACCAATAATGTGGCGAATATGAAGGTTTCTTGGCGGGACTCGGCGGCTCGTTAAGCTCGGGATTCGCAGATTACTAGTGAAAGGCGATTCTCAACTAGTAGCGAATCAAGTGGGGAAAAAGTATCAATGCTTGAGTACCAAGATGTCATCTTATCTGGCGGAATACGAAAACTTCGAAAAGCACTTCTTGGTTTCGGATCAACATATTCCTAGAAAGGAAAACTTTCTGGCGAGACCGGTTAGCACGGATGGCCTCCACGAGGTCGGCCGTCCCGCTGGAGTTTTTCTCGAGCAACTCAATTCACCCTCGGTAGTTGAGCCTTGAGAACATACATGATTCTTTGCAAGTTGAACAAACTAATCAAGGAACATGGATGCTCCACAGTCGTTGACGGTTGGCGCCATCACGATCAAGGTAGAGCTGGATGACATCGATCTACAATTATCTTGACATGACACAATTCGAGAAGATGATGTAGAGGCTGATCGTATATACGAAAAGCCAAATCATACACTCTAATCGAGCGTATCTTGTATAAGCGAGGATCTCATGGAGTGTTGATGAGATGCATATCTCAAGCGGATGGCATTAGATTGCTAAGCGAAATCCATGAAGGCGTCTGTGGAGCACACCATTCCTACAGAACCTGGTCGGTAAAGCCTTCCGGCAAGGCTATTACTGGCCAACTGCCCCTTCATGATGCAAAAGAGCTTGTGATGAAGTGTGTATAATGTCAGTTTCATAGCCGACAAGTACACCAGCCAGCACAAGCCTTACAAACAATTCCTCTTTCTTGGCCTTTTGCAACACTGGGAATTTGGACATTCAGGACCTTTCCCAAGAGCACCGGGGCTTGAATTCCTTTTCGTCATGATTGACACGTTTACAAAATGGATTGAAGCCGAGCGATCGTTAAAATAACAACTGAGGCCGCTAAGAGATTTCTCCTGAAAAATGTGATCACGCGATTTGGTGTACCCAGTCGTATCATCACAGACAATGGTTCCCAGTTCTCCAGCAGTCAATTCCAGGAATTCTGCGATGAACTTGGTGTCAAAGTTCATTTTGCTACATTGCTCATCCACGAACAGCGGAGGCGATTAATGAGCTAATGGTATCCTTATGCGAGGATCAAGCGCCGAGTATTCGACCGATTAATCAAGCGGTCGAGAGCTTGGGTTAAGAACTTCCCTACGTGTTATGGGCGTTAGAACCACGACCGATCGTGCGCGACGGTGAAACTCCATTCTTTTTGGTTTATGGTCTTTGAAGCCATGCTTCCTCCGAACTCAAAATTGGCTCTGCTTTCGGCGATCGTTTTGACGAAAATGATCAGATTGAGCAACGACTTCGGCAGCGTCGATTTCCTTGAAAACAGCGAAACCAAGCCCTTATACGATCGGCGGTCTACCAACAAGCCATGCGAAGGTACCATAGTCGTAAGGTGCTGACCTCGCGATCTTCTTTGTAGGTGATCTGGTTCTCAGAAAAATTCAGAGCCAAACAAATCGCAATAAACTTTCTCCTAAATGGGAAGGTCCTTACACTGTGGTCGAAGTCACCCGACCAGGTTCCGTACGACTAGCTATGTCTGATGGGCAAATTTTGTCAAATTCTTGGAACATCGATCAATTGCGTAAGTTCTATGTTTAATTTTCATTCTTTCATTTCTTTCAATTTCAATTTCACTAAATTTATTGATTAATTAAGAAGTGTAACCTTGCTTATATATATACACCTACATTACAGTCGTTTATTATTGTTAGTGCAGTGGGAGAAGACATTTTTCTCTCCGATATCCTTTTAAGGATCTACGATACTCTATGGTCCTCGTCGTGAGCATTTTTCTCAAATGATTCCCACGCGACTATACTCTTTTCTTAAAGAAAAATGAGTAATCGGGCGCCACACAACTAACTATCTCATGAATGATATGCTTACGATTACGAAGATTATGCTTCATTATTTCAAGATTCGGTCTATTCTTGTCAGCTCTTTGGTGGGACACGGAAAGCCTCCTAGTCGAAGTCTCTCCTTTTTTCGACGTGGTCACCTTGCTGGAAGGAGCTTCCTAGCGACGGTTCTTTTCTTACGATCCTCGCTACGATCGGATATAGAATTTGAACACGTTTCAAAAAATATATGTCGTATGCCTTGTGTCTTAGCATTAGTTCCGACAGGACTATGGGACAATAGATATAAACAAAGTTCACTTATAATCTGTTGCATACATATTTGCATTTCTTCTTATGTCAAGTTTGACAAAGTCTTTTTCCGACCATATATAGTGTTTTTGATTGGTATTTCCATTATGACAAATAAAGATCTATAACTAGTCGAAATAAATCTGTTAGTCTGACCACATTTGATTTCCTAATCTTCGCAGCGATCGATTTTGTCTTACATATCCAAACATACCTTCAAAACTCACATACATGGTTATGACCTCTTTTTATTCTCTTTCTTGGCTCCTTTGCTTGTACGAGAACGTTCTTCTACTATAAAGCGATCGGGGCTAGGAAATATCTGAGAATTTTAAAAGTCAAGCAGGATAAACAAAAGCTTTGTCAATAACATAAAAGGTAAGTTTTCATAGATATTCAAATATTTTTACACTTGCAGGAACCTATCTCTAAGAAATATTCCCGGCCTAACTCGCTTTGTTGGAGATTAGACCTCCATCTCCTCTACAACTATATCTCCGAGTGGCTGAGTTCTTCCATGAACTTGGTCGCCTCCTCAGTGGGCGATTGAAGTCTTCTTTAACAGCTTGGAGATCTATGGAGGGTCGGAAGCTTTCAGTTTTGCCAAAGCAAAACTAACTCCACTGCAACGCCTTTGTTTTTAGGGCACAGGCATAATTCGTCCGAGTAGTTTTGAGCAGAACTTTAAGGTCCTCTAGAAGTTGACCCAAATAGTTCATTTTCTCTATTGGATCTCCTAAGGAAGGCAAGCTTGATCCTGATCCCATATCAAAGATCATCTTGTTCAAAGCACGAATCTTTTCATCAATATTTTGAGCAAGAGCGCCTCCTTATCTGCTCAAATTTCAGAGTTTTCTTTACTCTGTTCAGCATTTGCGTTTGCTCTACAAAAACAAATCAGTTAATGAACACAAGCATAATTGAAGGAAAAATCAAGTTTGCGACATATTACCTTCATTTGTTTTGCTTTAGCAAATGATTGGTCTTTAGCTTTTATTTCTTCTTCAAGAAGAGCTGTCTTGGCTTTCTCAGCCACAACCTCCTCTTTTATTTTCTCGGATCTATCGAATACGATAAGGAGAATAATTGTAGAGGAGCAAAGTATTGAAGAAGAAACAAAAGTTTAAAAGGAAAAGTTCTTACTTTCCAACTCGAGTGCTTTTGCTCCAAGTCCTTAACTTTCATTTGGGTGGATCCTCCGATCACGAAGAAATTCTCGACCAAATGCTACACAAATAGCATTCTCTTTCTTAAGTTTCTTATAAACTTTTAAAGAAGAAGCTGGTAAGTAGAATACTTACCCGAATTGCTTGGTCATTATAACCAGCAAAAATCGAATCAGGGTGCATCTTGAGTTGAGTATCCGATATTTTCTGCCACGCCTCATCAAGCTCCTTATCCTCGATAAATCGGGGACGAAAAGGGAACTTGTTAGGTTGGGAAGGGTTATCAACAGTGATCGGAACCTGTTGAGACCTCTCAGAGGCATCTACCTCCACAGAAGGGGTTTCAATCACCAAAGGATCCAACTCAACCGTTGCCCTTGTCACCTGCTCGGGGGCTTCTTCGACCACTACTTCCTCAGGAACTTTGTCCTGAGAAGTGCTCTGGTCGGGAACTTCCATAGGTGCGAGTCCTCGGGAAGAACACAGTGGAAGCGACGGAACACCGAAGACCTATGCAAACCGAAGATGGGAAGTTCAAAGTATCAAATCATCAAGGAATTATTAAAGGTACATACTTATCGACCACTTTCATTTGTACATACCTTGTTAATCTCCAGGATTTGACTCAAAAGCAGCAGAGAGAAATCATGCGCTAGCCTTCCTTTTCTTCTCCTCCAATTTTCTTTGGTTACGGACCGGCGGGGTTTGTTGGAACCCTCACATCCTCCAACAAGATATCGGAAGCTATGTCCTCGACCAGTTCATCAAGGTCCACATTCGACTATACGGTGGGAGGAGTGGTTTCATCAATCTCGGATCGATTGTTTCATAACAACCGTAAGGTCGTGCAGCACGACCACTCTGGAGTCTGACCTCGCAGATTATATTCTGCGGGCCTTGAGCTTATCCACCTAAATCAAAGAACAAATTTTATTGGGTGAAGAAATCCTTTTATCTAAAAAATTCGTACATATATGATTCCGAAATGTTCTATTACCTCGAGGATTCATCTCCTTCAAGTGCCTCGAGGCACGACTCGGTCGGAACCAAGGTGGGATGTTGATCCTCACAGTTGTATGATTCGCAAACCGGCCGAGCGCAAATGTAGAACACGATTGGAAATCTGGTGGGATATATGTATATACGTGGTAAAGGAATTTTTGATTAAGTTACCTTAAGCCTTGCCAGTCTCCCTTCAATAGGAGTTGCGGCTAAGATCTTGGGGCATTTAGCCTTTTCTCCAAGCTCCCCCTTACAGATTAGCTGACTCGTTCTCTAATTTCCCAGGAAAGAGCTTTAATGAAGGAAGAATAGACAAATTTTAAGGTAACACATTAATCAAATCAAAATACCGATCGGAATGTATCTCAAAGACTTACCACCTTACGGAGCAACTTCATCACGATCATGGCACGGAGGCGGGGAATGAGTTCGAGCTTCAATGGACTAATCTGGCGAGAGGTAAAATCCTCACCACATGCCACGAAGTCGGGCCCCGATTCGCCAAGTCATAGATGGCATCCGCCCATCTTTTGACTATCCCTGTCTTCTTTACGGTCTCCTTCCACTTGGGGTTTTCACTTGCTCTAGTTCCGGCGAAGTAGAGGCCATCGTCTTTCGTAACCGTCATGTAAAACCAGTACTTTTTCCATGATGACCACGAAGATTTTGCGTACATGAGGATGTACTCATCGGCCTTCCCGTCATGAAGACGCAATGTGCATTCCCAGAGCTGCCAGATTTTGCAGATTTTCCCATCACCATGCGGTAGAAATAACTAAAGAGCTTCAAGTTCGGTTGTATTCCCAGATATGCCTCGCATAAATATGCGAAAATCTGATATTTGCGATCAAATTTGGGGCCAAATTCACTAATTCCACCCGTAATGTTCAAGAACGCGGAGAAGGAATTTGTGTACCGATAATCTCGACCCACATTCGATGTAGGCAAGAAAACAGGATTTCCTCATCTTCACGGCTCGGAAAATGCTCTCCGATCGCGGTCTCCAATTAATCGATTCCTATCTGGGAGCATTCCCATCTTCGCCAAAGCCTCAAGCTTTTCTTGCCCAATTCGAAGGCAACCACTTTGTAATCTGCTCCGACATGGCGACAATCCTCAAGGATGAGTAGTGAAAGTTGGAGACTTCGTGGTCGGAAGAACAGAAAAACTCGGAGGATTTCTTGGCGAGAAGCTAAAGGGAATCGAAGGATTTTGGAAGCATAAAATTCTAAGATCGGCGAGAGGATTTTATAAACTTCCGATACTTTCGAAGGATTCCCACAAGAGTCCAAACCGACAAAAAGCCTCTTTTTGCTCAAACGAACAGAGGAACTCTTCGTTTCCCAAGGCAAGTTCTCAACTTTAAAGTGAACACAGACCACTTCGTATACCACGACATTAAATGGGTTCGCCGATCGATTTCATCGGAAAAAGGTATATACACGACCAGTTCATTTAAAGTTCGGGGCTAGCTGACGAGGATTAAAACCTCTATGTATTATTTTAATACATAATAAAAGACCATACGTCTTCATGGTCGTAACCCCTAAGACTAACGACCTCCCTGGTCGTTAGTATTCTAAAGGTTACTTAATGGGTACCCTGGTCGGATGAGGCTTTGTGCCTAATCCCCGACCAGATAACCGCTCGTAAAATTACCGAACTGGTATTTCTTATCGTATGATGAATGGAACACATGTTATACGTTCCATTCCACGCGATGGTACAACCCTGAGACACTGACTATTAACCACCCTACGGTTAAGCTCTTCACAGGCAACCGCAAGGAAGTTAGCACGTTGCTAACTGCTCCACCGTTCCGACCAGTCGTAACGTTTCACGAGGGCGTCTTCTCCGAGGAATGCGCCACCTCTTGGAAGTTATTTAAAGGTGAAGCGACAGAGACGAAGGACCAAGACGAACAAAGACAAGAACAACAGCAGTTCAACAAGAATACACAGAAGCCTAAGCGGTGGAATTAGAAGCTAGATAATCAGACTTAGACTCATATTCTAAGTCTGATTACCTGGTTAGACATTCCCCCATTCAGGGTAATTTAGGGTAGTACTTAGCCACATCTTGTAAAACCCAGTTCATATCAATAAAGAGCGACCCCCATTCCACTCTAGGATATTCCACGTCATTTTCCTCGTTCATTTTTGTAAGATCGGCGACTTGATCGTCGACACTAGGCAACTCATTTTAGTAATTAATTGTGTATATAGAGGCAGTGCACGGGTTCTCCATGCACTGCCTCTCTATATGTGTAAAGTATTTATCACAGACGGTTCTACTTTAGCTCATCAACTCCTCCTCCCTCGAGTTTTATTCCATTTCCATGTGGCAAATCGTATAATAGTTCATGCATGATGGTTGTGGTGATGTATTTACTCGCCAAATCGCAGAGTAAGAAAATTTTCAAGCCATAGTAAAATTGCAGAGTAAGAAAATTTTTAAGCCATGGTAAAATCCAAGTCACAGACGGTTTTTAATACAAACCATCTATGATGAGGTACTTATCACAGACAGTTCGTATTAAGAACCGTCTGTGATGAGATACTTATCACAGACGGTTTTTGTATGAAAACGTCTGTGATTCGCAACGCGGGAGTTCGAAATTTTGAACGCGTGCGCGGGAGGCAAAACATTTTGGTGTTGTCCTTATATATTATAGCTGAGTCGAGGCGGGACACGCTCAATCTCGCACTCCCGTAGTCCCGGTCCTCCTCCAGGCTCGGTCCTCCCTTGCTCCCGTAGTCCTCTTCCGAGCTCTAGCTGGTCGCTCCTCCTCCGGTCCTCCCTTGCTCGCTCCCGTAGTCCCGCAGCTCCCGGCCTCCCTCTACTCCTTTGGGCCCCGGTCCTCCCTTGCTCCCGCAGTTCCCAACCTCCGACGTGGTCTTCCTCCCTAGCAGCTAAGAGTCGACGCCGACGCCGACCTCCTCTAGTCCTCCTCCGATGCCGACCTCCTCTAGTCCTCCTCCAATGCCAACGTCTCTAGTATATGAGATCCAAAGTGTCAGCTAGGTATCTTGGTTCAAAATTACTATGGTAACAGTACATTAGGATTATATAGTAGAAGGTTGTTTGGCACTATTGATAAAAGAAAAAAAATGGATGGATACTATATGACCCTAGTCAGAATAAGTAGATAGCTATCTGAAACATGGTAACATACAAACTGTAAAATAAACATAGAAAGTAGGATGTTGCATATCACTAAATAATGACATCCTAGCACAGCTAATGCAAAAGAAATACAATTACCTTCGATTGTTTTCATAATCAGTTAACCCTCTTAGCTTTTTCGTGCATATCATTCCAAGGGAAAAAAATTACAGAATATATTATGTTTTTGTTAGCCATAGTAACATAGCACAGAGATTGGTCTACGGAGAAGTCCACAATTTCCAACTGCTACCAACCTTATACGCACATCTAAGGCTTGCTCCTGCAGACAAAGATTCCCAACCTTTGTCTGAAAAAAAGGCTATACAAAACTGAGCTTAGATATAGTTGTCCCAGCGCCATATTTCTAAAAAAACAGGTGCACTTAGGATTAGTATGACAATTTCTATAGGAATAAGAAATGGCAGAATGACAAATTTATAGGAACAAATACCTGCAAAACTGAAAGGAAGTTATCTAATTTCAACCTAAATCATCCTAGGCTGGTACTGTTGCGTGAGATTAGCACAATAATACAGGAAAACACGAGTTAAAGAAATAAGATTAGCATGATAATACAGGAAGACACACCTATTACTTCTAACGGATTCTGTTCTTAAGCACGTTTTCTATAAGGCCAATTCCTTCAAGGATATTTGTAATGTCATATATACACCGATCGTAAATCTGTATCACAGGAAAATCTATGAATCTGTACCAAGTAGAAGAGAAGAAGTGTAAGATGAAATAGTAAACCTCCTTGATGGAATACTTTGAGCAATAATGATTATCCAGATGTAAGAACATTGAGCTCATATTCACTGGCTGTAACAAACATTCCTTGGTCCTCCAGGCTTAAACAAAACCAGATTGAGTCAATGGAGCAGGAACATATCTTGACCAATCAAAACTATCTTGAATCCTCTCACTCCTGTGAACAATTCTGAAAAGAAATGCAGACTGTGTCTACATAATTCCAATTAAGCCCACAACCAATGACATGGAAAGCACCAGATAGAAAGCTCAGAAACTTACCTTGGCCAGCAAACAGGAGGCAAAAGTGAAGCTGCTCAACATCATGAATCAAATCTTTGTTATGCAATGACAAATGCTTACTAATCACATAATCAACAATTCTTTTGATGATTGCATGCCTCTCCCAAGACTCAGGATCCCACACTGCAGTTTATAAAATAGCATCCATTAAGGACCTGCCAGCAAACAGGAGGCAAAAGTGAAGCTGCTCAATAACATGAATCAAATCTTTGTTATGCAATGACAAATGCTTACTAAGCACATAATCAACAATTCTTTTGATGATTGCATGCCTCTCCCAAGACTCAGGATCCCACACTGCAGTTTATAAAATAGCATCCATTAAGAACCTTTTCTTTTCAATCTACTTCAAACGATTCAGAGGAAATGAAGTTACCCCAAATTCCTGATTCAGCACTATCTATTCTCCTTCCAAGGGGAAACCTACCTGGCCTTCCATTTGACCAAATCGTGGGCCATGACAGTCAATCACGAGAAGCCTGGACTCACACATCATAGAAATGTTTCTGCAAAAAAATTGTCTAAACAAAAGTTTCAAACCTTCTGCAAGAACACGGTGGAGGTCGATGCCAAAGATGGATTTGGCCCGCGTGCTTCCTGGACTCTCCGCTGTCGCCCTCTCGGCCATCGGCCTGGAGGCAAGGCTTGGATGCACGGAGCGAGGGGGGCGGAACGGAAGAGGAAAGGAGTGAGGAGGTGAGAGGATACCGCTGTCGGTGGAAGATGGCGGTGGCGGCGGCGGGGAGGAGGAAACGCCGGAGAGGATGAGGAGGCGGAGAGGAGTCCGGAGGCTAGCTCGGCCTTGACAAGAACAACCGCCTCATGGCAGGGAAAGGAGGGGAGGCTGGTGGCGAGGCAAGACTGAGGCGAGGGGGAGCAGAAGAGGAGAGGAGT
This sequence comes from Phyllostachys edulis, assembly GCA_036346405.1. Classification (NCBI taxonomy): domain Eukaryota; kingdom Viridiplantae; phylum Streptophyta; class Magnoliopsida; order Poales; family Poaceae; genus Phyllostachys; species Phyllostachys edulis. Next base: position 13,970,959 of record CM070560.1, on the reverse strand, counting down.
GAGGAGGCAAGATGAGAGGGAAGGCGAGTTGGCGGTGGAGGGAGGAACGACGCCGAGGGAAGGCAAGTGCGCTGGCGTGCACAGGAGAGCAGAGGGGGCGAAGAAACGGAGGCGACGCAAAAGGGAATAAGGGCGAATGGAAGACCGACGGAGAGAAGCAGCGAGAAGACTGGAGAAGAGAGACACAGGGATAACGGCGAAGGAGCCGCCATGCGCGAGCGAGAGAGAGGCTTCGCGATTGTTCCCACGATGCGACTCGAGGCTTCGCGACGCGAGCCATCGGGGCGAGCGATGTGTCCCGCTTCGCAGCAAGCGCAGGAGCTCGCTCATCTCCACACCATCTTGGACGTCCGGGGCACATCCGACGGCTGGTCTTTATCGGGGTGACGTGGCAGGGCCGCTGAGCTCCCTTTCTTCCAAGAATAAAGTTTAGTAATGTGTGTGCACACGATCCCATGAAGCAACTTAACATTAGCTCCAATTTATATAACAGTATGGCTTGCAACATGCCTGTGCTCGTTCTGATCACCTTATTTTCCCTCATCAACGCGACAGCCGAAGCCACCGCGAGCGATCATGGTGGACACGACGGGATGCCTCTCTGGGTAAGACCCAGAGAAAGGCGGCTCCTGGGCCTCACGGTGTGGGCGGCACTCCAGTGGACGCTGTGGTGGCGAATGACGGCAGCGGCGATCACACCACCGTCAGCGAGGCCAGGGGCGGAGCCCAATAGGCCCACCCGGTGTCACAGGACACCGGGTCCAAAAAAAATTTTAGTGGAGATCAACTCTTTAGTACTATGTGTGCACCCCCAAACAAAAAAACTGTGAACCCGGGCCTCTTCTAGCCCACGCGCTCCACGCGCCAGCGGCCAACGCGCGGACGCGCCCGTTCTCGCCACAGCTCCACGCGCCACCAGCAGGCCCAGTGTAGTGTGCAGATTATGCGTGAGCAAGCTGCAAGAACTAGCAGCCTGCAGGCGCTACAGGCCTAGCGCCACCAGGCCCACCAGCAGGCCGCTGGCCACACGGAACGCACAGCGGCACAGGCGTAGCGCCCACGCGCTAGCAGGCTGGGGCTAAAGGCCCACGCGGACGCCCGTTGTTTTTCGGCTTTTCACTGATTCGTTGGCTGCGGCGGTGCTGCCTGCTGTTGCGTGTTAGCGTGCTGTGTGCCGACTGCCGAGAAGACCGAGAGGCGAGAGCGGGGAGCCTAAGAACAGAACACGAAAAGGCAAAGCCACCGCCTCCGGCCTCTCCGTACTGTACTCTGTCGCCTCAGGCCCTTAGCCCTCATCGGCTCATCCGCTGGCCTGCTATAGCGCAGATTGAAACTGATATGGTGTCATGGTGATCCTATCCTGTCGGCTTCTCCATTCTACTTTCAGATTTTGTTGTTAGTTTGTTCTGCAGTTCTTGGTGACTAGTGTCTTGGTGAGTTGGTGACAGTGACACCATGACAGTAATCACAGTATCAGTATGATACTATGATTCTCATAAATGAATATTTTTTATTCTGTTTTTCAGGTTACGATAGAATCATAGAAATGATAGAATGATAGATGTTGCTAGTCCAGAAGCTGGGTTGCTGGGGTAATTGAAAAGGTGAGTGTCGTCCCCTCATTTCGTGATCTACTGATCTCTGTATTTGCTTAACAAAATAACATGTCCTAGTCCCAAAAGAGGCAAAAGTTACCTTCAATTGAGTCTTTAGTTCCATGGTCCATAGTTACTTCTCTGATCAGATCAGTGCGTTGTAGAGTTGCAGGCCACGACGCCCTCATCTCTATTTCTCTATTACTATTTGTATTGGCAAGTGGCAACGAAACCGTGTGCAGTGTCTATTGTGCTCAACCAATGTCAAGTAAGTAAAAGTATCTATCCACACATATGTTTGACGCTTGTAATTTATTATTCTTGTTGTTGAACATGGCAATTGAGTAATTGACAATATCTAATTGAGGTTTTAAATAATCGGGAAATGGCAGGCAAATTTATGGAAAAATTTCTGAAGAGAAAAGCACCCGATAGCGCTTCTAATGCTAGGAATTCACCTACAGAAGTTATCAATTGGAAAGAGGAAATTCAATTTGATCCAGGCAAAAGGAAAATGATAGATGACTACCATCCTAATCAGAAAGATATGCTAAGAAGAAAGTACTTGGATAATGGGCCTTGTCAACCTCGTACTTATGATTTTCCATATACACACTTTGGGGATAAAAACAGAAGATTTAATCCTGAATGGTTTGATGAGTTTGGGAGTTGGCTTGAATATAGTGAGTCTAAAGATAGAGCATATTGCTTTTGTTGTTTCTTGTTTAGGGACCGCAACAAGAAAGAAGCTGGGTATGAGGCATTTGTTATAAATGGTTGGAATGGTTGGAACAAGAAAGCTAGACTAAAAGAGCATGTAGGTGGTGTGAATAGCGTTCACAACCAAGCATTGAAAAATTGTGATGATTTGTTAAAAAGAGAACAACACATTGATGTTGCTATCCATACACAAAATGAAGCTTCGAAGATTGCTTATTTTACTAGACTAAATGCCTCAATTGACGTTGCTAGAGTATTATTGAAGCAAGGATTGCCTTTCCGAGGCCATGATGAGTCGAAGGAGTCCTACAACAAAGGGAACTTCTTGGAATTTTATGAGTTCTTAGCAGAGCATGATCGACTTTAAGCAAGGTGGTGGGTAAAAATCTTTGCGGAGTAATTGTCTTATGGTGTCTCCTCCCATCCAAAAGGAGATTGCTCATTGTTTTGCAAAGGACATATTGCATTCTATTCTCAAAGAAATTGGACATGATGTGTTTTGCTGGCTTGTTGATGAGTCCAGAGATGTCTCTTGTAAAGAACAAATGGCAGTGGTCTTGCGGTATGTTAATAGTGGTGGAATTATAAAGGAGAGTTTTGTTGGTCTTGTTCATGTGAAAGAGACAACTTCTGCCTACCTCAAGTCTTCTATTGATTCTCTATTTGCAGAATATAAGCTAAGTTTGAAGCAAATTAGAGGCCAAGGATATGATGGTGCTAGCAATATGCGAGGTGAGTTCAATGGCTTGCAATCATTGATCATGAGAGAAAGTAGTACAGCTTATTATGTCCATTGTTTTGCTCACCAACTCCAATTAGTAGTTGTGGCCGTTGTAAGAAAACATAAAGGCATTAGTAATTTCTTTAGTATGATTTCTCTCTTGTTGAATGTGGTGGGTGGATCTTCAAAGAGGAGGGACATGGTTCGAGATATCAACCACGAACAAGTGCACAAGGCTTTAGGTTGTGGGCTACTTCAAACTGGGACGGGATTAAATCAAGAGCAATGTCTTCAAAGACCCGGAGATACTCGTTGGAGTTCTCATTATAAAACTCTTAAGAGTTTGGTTGACTTGTTCCCAACAGTTGTCAAAGTGTTAGAATTTGTGGAAGAAGAAGACAAGGACAGAACAAATAGAGATCAAGCATTGGGTCTACTAGTGTACTTTCAATCATTTGATTTTGTCTTTTATTTGCATCTCATGTTGACAATCTTGATAATCACAAACACCTTGTCACTAGCACTGCAACGAAAGGATCAAGACATTGTGAATGCCATTAAATGTGTGAAATCAACTAGGTTGCATCTGGATGAGCTTAGAAGACATGGGTGGGAATCTGTCCTAAATGAAGTGTATGCCTTTTGTGAGAAACATAGTATTCCTAAGTTGGAAATGGGAGAAGCTTACGTTAATCCAAAGAAGCAACGTCAAAGAACTGGAATTACCAACATGCATCATTATGAAGTGGATTGCTTTAATGATGTTCTTGATTGGCTACTTCAAGAGCTTGATAGTCGCTTCAACGAGACAACCTCTAACTTGCTTGTTTGGTCGGCCGCTTTGAGTCCAAGAGACTCATTTCATGATTTTAATTTGGATAATTTGATGAGCATAGCTAAACTTTATCCCATGGATTTTGATTTTGGGGAATTGAGGGACCTTAACCATCACCTTTGCCTCTACATTGCCGATGTGCGAGTAGATGATAGATTCTCCAACATACAGACTATTGCCCAACTTTCTCAAAAAATGGTGGAGACAAAGAAACATCTTTGCTATCCTTTGGTTTATCGACTTTTGAAGCTAGTACTAGTATTGCCTGTCGCCACTGCCACAGTTGAAAGGTGTTTTTCAGCCATGAGAATTGTGAAAAATTATTTGCGCAATCGCATCAGTGATGATTTCATGAGTGATAGTCTAATTTGCTATGTGGAGAAAGAAGAAATGAAGAAAGTTACCAATGACGCTGTGGTTCATCGTTTCATGAACTTGAAAGAACGTAAATACTAAAAGGTATTGTATTTACTTTTATTCGACCATTCTACTTTTTTACTAGATAATTCTAATTCGTGTTGTTCTTTTTTTTATAGGCCATTGAGGTTGGATGATGTATTTTGCCACTGTCGACTATCCTTATCCATGATTTCGCCTTTAGTTGCTTCACTTTGCTACAATTAACAATATCATTACTGAATTTCTTTATGTTGGTAAGCATTTTGATCGCTACTCCTTTATCATTGTACATTGCTATTGGTTATGTTGAAATATTGATGCTAAAAGTTGCTGGATACATTACTATTTAGTACCTTATTGCTTTGAAATTATATATGTTTTTATACGTACGGTGAACTAGTGAACCCCGGTCATTTCCATTCTAGTTCCGCCCCTGAGCGAGGCCGTGGCAGCAGCGCCACGGAAGAGCCGGATTATGTATGTAATCTACATCAGGAGAGGTACGTACAGAATGTGGAGATATGGAACAACGATAAGTGCTGATCGGCGACGGCATCGGTCAGACGATAATATCCGGCAGCCGCAGTAATACAACCGGGTACTCTACTCCCCGCACGGCGACCGTCAGTAAGTGTTGTTGCCTTAATTTGCATGTTAGTTTCCATGCCTAGATTGTCTCTGTTGATTTAGTTTAATTTGCGCGCAGGCGTGCAAGGTAAGGGCTTCATGGCGCGCGACCTAACGGTAGAGAACACAGCAGGCCCGAAGAGGAACCAGGCGGTGGCCCTCCTGTCAAACTCAAAAAAATCGGTGTTTTATCGCTGCGAGGGATTCCAGGACACACTCTTCGCCGAGAATCACCTCCAGTTCTACCGGGAGTGCGAGATCTCCGGAACAGTGGACTTCGTGTCCGGCAATGCCAAGGCCGTGTTCCAGAACTGCCTCCTCTCACGCCGCCCAGTGGGTAGAGGGCACAACGTCGTCACTGCCCAAGGCCGCAACGGTCCCGACCATGGCTCTGGATTCTCCTTCCAAAACTACAATGTGACGACACGCGAAGATCTCACCGGGGCGTGGACACTTACCTGGGTCGGCCGTGGAAGAGCCACTCGTACGTCGTGTTTATGCAGAGTTTCCTCGACGACATCGTGCATCCCAGCGGGTGGGTGGCGTGGAGCAAAGACGATGTCGTCGAGGAGACAACGCGTACGGTATTATACGGTGAGTACAGGAACACGGGCCCCGGGGCAGAAGTGAGCCACCGCGTAAAGTGGCCCGGGTTCCACCTCATGGAGGATGCTGGTCAAGCTGTAAACTACACAATGGCGCAATTCATCCACGGGAACGAGTGGCTGCCGGCCAGATGAGTCGAGTACAAGCCCGGCCTGTAGTGCAGTGATCGAGATCATGAATTTGTGTGTCGTCATGAATTTGCATGCATGCGTTAATTTGCATTCATGCATGTTGTATTAGTGGTAGTCTTGGTATAATTAGCTAGGGGACGGGGAGCATGCATGACTACATGTGTATGAGGGCAAGCCTTATGCTTTGTGCCTTTCACAAAGAGAAGTACTAGTCTTCTTTAATTGTGCAAGGTATGAGATATATATATATATATATATATATATATATATATATATATATATATATATATATATATATATATATATATATATATATATAGAAAAATACTTTCTACTCCCGGGTGATATCACCTAAAAGAACTTGGCATACTCCTTTATCACTTTGGGTATACTCATGTACTAATTATAAGATACTCCAATGTGAACCACACGAAAAAATTGCAAGAGAGTCTATAGTTTTTAGCATATTTTATAAATACCTTCATATTCGCACATAAAAAGGAGTATGTCTAAAAAATTGTACATACCACCCCTGAAAAGGTGTGAATACCACCTAGGTGGTCTTATATACTCGTATACTACATATACATACTCTCGGTTGCGCAAGATACCCCCTACGTTGTGAGATACGGAATAGGGAGTAACTACACCCGGGAATAGGAAAAAGGCTTCCTATATGAGAATATGTGTGTGTGTGTGTGTGTGTGTGTGTGTGTGTGTATATATATATATATATATATATATATATATATATATATATGACCCTTTTTCTACTCCCGGGAGTAGTTACTCCCTATTCTGTATCTCACAACATAGGGAGTATCTTGCGCAACCGAGAGTATATGTGTGTAGTATATGAGTACATAAGATCACCTAGTGGTATTTACACCTTTTCAGGGGTGATATTTACACCTTTTCCGCGGTGGTATGTACAACTTTTTAGATATACTCCTTTTTTATGTGCAAATATGAAGGTATTTACAAAATATGCTAAAAACTATGGACTCTCTTGCAAATTTTTCATATGGTTCATATTGGAGTATCTTATAATTAGTATATGAGTATATCCAAAGTGATAAAAGAGTATGCCAAGTTCTTTTAGGTGGTATATCAAAGGTGGGAGTAACTACACTACAGAAAATGTTTTCACAGATGGTTAAAAAACGTCATCACAGACGGTTTCGTGAGCCGTCTGAGTTTATGGGTCAATAATGACATGAAGTCATCATATACGATTTTCGAACCGTCTGTGATGCAGACTATCACAGACGGTTATTAACTCAAAACTGTCTATGATAGTTCACTATCATAGACGGTTTGTAGCTGAAATCGTCTGTAATAGTGAACTATCACAGACGGTTTGTAGATTAAATTGTCTGTGATAGCTGATGTATTGCAGACGATTCCAATAAATAACTATCTGTGATAGCTGATGTATCACAGACGGTATGTCCTAAGGAACCGTCTGTGATATATTCTTTTGTATTACTAAATCTATTTTTGTTTATTGGCTAGCCTCAGAAAATGCTAGCCATGCCCTCTAAAACAAGCTGAAACACAACAAGTACACGTATACATCTAATTCACATTCATTTCAGAAACAAGCACATCCAATTCACATTCATTTCAGAAACAAGCACATGATCCAATTCACATTCATTTAAGAAATAAGCACATCTAATTCACAAATCAATTAACTAAAATTAACCATTCATGTACATTTACACACATGTACCATTAAGTTCAATCTTATCCCAATCAAGTTCAACCTACATTGTGGAACTTCCCATCTGGATTTATGACCTCACGGTTCAAGAATGATGCAAACTGTCATCGAATATTTATGAGCTGACCCTATTCCAACGCAGTTGTAGCGATGCTCGCAACCTGTCGCTAGGAAGATTAAATTCGTGCTTATATAAATTGGTAAGTATGAAATAATTATTGTAAGATTGACAAACCTGAGGATCATTGGTTATCGCGGAACCGACGAGTAGTTCCATCTTGTGGCAAACATAGTATCCACAGATGTTGCAGGCCGGCAGCTGCTGGTGGCACTGTAAAAATAGAATTGGTTAGTTCGAGAGGCATTACTACGAAGTGTTATATAGGATTAATGTGTACTAGCGAGTACCGGGAATTTTAAATTGTGTCATAGGATCCCTCCCTAGCATATCCCTCCTTTTACAAAGGACGTCTTGAACGTCCTATGTGATTCCAAGAACTTAACCTTAGCCATTGCAAAGGAAGGAAAGGCTGTACAATAGAGTTATCTAAGGAGGAAATGTGTTTACCCGTCGATTAATTGTCGGACAATTGTGAAGTCGTGTGCGACCCTCTTTAGGGAATCTAGGTATATTACCGTGTTCCGTCTTGGTATAATTACAATTAGAATCCGGTGGAACCTACACAGGTATGTCGCCATGGTCATTAAACCTAAGTTCGTGTTGCTTATAAAGTACAAATCAACAAGTATAGCTACTAGTAAAGTACATACTCCTAGTTGTAGGGCAAAAGTATGAATTCCTTGTTGCGGTGAGCCAGCAATGACTCTGTCATGTAATCATCAATGAATTTTGCATTCTCCATGATGGTTTGCAAGGAGACCAAGTGTGGGTCGAGGAAACCTACTGGTGAATTCCTTACTTCGGCTTTAGAAATCATGTATATACATACATACATACATATATATATATATATATATATATATATATATATATATATATACACACACACACACATACATACATACAAAAGTAAGGAGTTATATATAACATTTATCAGTATTACATGAACGTTGACCGTGATTGTACACACTTACAATGTTCAGCATCGCATGAGTGAGACGTCGAGGGCACTGAAGTTGAAGAGAAAGAACAAGTTCTCGAAGGTCACCGTGAAGATACAGTCTTGACGGTCGTGCTTAAGATGATCCTTCTTGAACTTGATGTTGACACCCAAGCGTCGTTGTTCATCCGTCTTGTTGACCTATTCCATGTACCATGTATGCAATCTCGTGGAAGCCATTCCTAGGGTAGAGCGGTGCTCTACCATCTCGACCAACGACTCGCCTAGCATGAATTTCCAGGCCAACGGCAAGAAGGGGACATCATAACAGGATTCGACCGTCTTCGATTTGCCCTTGCTACCTCGCTTTTTAGAGGTCGACTTCATGAGAGTCAACTGAGCATGAGGTGTAGATGCATCTGATGCATCGGGCCTTTGCCGCTTTGGTGCTGGTAGCTCCGTAGACTTGACACCATTGTAGGATATTTCCGTGAAGTTGACACCAGAGCAGGTAGCTCTAAGCAGAAGTCCCACTCGGGCCATTGGATGAATGTTCTAATGGCATGCTCTAGAGTCATGACCTCGTCGTCTAGAGGAATCTGCAGAGGGATGACCACGAATTTGGCATAAACACCGTCCATATTCACTTTTGCGAAACCCGACATTGGATAAGCCCCAACACTGGATGGATATACCTGGCCCCAAGCAACATCTAGGGCAACAGAGCCATATCTCACTTGGAGCTTGCACTTCATAGCCACCTACATAACAATACAAAATTAGCTACTCCAATAGGCCTATCAATGGATCGAGCATTCCAGATATAATAATTATTACCAGGATCTCATCGACAGGAAATCTATCGTTGCCTTTTGGGGTAGTGTTAGGGTTGGACGTGCAACTACTCAGAAGTTTGGGGGGGGGGGCTAGCTAGCATAGTAGGGGCAGGGGCTTGCAACTGATTTTCCCTAAGCTTTTCCTCAAGGCTCTCCATCTACCGTCGCGTCTCAGCTCTAACGCGATCATTGATCTCATCTCTGATGGATTCAGTGATCTCATCTCTAAGGAATTCATGAATCTCCTCTCGTAGCTTTGTATCGCGCTCGGCTTTGGCTCTCTTCCTACTCCGGTACGCTCTAGAGTCCTCTCAGAATCCATCCTTCCATGGAACATAAAGACCAAGGCCTCTCATGCGACCCGGACGCTCCTTGTTTCCCAAGGCTTTAGAGAGCATATCTCTCTCCCTGATTGCCTGGAATGAGCCTTGGGAAGATTGTGTACTCAGCGTTTCCTGCAATAGCTCGACATGTCATTTCACTTCCAATGAAGTGATGGAGTAATTACAAACTAGGTAGTTCGATATCATACCAGGCGCTAGGACACTTCCTCATCTGCGGGGTTTGAAAAGGAGATGGTCCCCGAAGATACGGTAGTTAACCTCGCTCTTAGCTAGTTTTGGGCGCGCTCATCAGGGATCTCAACAAATGGTGGGGAGGCATTTGAAAGGTTTGCCTGCTGGTCCTAAGCCCTGCATTGCAGAATTTTACCCGCATACCTAGAGGTGCCGAGTCTATAGGGGCGTGTGTTTTGTTGCCTGGAGGGCCCTGTGCGCCACACTTTCACTCCTAAAATCATTTGTCATCTTCTTCGCTACAAAGTTTTCCCAGTACTCTTCCAAGAACAGATACTTGTAGAAGGGCCTCAGATCCTTCTCCACGTAGTTCTTGACAAGCGTGCTCTTGAAGTTATTCCATGCTTTGCACGCTGTAGAAACGCGTGTCGTCGCACGGAATCCTGTTGTTGTTCCGGGATCTCGAACGATTTGAAAATATCGGTCAACAGCTCACCTTTCTGAGCTTTGGTCAACTTCTTCCACGAAATCGTAGGTGATGTTAACCCGTTCCCGTGCAACTATTCCGATCGTTCTCCAGAATGTGGATGTTGCTTGGCGAGGATTGATAGGGGTCCTAGAGTCATCGACCTCCGTGATGGTAAATCATCCCCTAGGCCTTTTCGATATTCCCCTACCACGCTTGGATATTCCAGAGGACGGCACATCAGACACATGAGGCGCGATGACGAAGAATGAGCGGAAGACATCTTCACAAGAAATAGAAATTTTGACATGCATGAACATATTATCATAAGATTTGATCTCTATGTGTATGGGTATACACACCAATTAAGAAATAATTGGAATATGTAGGGAAGAAATTAGGACCAATACAATGATATAATTGACATATAAACTTGTAAATCCTCCAAGTCATTTAAAAGGAATAATATGCTCAACACAAACATCATGTGAACAAATGAAATCAGCATAAAGCTAACATTTAACATTTTGATATTGCTCTCAGATGTAGAGTAAGCATTCCAATTAGAGCTCAAGTTCAAACCTGATTATCAAAACAATTTCAGCACAAGACTATTATCATCAGAGAGCATTCATCTCAAACCCACCACACCACATTGCAATATATTCCAGTAGCAGTATCAAAACAAATACCATATGAATCACTCACTAGAACACATACAAATTCCTAAAACAAGTACAACACCTCATACTACTCAATGTTTGAACTAGATACCAGCGCAATTATCATGAGTCCATGAGGACCATGACAACATGACAGATTATGATAGAAAGAGTGAGGGAAAGGGGCGTCGGGGTCGGCAACTCGGCATCGGTTACCTTTGCACGTCGAGGAGAAGGACGAGTAGGAGCAGTACCAGAGCAGCAGGGCAGCGTCAAAGGGGAGGCGCACCGGGCTTAGGGGAGGAGGAGGTGATGCGTGCTTGGGGGAGGGGAGGAGGCGGTGGGCTCGGGGGAGGAGGTGTTCCGGGCTCGAGGAGGAGGCGGCATCGAGGATGGCAGCGATAGGCTCAGGGGAGGAGGCGTGCTGGGTTCAAGGAGGAGGCGGCATCGAGGATGGCGGTGACGGGCTCGGGGGAGGAAGGAGAGTTGAGAAACTTAATCATTTGAATGGGGGAAGCGGGCAAACTCTAGAGTCCGAATATAAATAGGGTTGGACATCACAGACAGTTCTAAAGTAGAACCGTCTGTGATAAATAATATCACAGATGGTTCCAATAAATAACCGTCTGTGATAGATTGTGTATCACAGACGATTCTAATAAATAACCGTTTGTGATAGACAATCTATCACAGACAGTTCCAATAAATAACCGTCTGTGATGGACTATGTATCACAGATGGTTTGTAGATGAAATCGTTTGTAATTTATTATCATAGATGGTTTGTAGACCGAACTGGCTGTGATGTTCTTTTATATTAGTAAATCTAGTTCTGTTTATTGGCTAACCTCAGGAAATACATCCAATTCACATTCATTTTAGAAACAAGCACATCCATTTCACAATACAAATCAATTAACTCCAATGAACTAAAATTAACCGTTCAAAACACATATACACACATTGTTCAATATTTAAAAGTTAGCCCTTCATGATGATCGACGCGTATGTAGCTAGTTTCATCACGTTGTTCTTCCTCGACCCTTATGCCATTTCCGAAAGGAGGCAACTCGTCATATTGATTGTATTCTTCCTCGTCCACTACATTCTTAACTCCGACAATCCTCCTTTTTCCATGAAGAACTACGTGGCGCTTCTTATTTGTCTGGTCAGTTACATAGAAGACTTAAACAACTTGGTTAGCGAGTACGAATGGTTCGTCTTTGTATCTAACACATTCGAGGTCCACGGTAGTGACGCCGTACTTGTCGACCTTCACTTGTGGGAGATGAACCCAACGGCACCGAAACATGGGGATCTTGAAAAGCACGTAGTCAGGCTCCCATATCTCCTCTATGAGCCCATAGTAGGAGCTCCTCAGCCCATCGGTACTGAACACATCTATACGGACACCGCTATTTTGGTTAGTGCTCTTTATATCCTGAACCTACGTATAGAATGTGTACCCATTTATGTCGTATCCTCGCCATGTCACAACTGTAAATATTTGCCCTTTTGCCAACCATGTCAGCATATCACTTGACGAGCTCCTAGCGAGTCGCTCCTTCAACCATTGGTTGAATCTAGCACCACTTTTTTAAATTATGCGGCACTATCTTGGAAAAATGTTGGAAAATCTTGAGAAATTGTTGAGAATGTCACATCACTGAGGTTAGGCCTTGGCCGAGTCGATGGCCTCACCAGAGCCACGTAAGAATAGGCCTTTTGCCGTTTCTTGAGCAATTAATATCTTAACTACTATAATTTAGAGTTTACTCCGCACAGCGGACGATCGTCCCACAACTCCTTCTCTTCTGTTCACACGCGTTAACTCCTGGAACCGCTCCACCCACCCCGCATTCTCCGCCCCTCCCCCGCAACTGCCGCCCCCTCACCTTCCTCTCCTCTCTCGCGCCCGTCGCTGCCCTTCCTCCCTCCCTCTCCCCACCCGCGCCATTCACCTTCCACGTTCCCACCTGTGCCCCCGACCTCGCCGACACCGCGCCGACACGCCGCATGCCGGATCAACCTGCGCCGCCCACCACTCCCCACCCGCGCCGCTTAGATGCGCGCCTGTGCCGGATCTGGTCAGGGGTGGTGGTTGTGACAGGGAGAGGGGGGAGAGGGGAGGGAGAGGGAGAGAAAACCTAGAGAATGGGGCCACGACGGTGGCGGTGGCGGGGTGCGTGCACGAGCTCTGGGCGGTATCCATCGCCGCCACCAAGTCCCGCGCCGAGTGCGAGGCTAAGGTACGCGCCATCGCCGACTAGGCCACGCCCATCAAGGTTGAGGCACGGACCATCGTCGGCGCGAGCGCGGAGGTTGAGCACATCCACCCTTCGTCCCCACCTCCGATCGGCTCCGCCCGCTCTGCACCGCTTCCCTCCTGCTCGCGGCTGACGTGCCACCTGTGGACCTCCGGCATGCGACAGGGATGTGCCTAGAGCTGCTGTCCGTGCCCGTGGAGACCATCACGGCCGCGCTGCGGCCAGGGTGCCCGTGGTGGACCTCCTGCGAGTACTGTGGTGGCTCCCGCGCCTGCTCGTGTCCCCCGTGGCAGCCTAGCTCTGGCCGACGCTCTACAGAATGTGTAGTGGAGGAGACAGGGAGAGAGAGTAGTGTAGCAGCAGCAGAATGCGCCCTTCTCTCTGTGAGTTCCCCCCTCCCTCCTCGATTCGTCAGTTCTTCTCCAATGTTTCCTTCCTGCAGCAATGATCTATCAAACCCTTATATAAATTGCAGTGGATGGTTTGGTCTCCTCTTTCACCTCTTGTACGATTTTATGAACTTGATTGTGCTTTAGGCGTTACTTAAAGGATGCATATATTCCTTTGCAACCAAATGTTTGGTAGTGTACTTAGATTTTCCTCTCCACACTCAAACATCATAATCCTCACCATTTTTGTGTGCATGTATTCTTATGCGACATGTTCCTGTATACAACTATCATTTCTTAATGGCATAAATGATCTTGCCAGTTTATAAACTTTGGACCTAATTGCTTGTTTTAAACTTGATTTTGCTTTAGGTGTTCCTTGACTTAGATGTTCTGTTATTGAAAGGCATGCAAGATTTAGCTTTCACAAGTTGCAAACAGAGAGGTTATGGTTTGGATAGGTTATCTTGTTTGAACACTGAAAGGTCAATGGTTGTTGGTCTTGACAATTTAGATTCTGTAGTTCAAATAATAAAAGATCAATTCATGATGTGGCAACGAAAGCTTTAGCCAAGGCTAATTCCATTTCAGTAGGCTTAAATGATTTAGTCACAATTCCGATCTTTCCATATAGTGAATCTAAATTGTTCAATGCTATAATCTCACCCCCTTAATTTTATATGTTTCTCATCTCACCTTAGTTGTACACTTCTACTACAGTTCCACCTAAAGCACTTGATTGTATTCTTTACTAATTACTACTCTTTAGCTTGGCGCTCTAAGGGCATGTACTATGCAGGTGCTTAGAGAGCTGCTTACGTAAAAAAAAAAACCGTTTTTTTTTTGCCATGTAGGACGGTATGGGTGCTTGCACAGAGGAAGTGATGCTTGAGTTTGCTTCGATGCCTCGCCGGTGCCTGTGTGCGTAACCTCCGTTCGTTTTTAATCGCTGCTTCCATCGATGCTACACTTGTTGCTACAGAGAGAAAGAATCCTACACCACCTAGAGTCCAAAGTGAGAGAGAGTCACATGCTAGTTGAAATTACCGCATGGGTCGGTCTTGCTGCCGTAGAGGGATATAATCCCACTCCACCTAGAGTCCAATGTGAGAGGGAGAGAGTCACATGCTGCTAGCTGAAATTACTACAGCTCAAGCACACTTCGGGTTTTTTTTCATATTCCAAAAGGCAAAAAAAAAAACTAAAGGCTTTGCATTGAAGATCACAAATGCTTGTATCAGTGCTAAGGAGGTAGTTGGACCATTAAAGCACATGTATTGATTTACTTGTATTGGAAGAGAGTTTTTATACAAGTACTTAATGATATAGTAATACCCTCTCTCTTTAAGCACCTGTGTATAAGCACTTTGCGTTGTACATGCCCTAATGAAGCCAAATTGCTTTAAAGAAGCTTCGTTGTGTTTTCTACCTGATTCACATTGAGATAGGTTGAAGCTATAATCTTAACTACTATAATTCAGAGTTTACTCCGCGCCAGCGGGCGATCGTCCTGCCCACCTCCTTGCGTTTTCTGCACTCGCCTCGTTCCCCCTCGTAGAAGCCTCCACTGCCTCCTCCTCTCCAACCGTCGCCTCCCCTGTACCCCGCAGCAGTCGCACCCTCCCAACCACCTCCATCCACTCTCCTCCCCTCTGAGGTCAAATTTCTTTCCAGTTTTTGATATGACACAAACACTTCCTTTTCATTTGCATAGGCGACCAAAGACGGCATGTTTTCTGTTGGGGAAATGGAGTGATTTCTGAGAATCTTAATGGGATGCTAATTCAAATAGCTGAAAATTAGATTTAAACATGGGAAATTAGGAATAGTAGACTGATGTTGAATGATCTTTTCTTACATTTCTGATTTATTTAATATTTTTTACATTGCGAGGAACAACTCTTAAGCTGTCCCATCTCACATGGATCTTTGTGTAAATTCTCCCAGGATTGCTATTGTTGACTATTCTAAATTCTTAGAGGGCTACTCATACAATTACTATTTGAGTTTTCTTTTGCTTTTCACAATGAGTTAGTATTGTGTCCTCTCACCTCTGCATTGCCATTCTCTACATGCATTTCCTTAGTTTGCCCACTAACGAAATTCTTGCCCGAGAAGATATCTGCTTTCGTTGTTGTAAGCTATTTATATGCGAGATAGGTGAAATGAGAGGTAACTTGTGGTTTTGTTTGGGTGAGCAAGGAAACCGAGGAAGCCTGAAGCTAGATGAGAAGGCCCTATTCACGAGAAGCAAGGTGCCTTGGAGGACCCACCACAGGAGAGGAGAATAAGGACAACAAAGATGCCACTTGCAAATGAGGAAGAAGAGAAGGAAGAAGATAAGGTATACTTCCGCTTGTTGCCTTTGCACTCTGAATAATGTTTTTGAGAAGTTTGTATGGTTAAAGTTACATTCTTAAGGCAAAATTATATGCATCTATAGTCCTATTCTCAGCTTTGCAAATGAGATGTGGATTATTCGTGTTTTGTTTGCTACTTTTGTCTAAAAGGCCTAAAAGTTGTCATTTTGGTGTTTACTTAGCTTGCTCCATGCCTCCACTGACCCCGGTTTGTATTTCAACTTGAATGTGTTTGTTTGTTTTTTACATAGTAATTAGATGCTATATTGTTGTGATACCTTATTCACATAAGGTATTATGTAGTGCATGTCTTAGTTGCTGGGAATGGTTAATTTTGAATTTAAAGGAAACTTTGTGTTCTTGTTGTCTTGTGTGAGCCGGTGGGATTCGGAATGTCTGTTGAAATATTCGATGAGTGCAATGATAAGTGCATGCGCATCCAATTGATTTATTTTGGATTCACATTCACAGCAGCCACAAAGTTGCCATCGCTTCATGACTTGCATTTGGTATGTATTAACAGAATTGACTAAAAAGTATAACAGTTTTGCCGTAGACTTTGTGACCTGTCTCCCTTTCTGATAACATATGATATCTATTTTAGGAGGAAGCATTGATTTTTGAACCTTGCTTTTGATATTCACAGGGCTACTAAATTTGTCTTACAAACCTATAGATAATTAGTTGTAATTCTAATAGCACGGCAATTTGGATGTGACATGCGATCTGATACTCCAAGTTGAAATTTATGGTTATTGTGATTATTATTATTTCTTCCATTTACATTCTGATGGCCATAGTTACTTTTCGAGCCAAATCTTAAAGCGAGTGATTATTATACATGTACTAATTTTTGGCAGAGGTACATAAACTTTTCTGGATAACTTGTTTTATTATTGTATCTATTTCTGTTGCCATCATTTTTTCGGAGATGATGTCATCGTCTTCTACGACTATACCAATTTATGAATGAAAGAAGAACATATGATGTATCTATATCTGTTGCAATCATGTAAATCAAATCTTTGATGATCTAGGAGATGACTCTTGAGGAGTTCGAGAAATTAAGGGAGGAGATGCGGAAAGCACTTCTTGCTTTGAAGACTGAAGAGAGGAAGGTTGAAGTTGATAAGGATCTGCAGTCTATGCAACCACTTTCGACCAAGAAAGGAAATGATGATATTTTTGCAAGACCAGGAGGCTTTTGGTCATGATATTTGATGATGAACACATTGACAATAAGAAAGACTTAGTCTTGGTGTAGTCTTGGTGTTTTAAGATGAATACATTGTCTTTGGAACATGCTTGTGATCTTAGATGCTGACATGTTTTTGAGTTCTGTTGAATTATGTCGAAAATCAGCATTTGTCAGGTTTTGCGGTAGTACCGGCATTGTGTCCGCGGAACTACCGCTGGGCGGAACAATCACGCAATTGTTGGCGGTATGAAATTTCCCGAAGGCTTATGTTTCGCTTTTGGATTTTCTTGAGAGCGGTAGTACCGGCTTTGTATCTGCGGAACTACCGGATTGCGGTAGGACCACTTGTAAAGCGCGGTAGTACCGCAAGTCACTTATTCCGAACGGTGTTTTGCTTGAACCGTTAGATCTTGATCTGACGGCTCATATTGAGAGGAATGTTCGGACCGTCCGAACTCTTCAAGGATTGTGAGCCTTTGATTTGAAATCTGACGGTTGACAGCAAGAGGAACGTTCGGACTTTGAACAGTACTCCTAAATCTGACGGTTTTGAAGCAAGGTCCGATCGGCCAAGTCATTTGGAGTGTCCACGTGTCTTAGGGCTTGGTTCTGAGTCTTTTGCGTATTTCAGTGGTGCGGTAGTACCGTTTGGTAATTTACGATAGTACCGCACATCAGTTATACCGTTTTGTTTTTGGCGGTATAGAAAAACCAGAACACTTGTTTTGAGCATTGGATTTCTTGCTGAGCGGTACGACCGTGCCATGGTTGGCGGTAGTAACACGATAGGTTTTCCAGAGAGAGTGTTTCTGACAACTTTGATTTCAAGTGAAATATGGTAGTCTCAGAGTACGTGGAGCAATGCGGACCGTAGGTCGATATCCGTTGTTTTAATGGCGGTAGTACCGCAACGAGGTATGACCATTTGTTTACAATATGGATTTTCCAGAGAGCTTGTTTTTGGAATTCTTCGTGGTGTGGTACGACCGTAGTTATGAGTGCGGTAGTATCGTTCGTAACATGTCGGTAATACTGTTTCAGAACTGAATGCTGTTTCGATTGAAGAATTGATTACAGGATTGATTGAGATAATGGTTTTTAGTTGTTGCATGATGCATGATAGTGTTTATGGGTGTGCGTGAGCTAATGGATGGTCAAGTTGGATAACTTGTGCCAGGATTTGGTTTCTTTGATCTTTGCATGTGCAGGATGAGTGTGAAGGCAACTATTGTCGTGACGAGGAGGACTCGGACTAGGATTGGGGAGATCTGAGGTCTTGGTGGTCGTGGATGTTGCGAGATGGTTGAGTTTGCGCTAGAGCACGTGGAGTTCAAAAGTGTTTCGCGCTGGAGCTACGAGAGGAGTCCTAGAGGCTTGCGGCGTGGGTTGTTACAGATTTGGAAGGAGTTCCAAATCTTGACGTTTTTGAGATAGAATCCGTGTCGGTGTCATGTTGGACATGGATAGGATTCTAGGGTATAAATAGAGGCAGGTTAGGAGCTAACCAGTGCGCATGTTAGAGATAGTTTTGGCCACAGCTTTGGAGTTATGGTTTTGAGTTGTATTTTGAACGTAGAGTTGAGATAGCTTTGTAAGGTCTTCTGTGGAAGACTTTGAGGGGTGTTTGAGAGGCACCTTGTAGCCACAGATCGAAGTCTTGAGTAATACAATTTAGATTTATTCTATATTATCTCCGGAGCTTTACTTTGTTTCTACTGTGCATGAGATTGTTGGTGGATATCTTGAAGATAGCTTATGGAGGTTCTTGAAGATATCCAGGAGAGAACTTTGAGCTGATCTAAAAGAGGTTCTCTGAAGGATTTAACAATTTGGGTTCGGCTGAATTAATTGAAGGTCAAATCTGCGCAAATCATTCATCCCCCCTCTGATTGTGCCATACGATCCTACAATTTTCATCAAACTGGTATTTTTGCCATTTATGCCTTGTAATCCTTCCATGCTCTCATAACTTACCAGAGATGTGTGATTGATATTTTTTGATCATAGGGTTCTGATAAGGATGCTTTGAAGAAGAAAATGTTGAATGTGATGAGTGTGCTAAGAAGGTCTAACAAAATTATAGTTTCTTATCTGACTTTCAAAGGTCAAGAACGACAATCTAATTCTTGAGAAGACAATAGTTGCCATCAGGGGGCATTTTTGTTCTAAAATCCATGTTCTTACACCCAGAGTTGTCATGTTTGCATTTGTGAGAAGACTATTCATGTCCATGGTATTATCCCTTTTTCCTCTCGAATTGTCTTGATGAGTGATTAGTAGACAGCAGGTAGCTCTTTGGATGTGAAGAGATTGACTGTACTAATGTATCTTTTTTTATATAAGCGATGGTGTTTGGTTGTTAAACAAGAATTTAGCGTGCTTATGGTAATCCTTTAATCCTTTCCCACGTGAAGGTATCCAACTATCTATGGGAGACCTAAAAGTCATTTAAAAGTATTTTTTTTCTTTCATATCAATGTGAATGGATGAAGCACCACCTTTTTGTGATTTGATTTGAACTCACAACATTTGTAATATTACACACCTACCTGTCAATTCATGGCACATGCTTTTTGTTTACAGCTTTGCCACCATACCTCATCAGATGATGGTTAGGTCAAAACCCAAACCAAGCTAGCCCTACACCAACAATAGTAGCCAATCTAGCTACTCTCAATGCTCATGACGCTGTCGTAAGATATACTTCCACCAGCTTTTTAATGGCGCATTGTACACTACTCCCCTACACTTGCAGAAATATCTTTTCACTACCATCTAAATTATCGCAGGGCCAACATTATACTGTTGATATCAAAATTAAAGATCTCTCTCCCAACAATGCGTGGTGGTACCTAGCTTGCGGAGACTATAGGAGGACAACAGTTCAGGTGGATGAAGGTTACAAATGTCCAAGGTGCAACGGCGTCGCTGCGGAAACAAGGTCTCCACTAGACCTTACATGATACTAGATTCTCTGTCACAGATTTACATATCCATATTTGATGTCCTGCTCAATACATTACACAAAAAAAAGCCAACATGTACTGCCAGATCACTCCAAAGCTACAAACATTACTTTAAGCCCTTTTGCGAACTGTTTACTAGGGTTCTCAACGCAGTCCTACAACCACACACCCATCTTTACCTTCTGTAGGATCGAATAGGCGACTAGAGGGGAGGTGAATAGGAGCATTGTCTCAATTTTCCACCTTGATCAGATTCAACACTATTTTCACTTCACTAGCTATGAGAGCTATGAAGATCAATATGCAAGCATAGCAGAAGACTTGTATTGAATCCAAACAAAGCCCCAAAGGAAATAGACCAACAAACCAAAGACTCAAAACCAACAGAGTAAGAACACGAAGAAACTCATCTTGTGGAATCTTGCTTAGATTGCTTTTCAGAATGATGTTGGTTTACAGCCACTCCATCCAGGAGGACAAAAACTCAAACACTTGAGCACCCCATAGACCTAACCTCAACACAAACTAGGGTTTCACAATCGTGCCATTGCTCTCACTACTCGGCACAGCCATCACTCTCTCCTATTTATAATGAAGGCTAGATTCTAGAGGAAGACATCTAAACGGGCACCCGTGAAGCCCACACAGAACGGGTTTTACTTGTATCGACCTCTGCGCTGCTTGATGTGTCCCATCGCACAGAACAGTCTACATCAACCCCTACACCACTTGATATGTCCCGTTGCACAAAACAGCTGCGCTTAATCATCATCATTTCCCATTTTTGCACCATGCTTGGGTCCAACCATCTTTTCCAGTATCCATGATCGTTCTGGACATTGGTTCTCCGAACCAAGTCCCGATCCTTCTCACCGTTGATCATAGTTGACCACCAAGCCACCTGCTCAAGACCTCCTTGAGGACCTCCTCAGGACCTCCCTCGAGGACCTCTTTAGGACCTCCCTCGAAGTCCTCCTTGTCATCGGCCATGATTGTCTTCACGCTCAACCTACACATGCAAAGACCAAAGAACATATACGAGGCACAAATTCTCCAACTTGACCAACAACAGTTCACACACGCATAATACACTCTCATGCATCAATCAACACTACTCAATTCAACCTTGAAGTCTACGACCACTTCAACAATGTCCATGAAAAATATATTTTGTTCAGACCTCCTAGGAGGTCCTTGAAGACCTCTTGGGAGGTCCTTGAAAAGACCTCCGGAGTGGTTGTGAGAAGACCTCTGGGTGGTCCTTGAAGACCTCCTAGGAGGTCCTTGAAAGACATTCTGGGAGGCCCTGGACGATCTCCTCAAGGACCTCTTGGAGGACCTAGATGACTTCCTCAAAGACCTCCTGGGAGGTCCTAAATGACTTCCTCAAAGACCTCCTAGGAGGTCCTAGACGGCCTCCTCAAAGACCTCCGGTGGTCCTGGAGGGTGTTCTTTGCAAAACAGAAGGTCATGACCTAAAAGGGTGGTCTTTGCAAAATGACCAAAAGGGTGGTCTTTGCAAAACAGGCAAAAGGGTGGTCTTTGCAAAACAGGAGGTCCTGACCTAAAAGGGTGTTCTTTGCAAAACGACCAAAAGGGTGGTCTTTGCAAAACAGCAAGTCATGAGGACAAGGAAAGGCGCGGCGAAGAAAAGCCATCCGATTTAGATCGGGTGGTCCAAAATGATATGAACGTTCGGACCGACCGAGCGCTTTATCTCAATCGAGCCATTAAAACTCGATCGGACGATTCACAACGCTTGAGAACATTCGGACCGTCCAAACCTTCATTTCAATCAGGTCGTTAAAACTAGATCGGACGATTCACAACGTCTGGGAATGTTCAGACCGTCCAGACCTTCCATCTCAATCGGGCTGTCCAGTTTTGATCGGACGGTCCACAAAAGGGAAGAGCACGGGCTCTGGAGCGGATCGCGGAAGATTTCAAACCCAAAAACCGCAAGTTCCAAAACAACCCAAATGACAATTATTCATCAGCAAAAATCATGACCAAGCATCATGGTCTAACAATCTCCCCCTTGATGAATACATTGACAATACATCAAAAAGGAAGGTTTCAAAATTCAAAACCCGTAAGACAAGGAAACTCCCCCTCAACACAAGCACAATTTCTCCCACCTTTCTCCCCCTTTGGCAATGTACTCAGCAAGAACTTTTAGAGAGAGAAAACTTCAGAAAAAGAGCAAAGAGTGTAAAAGTCAAGAAGCTGTGAAGATTATTCAAATCAATTTAAGTGTAAAAGTCAAGAAGCTCTACAACTCATTTGATTTCAATGACTTGGACTTGATGAATTGTTTGACAAGAATAATAATCAAAGCTTCTGAACTTTTAAACCAACAGCTCCCCCTCAAAATAAGCCCATAGGATGCAACACACCCAACTCACTTCGCAAAATAGCAGATCATGTAGAATAAAACAGTTTTGAGAACGAATCAGCAATCTACAAATTAAACTCAACAAGGTGAAGAGCAACATCACCCTTTCCACATTGTCTCTCAGAAAAATACATCTCTTGAAAGCCATCAAAGAATCAAGTGTTCCAATCAAGCAAAGAAGCAAAAGACTAGAACCAAATCAAGCTCATGTTCTCCAACCTCGTCAGCTGTTCTTATATCATAGGAAACATCGGTCTCACAGTGCTAGAGTTAGTGAGATAAGATTTAGGAATCCAGTACTGAGATACATGATGAACAAGAGCAACAAAAGGCATAGACAAAGCGTTTATAGTTTCTGGGCAGTTCCGGTCAGACCACTGTTGAGGTGCTAATTTGATAGCCGGCCGGTATGACCGAGTGTAAAATGTCGATCTTACCGCCCGCCGATCTGACTGCATGAAAACCCCTGGTCTGACAGGTCCTGTAGCAAAAACTCCCAAACCTGCAGAAGGTTGTTTAGAGGGAGCAAAGCGATGATAAAGAGCTTGACCAAACTCTACTCCAGACCGAGAAATCCTTCTTAATCTGTCTTTCTTTTCTTTCTTTGGTTTTCGAAAACAGAATTGAACCAAATGACCCTTTCTACCACAATGAGTGCATTGATACTTGACTTGATGAGAAGTCGTATCTATTGCTTTTACAACACTCACTTTGATAGATGAGTTCGTTGCAATACCAGCAGATTTAAAAACAATTTGTTTTGGTTCAGATTCTACTTCAAATTTTTCAGGTTCAAGAAACTTAACAATCTTAGGAGGATTATTCTTAGCATGTTCAACAAAATTAAATTCTAGACCATGATGTTTGACACTTACTTTTGACTTGTCTAGGATCATATTCAGATTTTTCTTGCCAAAAGAAAATCTCTCTAAGGTGTCCTTAAGATACATATTTTCTTTAGCTAGAGTAGGACAAGCAGTGCATTTGACAGATTCATTCACAATTTTCTTCGAAGCACTAGACTGAGCCAACCTTTCTTTTTCAACAAAATCAGTGAGTTGTCTGGTCAAAGCTTCGATTTCTATTGTGAGTTTTGGACAGTTAGAGCAAGAGGCTATCTCATGATAAAGCATCTGTTGAATTGTCTCCTGAGATGAATTAAGTCTAACTTCTAGCAATCCACAATTAGAGCAAGTTTTAGTTTGAACATTTGAAATACTTGACTCAAAACATGTAGGAGCACTAAACTTGAGCTTTTCAATTTCATCATTTGTAAGTTTTAACTTTTCATTACAAGAGTCATGTGCTGGTCTTAAATCATCAAATTTAGCATTTATTGACCTAGCAGTCTCCAACTCAGAATATAAAACTTGACAAGACACACATGATTCATCATCATGAATAAAAGCTCTAAGTCTATTAATTTCAGAAGTTAAGCTTTTAACAAGACAATTATTTTCTTTAAGTTTCTTTTTTGTCTTTTTCAATTCAATAGCAAGTTTAATTAAACCATCTTCAAGTTCATCATATAACGGGCTTACCTCATCGGGATCACTGTCGTCGTCGTTGCTTGCCATGAAACACATGCCAGTGAAGTCATCGTTCTTCTTTTTGCCTTTAGAATCATCATCATCGTCGATGTCATCACAATTCTCATATTCCACATCACTCAAATCAAGATGCTCGATAGCCGATATGATCTTTTCAGCAAACTTGCGATGAAAATTGACCCTTGGTGTTGTTGTTCTTGGATGGACGACAACGATAATTCTTGTCTTCCTTGATCTTCTTTTCTTTAAGCTTTGGACATTCAACCTTAATGTGACCTGGCTCGCCACATTCATAACACTTGATTGAACTCGAGATGCCACCTCGCTCCCTTATTCTCATGTAGTTGAGTGCCTTGTATGCTCGTGAGGAGATCAATACCAAGTCTTCTTCAGGGAGCTGTTCGAGCTGTTCATCTGAAAAAGAAGACAAAGCAGACACAGTAAGAGAACTCGACGTAGCAGCCTACATGGGGTTAGTCACAAGAGCTAAAGATGAAGATTTATCGATCTTAGATGGCAAAGCTTCCATCTCATAGGTTTTCAATCTAGAGAAAAGGTCATCCATAGTTAAAGTATCTAGATCGATAGTTTGATTGATCGTTGTGACAACCATCAACCACTCAGAACCTAAAGATCTCAAAATTTTAGAAGCATTATCTTCATCAGTAGGGATAACATCAACACCACGCAAACTACTCAGCATCTTTTCAAAGTGAGCAAAAAGATCATCAATAGATTCACCTGATTTCATAGCAAAATCAGAATACTATTTTTGATAAAGATTTTTACGCACTTTCTTGATTTTTGTAGTTTCCTTATGATAATCGCAAAGAGTCTTCCATATTAAGTGGGTAGAATTAATATGAGTTACATGATCAAATTCTTTACGAGATAATCCTTGAAATAGCAAGTTACGAGCTTGAGCATTTAAATCAACATCTGTTTTATTTAGATTAGTAACCATTGCAGAAACCTCATAAGGTCTAGAAACCTTATTCCAAACATCATTACCTTGAGCCTCAATATAAGCTTCCATACGACACTTCTAAAAAGCAAAATCAGTACCATCGAGCATGGGGGGACGATTCATATACCTCTCTGATGCCATAGCAACCTTGCTCTGATACCAATTGTAGGATCGAATAGGCGACTAGAGGGGGGTGAATAGGAGCACTGTCTCAATTTTCCACCTTGATCGGATTCAACACTATTTTCACTCCATTAGCTATGAGAGCTATGAAGATCAATGTGTAAGCATAGCAGAAGACTTGTATTGAATCCAAATAAAGCCCCAAAGGAAATAGACCAACAAACCAAAGACTCAAAACCAACAGAGTAAGAACATGAAGAAACTCATCTTGTAGAATCTTGCTTAGATTGCTTTTCAGAATGATGTTGGTTTACAACCACTCCATCCAGGAGGACAAAAACTCAAACACTTGAGCACCCCATAGACCTAACCTCAATACAAACTAGGGTTTCACAATCAAACTAGGTTTTCACAATCATGTCGTTGCTCTCACTACTCTGCATAGCCAACACTCTCCCCTATTTATAGTGAAGGCTAGATTCTAGAGGAAGACATCTAAACGGGCACCCGTGAAGCCCACACAGAACAGATTTTACTTGCATCGACCTCTGCGCTGCTTGATGTGTCCCATCGCACAGAACAGTCTACATCAACCCCTGCGCCACTTGATATGTCCCGTTGCACAGAACAGCTGCGCTTAATCATCATCATTTCCCATTTTTGCACCATGCTTAGGTCCAACCATCTTTTCCGGTATCCATGATCGTTCTAGACATTGGTTCTCCCAACTAAGTCCCGATCCTTCTCACCGTTGATCATAGTTGACCACCAAGCCACCTGCTCAAGACCTCCTTGAGGACCTCCTCAGGACCTCCCGCGAAGTCCTCCTTGTCATCGACCATGATCGTCTTTACGCTTAACCTGCACATGCAAAGACCAAAGAACATATACCAGGCACAAGTTCTCCAACTTGACCAATATTAGTTCACACACGCATAATACACTCTTATGCATCAATCAACACTACTCATTTCAACCTTGAAGTCTATGACCACTTCAACAATGTCCATGAAAAATAAATTTTGCTCAGAACTCCTGGGAGGTCCTTGAAAAGACCTCTGGAGTGGTCGTAAGAAGACCTCCGGATGGTCCTGGAAGACCTCCTGGGAGGTCCTGGACGACCTCCTCAAAGACCTGGTGTAGTCGTGAGAAGACCTCTGGATGGTCCTGGATGACCTCTTGGGAGATCCTGGACGACCTCCTCAAAGACCTCTTAGAGGTCCTGAACGATTTCCTCGAAGACCTCCTGGGACGTCCTGGACGACCTCCTCAAAGACCTCTGGTGGTCCTAGAGGGTGGTCTTTGCAAAACAGAAGGTCATGACCTAAAAGGGTGGTCTTTGCAAAACAACCAAAAGGGTGTTTGCAAAACAGGAGGTCATGACCTAAAAGGATGGTCTTTGCAAAACGACCAAAAGGGTGGTCTTTGCAAAACAGCAAGTCATGAGGACAAGGAAAGGTGCGGCGAAGAAAAGCCATCCAATTTAGATCGGGTGGTCCAAAATGATATGAACGTTCGGACCGACCGAGCGCTTTATCTCAATCAAGCCATTAAAACTCGATCGGACGATTCACAACGCCTGAGAACGTTCGGACCGTCCAAACCTTCATTTCAATCGGGCCGTTAAAACTAGATCGGACGATTCGCAACGCCTGGGAACGTTCGGACCGTCCAGACCTTCCATCTCAATCGGGTTGTCCAGTTTTGATCGGATGGTCCACAAAAGGGAAGAGCGCGAGCTCTGAAGCGGACCGCGGAAGATTTCAAACCCAAAAACCGTAAGTTCCAAAACAACCCAAATGACAATTATTCATCAGCAAAAACCACGACCAAGCATCATGGTCTAACACCTTCCCTCATTCTCCAGATAGATAAAGACACGCCCTGTACTTTATACCAATAAATATATCTTCCCTATAGGCTAATACAGATCAGCCCATCAGTTACTGGATTCTCCAACACGCTGCCACGACACAGCATGGTGTAGCATAATGTACGTACACACACTTTGCTCAACAATCATCTCAGACAACATACTCGAATGAAACTACATTATTTACCTATTATCAGAATAGTTTGGAATCACCACAACGATAATTCCATGAATCATTCTTAATTTATGGGCTCGATCACACTGTATTTATAGATGTGTTGGTCCATGCGCTCCCTCGGTTAATTCGGACAGCTCCCTTTACACAATCAAACTAGCTAGCCCTTTTCCATATTCTTTACTATGTTTTTTTTTAGTCTTCATAAAAAGTGCATGCTTTAATTATCGAATCAGTAAACCAAATAAATACGCGTAGGACCAAATACCAGTTTAAGATTATACCTCGTTTTATTTTCCTGTGGAACATATACAACAGTACAAATATGTAGTCCCTCTTCTCCCACTTCGGTTTTTTTTTTTTTTTTTGATAAAAGGATAACCCTACTTATATAGAAAGCAAATAACAAGGTTCTTACAAGCAAAAAAAAACGAAAATCAGATGCTGGGGACACCTGCTAACAAGTCTAGTGCCAAAGCATACGAGACGGAGACAGGACCAACCCCAGCTATCAGCCAGCTCCAGACGAAGATAAACCAGCTAAGGGAGCCAAGCAAACTACCAGCTAAATCAAACAATCAAACGAGCTCAGACAGCACTAACAGACCGTAAACAAAAAAGCAAACTGAGACAAGGCCAGAATGCTACAATAAGCCAACATTTTTCGTCCAGTCTTCGAAAGCTGACAGGAAACCATTCGGAACCCCCCTCTCACCCCTTCTGATGAGGATCTTTCATTACTGCAAACAAGACAGAAAGTTGAATATCACATCTATTGGTCGCTTAGGGAAATCCTTCTCAATCGTCATTTTGTTCCTAATTTTCCAGAGGTTCTAAGCAAACACTGCAAAACTAAACAGAGTGATATTATACGCATTAGCCCTTCTCCTATCTAGCCAGTTCAATTGGAAATCAGCAAGAGAAATGGGAATTCTCTCCCAGCTCAACACTTCTTTTATACAGAACCAAGCAAATTTTACTAACACACAAGAGAAAAGAATATGATTAATATTTTACCATCTGGTAAAACAGATCCAGTACCATGAGAGTTCATCCTCCACCGCTGCAGCAGGGCACCAAATTATTTTACCACGCGTGACCTCATCACCATCACCACCCAATCCACCTTCGCCTCCTTGGGACACACCCATCTCAGCTGATGCAGAGCTACATCAGATCAGTCCACCCCGATAACACCGCCATCACTTCAAACTATGGAGGTATCATTCCTTCTTTTTTTTTTTATAAGGGATATGCACCCAGCTTTTATAGAAAGCCAAATAAAGGTCTTACAAACAGTAGCAAAAAAAGGAAACACTGGGGACACCAGTTTACACTGCAGCCAACCAAAACAGCTAATCAATCTAGAAAGAGCAGCCAGCTGACAACCCAGCTGGTAGCAAACTGCACTAAACAACAGCAATAACAAGTACCAAAAACAACCAACACCAGAGCAAGCAAAACCCTAATACAAGAAACATACTAAGCCAAGCCAACTCCAGCAGCAAGAACCAGTCTACGATCAGTACAAGCAAAAAGTCCAATTCACTAGGGTCCCTTTAGAGACTCAGAATTCTTCATTCCAAACTGCTACCAGAAGGCCCGGATTGCAGCGACACCAGACAAAGCGCCCAGGCAAAATCCTACCGAGACCACTAACAACATCATCACAAACTTCAGGAGTCAGGAGTAGTTGAAATTGCGAAGCCAATCCAACGTCAGCTCGAGCAGCATTCCCAGCTTCTTCTGGTCATTTTTTCAGATGAGGGCACGCCAGCACTGCAAACAGGATACAATGTTGAAAACAACTCCAATAGGTTGCTTACAAAAGGTCTTCTCAATCGCTCCTCGGTTCCTGCATTTTCAAATGGTCCAAGCATATACTGCAAAACTGAATAACCCAAGTTTATAGTCATTAGCACCCCTGCATTCTAACCAGCCTAGATGAAAATCATCTAAAGTCTTGGGGCATCTCTTCCAATGAAAAATTTCTCTGAAGCAAGTCCAAACGAAGTTAGACATTAAACATTGAAAAAAAACATGATTAGAGTCTTCTTGAACTCCACAAAGCCAACATTTAGTATCCCCTTTCCAGTTCCTCATCGCCAGCTGATCAGTAGTAGGCAGTCTATTCAAAAATAATTGCCAAAGAAAAATCTTAACCTTCAAAGGGATTCTAATATTCCAAATGTGATTAAGTCTATTAGCAATAACACCCCCAAAAATACTGTGTCTATAAAGGGACTTGACAGAGAACTGTTTAGAGTTGTCCAAGCACCAAATAGCCCTATCACTGCCCTCATGAAGAGTCACCCCTTGAATAAGCTCTTTCAGAATCTTCCAAAGACCCTCTTCTAACAGCCCAAAGGCCCTCACAAACCTAATATTCCAAGTACCATGAACCAAGCATTCAGCAATTTTGATGTTAGCATCAGAACAGATATTGAAAAGATTGCTAAACCTAATATAAAATGGGCAGTCATCAATCCAAACATCCTTCCAGAAAAAAATACTCTTACCATTGCCAACCTGATAGGAAACACCCCTGCTATAAAGTTGATTAACTCTGCAAAGATTATTCCAGAATTGAGACCCCTTAAGATCAAAAGAGTCCCTAAAGTTACCATGAGGAAAATACTTAGCTTTAAGTAATCGAAACCACAACTCATTCTTAGCACCATTCATTCTCCAGATCCATTTGCTAAGCATGCAGTCATTCATAAGCTTGGTGTTTAAGACCCCTAAGCCTCCGAAGTCCCTTGGCCTGCAGACAGCTTCCCATTTAACCATATGGAATCTAGCCTTGTTACTAGGACCTCGCCAAAAGAATCTGGAGCGAATACTATCAATCCTTCCATGAATCTGGTTGCTTAGTCTATAAAAACCCATATTAAACATAGGTTGATTACTTAAGCAGCTGTTGATCAAAATCAATCTCCCCCCAGAAGAAAGGAGGTTATTCTTCCAATTGTCCAACCTATGCCCCAGTTTAATTAGAATTTTCTCACCAGCCCCTTTAGTCACCTTTTTAGAATCAACCTGGACGCCAAGATATGTGAGGGGTAAAGAACCCAATTTACAATTAAACATGTTAGCCACCCTAACAGCAGCTTGATGATCCACCCCAATTACATACACCTCACTCTTGTGATAGTTTATTTTCAGCCCTGACATCCATTCAAAGCAATATAAAAGAAACTTGAGATTCAAAATATAAGAATCATCACATTCCAGCAGCAAAACTGTATCATCAGCATACTGTAGAAGAGGGACCCCTCCATCAATTAAATGAGAAGACACCCCTTTTATCAAGCCATGGTTTTGAGCTTTCTCAATCATAACAGCCAAAGCATCAGCCACCAGGTTGAAAAGCAGAGGGGAAAGGGGGTCTCCCTGTCGCAAACCCCTATGAGTGGTAAAATATGGACCAGTAGATCCGTTGACATTAATACAAACTTTTCCCCCTTAAACAGAGCTCATAACCCAGCTAATCCACTGTTGAGAAAAACCTTTGCCAACCAACACATCCTTCAAAAAACTCCATTGTACTTTATCATAAGCTTTTTCAAAGTCAAACTTCAGAACTATTCCTGATTTCTTAGTAACTTAACAAAATGCAAAACACAGAAAAACTAACATACAACACCTTTGTTCTTTGTTCACAAATAACAAAGAAGCCTTGCGTTCTGCTTACTGGTCAGAAACGCTCGTCTCCCCAAAAACATATCGTTCCTCTTGGTGCAGAAGATGACGCCAGGTATCTGTTCTTGCTATTTACATTCGTCACATGCCATTCAACCTTGCTATGTTTTATGCATACCTTCTACTTTCCCTTGCACACAGCTCCGGACAACAACCCCAAAAAAAATCAACTATCAGGAAGCTAGACATGGATTAAGCCAGCCAACTACTAGGATCTCATATACCTCTTCAACAACCAATCAAGGTTTTTATATGTTTACCCCAGTGCATTCACCAATATCTACCTCTGTGCTGCACAAAAAAATACCAAACAAAAAAAAATACACATGTTGCGTCTCCTTTTAATGTCGTTTTTCCCACCCAACTGACATCATCTCTTTTCTCATATCTTCGAACAGACAGTACCGAAGACACAACCGACGCTCAACTCGACCTTCGCAACTTTTATGACTTACGTCGCCGGCACAATATAAAGCGCCTGCAGTCATAAAGCTTTTGTCATTTTGCTAGCTATAGAATGTATTACACCCTAAGACTAGTGTGGCTCCCGCTGAAACATGTTGAAACCAGCCTGCCTGCCGATAAAACTGTATCGTGCTTAAGTGCGTTCACGCACAACCGTATGTATATACTAACGCACAACCGTATGTACATGCTATAGTTCTACTCTGCTGTCTATGTTTTACACCACCTTGTTTAACCGCTCTCTTTCATGATATCTACTCACGAAAGCAACAGAATCTGTGCTTCGAAAACATCCATGTAACATCCCAAAAATTGGGATTATTTTCAAATAAGCAAAAATGTGAATTTTTTAAAACTTTTGATGGATTTTATTTACAATTGATTCTCTGGATTTTATTTGTAAGACTTTTTGTCTGAATAAAGAATTTGAGAATCAAATTCTAGCTTTACAAAAATATATTAAAAATCTTATGTTTGATTTAAAGCAAAACTTGAACTACAAACAAATAGGTGCTAAAAAGGAAATAGATAAAACAAAGAAAAACTTCCACATGAGAGAATTGTTTCGGGCTAATTATCCCAGAAACTATTCAACAAAAATTCTACATGAAAACTTGTTTAGAAAAATAATTATAAACACATTAGATCAACACCTTGTTTGAATTTTGTAGAAATTCATGTAAGGTTTTAGCCTCTAAAAATTTTACTATAGAAACTACTTGAGCCCAGTGGTCTACACAAAACTTTTCATTAAATTTGGACTTCGTTTGGGTGGTGAATTAAATCAGCAAAGAAATAAGCTAATAATTCAAAACCCTAATGCTGGTACTGTTCATCGGGCTCGAGTCCAACCCGCGCGGTTGAACCCAACCATCTCCCCCGGTCGGACCAGCTTTAAAAGTGCGTAATCGATCTGAGCCGTTGGATTGGAAACCAAGCGCCCAGATCCAAAGTAACGTTCGGACGGACCACCAAACCACGCGATCAATATGAGCCATTGGATTTGAAACCAAACGTCCAGATCAGGAGTAACGTTCGATTGTGTTCTTGTTCCTTCAGCCACAACGATCGTAACGTGTTCCAGTTCCTGCGTTGCTCAGGTTGCTCCCTCAATGCACTACCAGAAACAGGATTTTTCTCGAGTGCCCAAAACACTCGGGAAAGGGAGTCAAACACTCAGGAAATATATTTCCCGAGTGTGACACTCGGGAAAAAACACTCGGGATAGATTAGTCGGGATAAAAACAGTTTCCCGAGTGTTACACTCGGGAAATATTACGTTCCCGAGTGCTTACATTTACACTGAAACTCACACACTCGGGAGAAAATCCGGTGAACGGCAATACGCACCAGAACGGGAATCTTTACCGAAAGTGTTGACACTTAATAATATCTGAAAAAACACTCGGGAATGTTTCCAACATTTGACCGACGAAACCGGGAAAATTGACACTGGCCATTTTTCCGAGTGCATAGCGAAAACAACACTCGGGAAAGCTTAAAGCGAATCCGACAGAAATTGCCACGGTCACGTTTTCCGAGTGTTGACACTCGGGAAAATTTTGTCGATTGTCTGAGTGTCGATACTCGGAAAATATCTGGTCGATTTCGAGTGTCTACACTCGGAAATATTTGTCAATTCGAAAGTGCCAAAAACACTCGGGAAATGTACAAAACACTCAGGAAATCGACAAAACAGCAGAACCCCATTTTTCACAAATTCATTTAAAATACATTCCACAGCAATCAAATAATCCATCCATCCATCCATTCCACAATATATGTATGTATGTATGTATATATATATATATGTATGTATGTATGTATGTATGTATGTATAGATCGAACAAAAGACATCATAACAGTTCCCGAGCTCACAACATTCAAGTTCAAGTTCGAAAATGTAAGCATAAGGTATTATACATATGACAGTTCCAAATAGTAATTTCATACTCTTATATACATAAAACAAAAGCAAGTATCACTACAACCATTTGCATGCATGTAATTTCTGCTTCAATCTTACATGCACAAAAGCATCATTTTGGGAGTTCTGCAGATAGAGCAAAACTTAATATTAGTGCCATCTTACAACAAAAGTTAGGAATTGATATTACATGAAAAGATAATTAACCAAACTATTGACAAAGCAAAAAAATTCCTTTAAATCATGATGAGCAACCTAATAACATGGCAAATTAGTTAAGGGCATGCCTGGGGTGTGGGCCAGCTAGCTTGTGGCCTAATTGATCATTTACTTATGTCATCTACAGCACATGCAAGAGAAATTTTAGTATAATGATGTACTACTGTAAAAAGGAATGAGCTTAAACTATATGTTGACGTGCTTATTAGCACCTAACAATATAGAACATGAAAAGCACAGGTGTTAAAAATGTTAAACTCCAACTCTCAATATTTTGTCATTGTGAACTACTGATCAACATTTATGTCTCAAGCACTTATCATCAAATTCATAGAAAGGAGTGTACATACAAATTATTATATGTTGACACATTTCAAAAGAATTTATGATATAGATATAGAGAATTAGTTATATATGTAGCCATTTTTATCCATTTTTTAGCAATCACCTGATTGTGAATGTTTTCTAATATTGGTATCCTTTTAGTAGATCATGAAAATAGCAAGCACCTGGTGGTGGCCTCTCGGCGATGGATGCATTCACATGATCTTCATTAACATTAGCACCAGCATCTTCAGCATTAGCAGTAGAAGCAATTGATCCCACCGTTCCCTACATTTTCATAAGAAATCGCATTATAAGAAATTTGCAGTAGCGACCAATAATTACATTGCATGTTATTTCAATGTCTTCTGAATCAAGCACTCATAAGAGACTAACAATATAATAATCAGTATGCAGTTACTAACCGGAGCAGATAAGTGAGGCAGTGGTTCCCCTGGCGGAGGGCCATTAAGTCGAGTCCCGGTCCCGAGTGCCTGCATATTTGTTTGCACATTGCCATACATTAGCCAAGTACGAATATATATATATATATATATATATATATATATATATATATATATATATATATATATATATATATATAGACACACACACACACATACATACATACATACATACATATATACATATTGCATTTTACTTTATTCTTTGTACTACCACGCTCCAACTAACTCAGAGGAACATTTGCTCCAACCAACGCCTAGCCTCAATTTCTGTCATGACTATGCTCAAGCTCGAAACACGAGGATGGATCTCATGTGATGGTCATTTGTCGACTTTGAAGGTGTACTTCATCCGTTGATGCAAACACTCGTGGATCGGACCTCGAGAGGGTTGTCGGTGTGCTAATGTAGCCGGCACCCATGAAGAAACGACCATGTTTCTTCCCTATTCCAGCCTTGTACACAGCACTCGCATCTAGTGGTGAATTCATGACGTCATAGTCTGGGCCATGAATCTCCTTAGCAGCATCAGTATATGCAGCCTGTTGGACAAAATCATTAGGGAGCGAAAATCATCAGGGACAAAATGATCAGAAATCGTACCAAGTTCTCTGTCGCGCGCTGGCTGCACAAGGTGCCCTCCTGATCACCCCTCCTAGCTTCTAAATATGCCTCCATATCGGAGACAGGCCTATGCTTCTTCTTTTCCTGCACCCAAAAAAACCACGGCGGTCAATAAATATGTATCTGCAACATACAATCAATATGAACATGTTGACCTACTAGGTTCTTCTTGTAATGAGCCATGGAGGAGCTGCCTTGACGATGTGTTGTCCCGTCCATCAACAATCTCCGCTCCCTAGCAGCACGAGAGTCCTCTAACCATCGTTCGTTGCACCACCTCTCTCGGGCAATCTGCTGCCATGCATCTTCACACTTAAGGGCCCACCAAGGTATTGCCTAAATTAACCAAGTGTTAAATATGAATAAACTAGAATTGATTGTAATCAAGGACATCATTTGTTCAGTTGGTTACCTGCATGTACTCGTCCAAAGTGATATCGTCAAGCAAGCCTCGGCCCTCTGAATTTGTTGTCAAGGACTTGTGTGTGGTAACAGATCACCGCTTGGATCGTAGCAGTAGAACATCTGTGGGATCGACTTCTTAACACAATTCTGAAGCACTCTCCTAGAATCAGCTTCCTGTCCCTCAGCCCATCGAAACCACCACTACAATCCAAGAATAAAGAATTGATAAAGAATAAGATGATTAAGTTAGTTGATGAAAGCGAAAAGGAATTGATAAAGAATAAGATGATTAAGTTAGTTAACATTTATTACTTGGCTACTAAACATCTAAAAGAGGTAAATTAAACATGTCAGACTACTTGAAGTAAATTCCATGAGAAAGAGAACTTCATGGGAAACAAAGTAGAAAATATATTTCAATTGTTGGCTTTCCTCTGTCCGGTTGCATCATGTAGAAGTACATATTATTTGGGATTCGTGTGGTAAGTTAGTATAGTAACTAAATTGAGACTCGAGAGTTGTGACCAAATCAACCCTAACATGCATAGGAACACATAGAAGCATATTTGAATATTCAGTCACTTACCCAAAAACTTTCCTCCACCCGCTGCAAACAGTTGTCAAATGGAACCTCTCCTTCAGCGGCGGCGGTATCTTCAGCGGCCTTGTAGTGGCACCATGTCCATGCAGGCTCCCGCCTTCCTCTGTAGGTGACCAAGCCAGGGAAGTGCCATCGAATCAACATGCCAATTATGCCGTTCGGAAGTCTACATTTCTCACCCCCGCCTTCTTCTCGCCATTGCCTGCATATTAGTTTTTTTGAGGTATGCAAGTAAGTGGGCTAAATTAGTGAAAGTGTAAACAGTTACTTACGTGTCGCCAACAGGAACGATGACAGTCTTCTCCTCCTCTCGGGTTGGTCGTCGTGGCAGGTTCGCAGGCCCTCGCATCCAAAATTCTTGTGCCTCATGGTGCTCATCCTCCTCACCCTCCGCCTCAAGGTGCTCTTCCTCCTCACCCTCCGCCTCACGGTGCTCATACTCCATATCATCAGCACGCGAGGGCTGTGGGGTACAGGAGCCTGATCTACTAGAGGTAGACCCCCCGCTGCCCCCTCGAGGGGCCACGGCTGCCCCTCTGCCTCGTCGAGTGGCCGCGGCTGCCCCTCTGCCTCCTGGAGGGGCCGCGGCTGCCCCTGTGCCTCCTGGAGGGGCCGCGGCTGCCCCTGTGCCTCCTCGAGTGGAAAACAAGCGTCTGCCTCGACTAGAGTATGTTGCCTCTTGACACCACTTATTTTTGGTGTCTGAAATGAAATGAAATAAAATAAATCAATTAATATAGCGTAATCAAGTAAGCTCATAGAAAAATATAATATAACGTAATCAAGTAAGCTCATACAAAAAATTAAAACATGCAGCAAATAAATGGAAGACATACAAGATCATGCTTAGAAGTAGTCGTCTACAATGGGATCCTCCACAGATGGGCCCTCTAAAAAGTCATCGTCACTATCATGAGGTGTTGACTCAACCTCATCCCCTTCGGTGCCATCAATGTCTAAGCGATTAAGTAGTTCCAAGTCCTCTTGGTTTACAACCTCATCGGCATCGATTTGAATATCATCCATGTGATCGTCCTCTTCCCCAATTATTATTTGAAAAGTCCCTGGTAGCCCATCTTCTTGAAAGAATAGGTCAACACCATTGTTGGTCTCCATGTTGTAGTCCTGCTCACTAGGGGTAGGTAGTTTACCATATGGTTGCACCTTATGTACTACCCACCAATCCACTAGACTACTCATAGTTTTGCATGGGTATGGGATGTAGTATACTTGGGTGGCTTGCTGAGCCACAATAAATGGGTCATTGCTTGGTAGGATTGATTGGTGTGCAACTTCAACCAGCCCAAGTGATGTATCCCGTCTGACTCCCCTAAACGGATGGAACCAATGACATTTGAATAACATAAGTTTGATAGGTTTGCTACCATGGAAATATAGTTCAATTATTTCTTCAATTACTCCATAGTATTCAACAGGTGTATCGCTCCCATCTTGTCCTATAGTCACCAATCCACTATTAATTGTTGTTGCATTAGGCCGTTCCCTCTCATGTGTCGATGTTGGAGCGGTACCCATTCACATCGTAGGTACTATAGGACAACACCGAGTGTGGCATCCTTGAGCAACTTGCTTCAATTCATTTGCTCATAGAATTGTCCTTCAAACTCTCTGACATAAATAGAATGGGTTTCATGTATTAGTTCCTCTTTACTTAGTAAATATTATGTGCAAGGGGACTAGCTAATAGAGAAGTTACTTTACGATAGAACCAAGTCGGAAATTAGGTTTACAATTCCGGCACCCTTCCTAAGAAGGGTCTCAACTTGTTTTTCGGATGGGTCTCGGCGTTGCTTCCACTCGCTCCTAACAAATTCCCTATAGGCAACAAGACAAGTAGATTAAAACACTCATGCATCAATTATTGGGAAAAAATAATTGTTGCATACCTAATGTAATCATCCACTTGGAGAGGTTGGTAAAGACATACAACATCATGATCAACCACTCATCCCGCGATAAAACTTTGGGAGTACCACCGCTGAAGTGTCACCTCTTCGGTGAAGAGGCTAAGTTGGCAATTATTTTGAGGATGCCAATATTGCATCGTGAGGTTTGATTGTGCACCGTGCGAACATTGTCGACAAAGTATATTGATGTGAAATGGAAATTTCCTCAATTATATGCGCCTCGCTATGGATGCTTCAACACGCGATCGATTTTTGCTTTGCCTCGTAGTTCCTTTTGTTCCTCTCAATTGGATACATCCACCGGTTTTGCATTGGTCCCCCCATCCTAGCTTTATAGGGAAGATGGAGAATCAAATGTTGCATTGGATTGAAGAAGCTAGGTGGAAAGATCTTTTCCAACTTGCAAAGCAACACAGGTACTTCACGCTCCATAGTTGACATTACCATGGGATCTATCTCTTTCGCACATAGCTGTTGATAAAAGAAGCTCAACTCCGCCATCACTTGCCAAACACACTCGGGGACGTAGCCACGGATCATCATAGACAAAAGGCGTTCCATGAATATGTGGTAGTCATGGCTCTTTAGGCCATTGATGCGCATGGTAGCTAAATTCACTCCTCTCCTTAGATTTGTTGCATACCCATCAGGAAACTTTAGGGTCTGAAACCATTCCAAAATCTCCTTCCTCTGAACCCTAGTTAGGCAATAACTAGCTCTTGGCTTCTCCCACTTGCCAGTAGCTGGCTTATGGATCATATTCAGCAAGGGCCTATTGCAAAGCTCCTCCTGATCAAGGCGAGCCTTCACATTGTCCTTCGTCTTGTCTGGAATGTCAAAGAATGTGCTAAATATGGCCTCTGCAACATTCTTCTCATTATGCATTACATCTATGTTATGGGGAAGAATGAGCTTATGGAAGTATGGCAGCCGCCACAAACTTGGAATGTGAGTCCAATTGTGCTCCTCACCATATTTCTCGAACCCATCACCATCATCAAGAGGCTTCAAAGCATCTAGCCGTGCACGAACCTCCTCACCTGCCAAACGACGTGGTGGTCCACTGCAGACAACAATATTGGCCCTAAATCTAGTTGTGTCACTTCTGAATTCGTGCTCAATTGGAAGGAATTGACGATGACAATCGAAGAAGGAGTGCTTGCGACCATGCTTTAGCCAATGACCACGCATAGCGTCTCCCTACAGATTGGGCATGGCATCTTCCCATGTCTGAGACCACCCACGAATATCCGTATCTTTGGGAAGTCATGCATGGATGTGTGGTACGCGACCGCATGGTGAAGTTCTGTTTCAATGCCCGATCATATGTCACTATGCCTTGTTTCCAAGCATGTAACAATTCATCCACCACCGGCTCCATGAATACACTCATATTCTTCCCTGGGTATTCAGGACTAGGGATTATCAAGGAAAGGAATATGTCTTATCGCATGCAAGCGCCGGGTGGGAGGTTAAGGGAATGACAAACACAGAACAAGCAAATTGTATGGCGCAGCCCCCATACCAAATGGGTTAAACCCATCGATTGCAATTGCAATTGAGCGTTAGAGGCTCATGACAAACTCTACATAGTCTCGGTCAAATTGCTTCCATGCTTCACCATCGATGGGTGGACCATCTTGTCATTATGGTACAAGCGACCATACATGCCATACCATTTGTTTGGCAGAAACCTCAGACATGTATAACCGTTGGATTCGTGGCACAAATGGTAGATAACGAAGTATTTTTCTGCCAATAGGAAGCTGCCTCTTCTGACCATCACCAGAGTTAACCTCAACAAACCTAGACTCACCACACTTATCACAGTGATATTTGTCCACATTCTCATTCCTAAATAGCATGCAATGATTTGGACAAACATCTATCTTCTCATATAGCATATTTAGTGCGCTTATCAATTTCTTGGCCTCATACAAGTTAGCGGGCAGTTTGTGACCATCGGGAGAAGGGTGCTAAACACGCTTAAGAATGCATCAAAGCAAGCAATGCTTGTCTTTGAATCGAGACTTGATGACAAGTAGTCGTGTGATGGCATCTAGTTGGGACACTGTGTTTGCCCATGAAGTGGTTGACTCATTGCGGACAACATATCAAAAAAGCCCTTGTTGCGAGCTCGGTTCTTCCTCGAGAGGTGGCCCATATGCATGACGCACATCATCTAGCATGTCTTCTATCCTACTCTCATTGTGGCCGCCATCGTCCGTTTCTTCCCTTAGCACATCTGATCTGCTATGTTGTGACTCGCCATGATACACCCACACGGTATAGCCTACCCTAAATCCGTACTTGCACAGGTGTGCGATCATTGTTGCCCTCATTTGTGGCCGTGTGTTCGAACAACGAGAACAAGGGCACAACACACCCCGTCCATTACTCCTAGCAAATGCTCGATTCATAAAATCTGTCGACTTTTCCATCCATTCTTGGGTACAGTCACTCATCGCTCTACGCCCAGTGTACATCCAACTACGATCCTTAGCCATCCTAGTGTGCAAAACATAACACATATTTTAATGCAAAACATAATGCAAAACAAAAATTACAACTACAGAGCTAGCTAGAAGCTACCCTAGGATGCATGTCCTATATATGTACACTATAACAGATTGACATGAAGACAATATACATGATCAACGGAGCATAAAAACACTTTCTTTCAATATATATGATACCATTATTTATTAACATGTTAATGCAGCATTGTAATGACAGCATATCAATCCACTTATCCACTACCTTACAGTACTTCTTGGAGCTGAGGGAGCCGAGGGAGCTGCGGTGGGGAAGATGGCTGCAGTTGTGTGTCAGTGGAGGCAGTTGGCGAGGGGGAAGCACCAAGTGAATTGAGATCTGTAGCACTGTAGGCAAGTACCAGAAAACAATCAAGCGAACTGTAGTATGTACTAACTAGGGACTGTATTGAAAACAAAGTAAGCAACAATATCCATAAAGGATAGCAACTTAAATGTCATGGCAACATGCCAACAAATGGTAGATATATCCATGGGCTGAGAAGCATGCAAGACAAGTTCATTAAACATGTTACAATACATAATTAAGAAAATGTAAGTTTGCAACCAACTTTTTTGTTGCCAACAGAATTTCCATGAATATGGATAGTTCATATGCAAATAAATCCTTATTATGCAATAAGAGAAGTCCATATATTCAATCGACCAATCAATTATAAACGGCTCAGTTCATAGAATAGAAAACATCTAAGCCATATATTCAATCGACCAATCAATTATAAACTGCTTAGTTCATATCTACGGTTGCATTTCGAATTGTGTTCATGTTTGACATAATAAATCCTTATTATGCAATAAGAGAAGTCCGAACACAAAGAGATGTCCTGCCAGTTTATGGAACCACATGGGGGAGTTACATGCAGCTTGTTTAGTGTGTGCATATGATCTACACATCTTTGCTACTTTTGTATCCATGTGAAATTTGTTACTTAGCAATGGCACACCATTGGATTCAACTAGACATGCCACACGATTCTGTGTTTTCTTATTATGGCATTTTTGGATTCTTGTGTTACAAATTAATGGGCCCTTAAGCATTCACAACATAGGTTAATAATTGGAAAAGGGCAGCTCAATCTTTCACTTGTCCATGTTGGACTATCAATTATTGAATGCTTTTGTTTATAATTTAATTCCTTTGAAATTTTATAGTAGTTTTAATCTATAACATGTCAGCCCCATCATCCTCTATTTATGGTTACGCCACAGTATTTTAGAACTCAAAGAGCAGGGGCAGGGAAGAGGATAGAGCTGTCCAAGTCGAGAAGGAAGAGTAGTAGAGTTCGGGACTCGGGAGGAATAAGTAATATGAATAGGTTGAGTAGAGTTCTGTCAAGGAATTAGGAGTAGAGTAAAGTTGTGTTAGGAGAAGTTCTAATAGAAATAGGATTAGTCTAAGTCAAGTTCTTCCTATATAAGGGACATCATTGCATCTTAGAAAATCATGCAATTTAGTTATTTTATTCAATCTTTATTCTCTCCCAATCCTCTAATTCTTTGCCTACCCTCGCTAACCTTCTTCTAAATTCTTTGGGCACAGCGCCTACTAAATCAATGACGACCTTGTCCACCGGTGAGTCATCCCTACAATCTCATGACAATCGCTCCCACATCAGTCACACTCAAATTACTATACTTACAAAATCTGCCATTCTGCCGACTGATGTAGATAGATTTAGAAATTGATGTATCACATGAATTTTGCAGCAAATAGTAAAAGAAATTGAAATAAGTAAATTCTTTTACAGTAACTATGCTATAAATAGGTCCTTAGATCTAACAAAT
The DNA here is from genome assembly GCA_036346405.1 of Phyllostachys edulis. NCBI lineage: Eukaryota > Viridiplantae > Streptophyta > Magnoliopsida > Poales > Poaceae > Phyllostachys > Phyllostachys edulis. The sequence continues at coordinate 13,928,798 of CM070560.1, read as the reverse complement.
CATTGTCTGAATGCGAATACATAATATGTGTAATAAAACCATTTTGTAGTAGCGAGTGCAATATTAGGTACTGACACAGGATCAGTGCTGTGGCTCAGATAAATATCCAATAAAAGCTTTCTGTAGAGTGTAGAGTTGATGCATAGAGAAGTCTTGGTAATCACTCAACATGTTTAAAATATGATCACAAAACTTTCAGTTACACAAAATATTTTTAAAAAATTAGTATCTTCATTCTTTTGCTCCTAAAACTGCTTGTACTGTAACTAACAGCAAATCGAAAAAGGTAATAAATGGGAACAAACAGACCTCCTCTAATCCTACACTTGTAACAACATTACAATTAAATTATAAATTATAACCTAAGTAGAATTAGTACCTAGATGTTAAAAAACAATCTTTATGTACTCCACAATAAAATCAATGCAAAACAGAGGAGAAAGGGATAGTTCAATGCATTATATATATAGTCCAACATAAATCATGTAGCGAAGTAAAAGTTCTCATATTACACAATCTATTAGCCATATGTGGCTATCTGTTACTTGCATACTATAGCTATGACAACTGCTTTTGGTAGTTGGACAGTTCAAGCACAACCTTAGGCTTAAAGGTTTAAAATTACTACAATGGTGTTATAGCTTTCAGGACTAAACCAGTAAAATTGACTCAAACTAAAAGGAGGAGTGGGGCAGCAGGCGCTCACCGGAGGGGGCGGCACCGGTCGGAGGAGGGAGCCGGGGGAGGCGGAGTCGGGGCGGCGGCGGAGGAGGGAGCCGGGGGAGGCGGAGTCGGGCGGCCGGTGGAGGAGGGAGCCGGGAGGCGGAGTCGGGCGGCGCCAGTGAGGAGGGAGCCGGGAGGCGGAGTCAGGCGAGGCCAAGGAGGAGGGAGCCGGGAGGCGGAGTGGGGCGGGCCAAGGAGGAGGGAGCCGGGAGGCGAGTCGGGGTGGCGCCAAGGAGGAGGGAGCCGAGGAGCCGGGAGGCGGAGTCGAGGCGGCGGTGCGGGCGGGCGGCGGAGGCGGTGGAGGCGGAGAGGATGGGAGGAGCGGACACTCGGGAAATTTCAATTTTCCGAGTGTTTTATTCTCTCCCCGAGTGTTTCATGAGGCACTCAAGAAGTTCCCGAGTGTATTATTCAAAACACTCGGAAAACTTATGAGCACTCGGAAAATTAGACGATTCTGGTAGTGATGCCCTCTTGCAGAAGTTTGTTCCTTCAGCCACAACGATCGTAACGTGTTCCAGTTCCTGCGTTGCTCAGGTTGCTCCCTCAATGCCCTCTTGCAGAAGTTTGTTCCTTCAGCCACAATGAACATAACGTGTTCCAGTTCCTGCGTTGCTCAGGTTGCTCCCTCAATGCCCTCTTGCAAAAGTTTCACGCTGAATGAACTTCTACAAACACACCCGCATCTATTTACAAATTCCGAATTCTCGCATACTACAACAACAGACCATGTACGAACACAAAACATTTACTTCATCATGTTAAAAGCACCGCCTCTATGAATGCGGCGAAGCGCGTTTTCCTTCCTAGTAGAACATATGCATGGATGAATGCTTGCGTGAGTTTGTTTTGTGTTACAATTGAATATATGCATGGATCTGCATGTCCGGTCAAGTTTGTCCACGACAAACTAAAGGCAGGTCCTTTAATTTTGTTTTAGGAGTAGAACTAAGAGACTAATTCGTTGATGGTTGCATGTCCAATAAAGTTGCATGACACAGAAGTCTTGTACATATCCATATATAGAAGATGCTGTCACTGCTACAAAACAGGCTATACTGGACGTCTCATCATAGACGGTTCCTTTAGAACCGTCTGTGTTGTACTAGACGTATTTGGTTCTTGATCGACCCAGACGAGGATCTCCCACTATATACATGCGAGATACACCTCTCACATTCATCAGTTCATAATATAACTCGCCCGCGTCAAAAACTAAGTTTTTCATTTTCATTTTTATTGCATACTAATAAAGGTAACCCCTTTGGACCAAAATTTCAAATTCTCCCAATTCCATACTCAATTTTCTACAATTGTTCAAATTTAGTGAAACTAGAGCCCGGCTAAGCATCTATTCGATATTCTTATGGGTGACATAGAAAGCGTATTTCCTGAAATTTATGCTTTCAAACAGAGAAAGTGTATCTCCTTTATACTAAAACGGCTTTTCTATTTTTTTCATTTTTCCAAAAATCAATTTCTTACATGTGGGCCCTACATGTCAGTCTCTCGGGTGTTTAATTTATGATTTTATTTAAGAAAACTGTGATGGTCCAACATGTCACTGACTCATTAGATTCTAACTAAGTAATTAAACCTAATTTGATTTTTAACCTGCTGATAGGTCTGGTCCACTTGTCAGCCTCTCGATTTTTAAACGTGTTTTAATACTGAAAGCAGTACGTGGGTCCCGCATGTTAGTGACTCATTTACTCAAACACGTTTAATTTAGATTTTTGATTAGTTTTTCGGCCGGTCCCACATGTTGGTGACTTACTAGCCTTAACTACTATGATTAATGCCAATCAAATCCTAATTGCGAGTGGGCCCTCTATCAGAGAGACAAAGAGAGAAGGAAAGCAGAGCGCACGTGGCCGAGCTCATGTGCGAGCTCGCCGGCGGTGAACGGCGCGACAGATGTCGACGTTGAATGGCGGAATGAAAGAGGGCCACTTGGCGAAGCTTTGGGCGGTGGCGGCGATAAGGGAGGTGGTCGGAGGCGGCGCTACACGGGCAAGGAGCGGCTGAGTCACTCGGGTCCAAGGTGGCTTTCGTGAACGGGGTGTTCTCAAGGCAAATGGTTGGCGGGTTGGACCCAGGGGGCATCGCGATGCTAATGGGCCAGGCACGGAGAACTAGGGTCATCGGAGGTGAGCCAACGGTGTTTTCCACGGCCGCGCCATGGGCAGCAATGGTGATTACTATGCTACACGTGCTAATCTTCGATTTTACCATGCACATTAGGTCTAGGGGACTACTAGAAGCTCACCAAGGCGGTTTACGGCGTCGGAAGATGGTCGGAGAGGGTAGAGCAATGGAGAGCAGGGGCGGTGGCAGTGGCAATGGCTTCATGGTGACAGCACATTGAGGCGATAAAGATGCTACAAGAAGATGTGCATTAGCTTGTATGCACACTGAGAATGGTAAGGATAGAAGGAATCGACTAGTGACTCAACAAGGTGACAGCAATCGGTGAAAATGGCTGCAGTGGCCGAAAATGTGGAACAAGCACGATTCCAGTGATTCTCTGCATATAGACCAACATCGAGCGAGGGAATGGCATTAGTAGATTCTAGAATGCATTGTAACGCGGTCGGGCAAGATTCAAGCTCACCAAAACGGCGGGAACGCACTGACTTGGATCAAGTTGCACGCCGGAGGTGAAAAAGACGATGGTGATTGAGATCGCGCTACAGAGCTCCAGGGGCTACATCAAGCAGAGAAATAGAATGAGTGAGGCCCTAGGAGTAAAGTGACGAGCATGTCACCGGAGAAGAAGCTCACTAGGGCGGCAATGATAAACTATGGTTTAGGCGAAAATAGAATGGGGGCAAGCTGAGGAAGACGACGACGCGGTTGGGGCTTTAAGTACAGAAGAGAAATGCGCGAGAAGAATGACGATAATTTGACGAACACGGCGAGAAAATGGTGGTAGTGATGGCGTTCTGGCGATGCGATAGGAGTTGGTGCAGGCGGTGTGATGCAGAGTACAGTGCGGAGGAGACGGGGGCAGTTGAGCTCCAAAACAGTGGGTGACAGTCGTTTACCGTGGGTGAGCGGCGGAGCAGGCACGAGCGCGCTAGCGCTCGGAGGCGAGGTGAGGTGGAAGAATGCATCTGACGGGTGGGGCCATGACATCAGTGAGAGAGAGAGGTGCGGGGCGTGATGGCAAGCTGGCTGGAGCGGAGGCCCAATAGGCGAGCGGGAAAAAGGAATTCGATTTGAATATTTTTGAACAGGCTGATGGTTTGGCAAATTTGCAAATACAGAAAATGAGCTCCAAACATTATGAAAATATTTGTAGAGTCTCCTGACACAATGTACTTGCTTGTGTACATTTTCCATAATTTTATTTGATATGCATTTTTATCGAAAATTCTTCTGAAGCTACTGTTTGCATGCAAATGTAATAATTGGTTTAGGAAAAATTTCAAAAACATGCTTAAAATATTTTCACATTTATTTCTCAGTACAAATATCTCAAGTTTGAATTTTTTGGGATATTACAATGATGAGAAAAAAAGAGATAATCTTGGCCCTCAATCATATCCATGACACTGACAGAAGTCATCTACCTAAACATATATAGAAGATGTCAATGACAAATAAATAGCAAGGCTTTTGTACTACATAGAGAATATATTCGTCAATGCATGCATGCATGAGTTATTTTTTGTGTTACAGTTGAATATATTCATGCATGTGCATGTCCGGTCAAAGTTTGTGCACCACAAACTAAAGGCAAGTCATTGTGTATTAGGAATATAACTAAGAGACTAATTCGTTGATGGTTGTGTGTTCTGTGATGTGTTGCAGCAGTACTAAAGCAATAAGAACAAGAGAAGAAAATTTACCCGTCAGGTCCGAAATGTCTCCATCAAAATATGTAACGCCAAAATTAAAAATTACGAAACCTTGAAAACTGGGAAAAACTAAACTAATTTTGATTTGCAAAATGTATAGTTATACTAATTTATCTATCTATATTTATAGTAATGAGAGGCTCCTTGTAACACCTTGGTCCAAATTCCGCTTAATGCTCAGCCCTCCGTGGGGTAGACCCGCACATACATAGCACCCTCGTGCACTTCCGTCCACGCTTCGTGTAAAAATATTAACCCGGAGGTGCTACATTTGGACCCAACAAGTATTATATGCTACTACAACTCACATTACACAAGCAACGTAGGACTAATCCCACCATCACAACTCCACGTAGGCCACATGGGCCGCACTACGAATGGGCCGAGGTATTACACTCACCCCCTTAAGCGTTGATGCCCTCGGCAGCACACCGTACACACGGCAAATTCCTAGAACCATCCATTCCAAGAACCACCCCTCGGTGAAACCTCTGTGCCGTGGGTACCCGCTAGTGGGCCCAAACACATACGTACCTGTGCAGCGAGGATTGATGCTCTGATACTATCTGCAACACTCTGGCCCAAAATCCGATGAATGCCCTACATCGTGGGCGGATCCGCGTGTACATAACACCACACTTACACTTTTGTCCTCCCTTCGCGTAAAAGGATTAACCTGGAGGTGCTACATTTGGAGCCTATATATTTGGACCAAACAAGCAATATATGCTACTACAACTTACTTTAGACAAGCAATATGAGACTAATCCCACTATCACAACTCCACATATGTTAAATGGGCCGCACTACGAACGGGCCAGGATATTACACTACTCGAAGAGTCTATGTGTTAAGTAATAAAGCCATAAATCACCATATCCCTGGGAAATATGCAAATGAGTATTTTACAAATGAAGTTCAAATTTAATAAAAAAATTTGTGTAGGCTTATGACCTAACGTAGTTTCTCCTGTAAAATTTTCAGAGGTTTAGACCTTCTATGAATGTCTCCAAAATTCGAACAAGGCTCTGTTCTTGTGCTTTTGTAAATGTTTTTCTAAACAAGATTTTATATAAATTCTTTTGTGAATTATTCCTAGGATAATATGCCCGAAATAATTCTCTCATCAATATATTTACTTTTTTTAATCTATTTCCTTTTTAGCACCTTTTTTATTGTAGTTCAAGTTTTGCTTTCTAATTTCAAAAACCAAATTCAACATATTATATTCCATATGCAATTGATCAAAGAAATTTTCCTAATGCATTTATATTACATAATCCTAGAATTAAGATTTTGGGATGTCACAAGAACGCCGATTGCTTGGCAGTCAGACCGGCCAGGAGTGGTAGTTAGATCGGCCACAGGGGATTTGCCCAGAGTTCAACTCAAAACTTCCGCTGTAATCTTGATCTTTGATCTTCATAGCTTACATAGCTACTCGAATGAAAAGGAAGTTGACACACGGATGTGTTGAAAAAGTTTCGGTCCAACATAAACTAGCTCATTTCTATTTGAATCATTTCATTTAGTTCCATGCAACACATCTAATTATAAATAATAATCTTACACAATCTGCTGCCTCGGTGTGATCTCATTGCTTGTTCTACTCATCCTTGTATAATTTAGGAGAGATAAATTAATATGATCATGACATGTAAAAAAACAAGAAATCCACTCAATAAACCATAAGCATAGTTACTTACAAAGTACATGAAACATAAATGCCAAAAAACACATACTTGACTTAATTTATTGCGCAAACGTTGGAAAAATGCACCGTGGGCAACAAGAATATAGAAACCGACTTGCCAGAGAGGCACCGTTCCTTCACAGTGCTATGCCTTTGACGAGATCTATGGCAACAAACAGGGACTGTGTCAGGTGGGTGTTCGTCACAGGCAGTGGTGGCTTGTCGTCCCCAATATCCATATTGCACTAGGTGATGTTGTCCTCTGCCTTTTGAATCCATTTCTTTGCATCCTGCAGATCCCGCTTGCTTCGCTTCCCGCCGCTGCCCGCAGCCGCAAGGCGGCCATGGCTGGCCAACGTCAATCTTTCCCCATCAGTGGCTTGTTCTATCAACTCAATGCACCCGTTTCTCCTTCCAAGGACCACGTGTGGGCCCGTGCTGTTGGCGTGGCGCATCTCACTTAGCGAGGCTTGGAGCCAGGTGACCAGTTTGGCAGTGGCAGTGCGGGCGAGCTCGACGTTGCTACCGTGGAAGGAGTCTGCGTGTGGGAGGAGAGAGTTATAGCAGTAGTTCCCAAATGACTGCTGATGAGGACATCCCGTCGATTGGACCGATTACACGAACACGAGCTAAAAAGATTAATCAACAGGTGAACTCATTTCTAGTTGAATTTAATTTTAATTTACATAAAAACTGGTTACTATCTAATACTAGTATTTTAATTGTTCTTAGATTTGTACACGAGGAAAAGGGAGCAAAGAGCAGCTCCTGTCAATTGCTAGCAAAGAAAGAAATCAAGTCACATGTTTGGCACTGAAACCGAGGTCTACATGCATACATGCTTGTGTTACGTGAAGATATGTGTGTTGCAAGAGGAGAATAAAAGGTGTCTCATGCATGTTACGTGACTTTTAAAGGAAAAGCAAGGAAAGGAGTTTCTGTCAATTGCATCAACCGAGTCAAAGGGAGCTCCTGTCAACTGAACCAATTAATGGAATCCGATCACACGGTGGATTAGCATCAACCTATTCAGTCACGTTATCAACCGAACCGATTAGAGCTAGAGTCCGTTTGTTTTTTTGTTTAACCGAACCAACAGTGGATTCGGTGGTTGTTCCAGCCTTGACTTTATGAGCGCCTGGTTGGCTGGCTATTAAAGAGAATGACATATTTTTCAGATTCTAATATACTTTTGATTCTAGGGTTTGAGCAATATTGCCTTACTAGAATAGGGAGTTCCAATCTGTTGTGTCCGTTCCGTCGTTCTTGTGAATCCTTGTGTTTTGCAGGAGCAGCGACACGTTTACTTGGTGTGATCGGGTAGATAGGATTACAAACGTGTGGTTGGGCGAATTCTTTTGTCGCAGGTTGCTGTTTTGACGGTGGTTGGCGCCATCGGTTCGTCAGGTTACACGGATCCAAAGTTATCAACGATCCTACGTCATGAAGATCGGGTATCCCCGCATCATCTACCCGGTGTCGCAACAGGCACGGAGGAACTCCGCCGCAGCGTTGGTGGGCGGCTTGGACGCCGCAGCTGGTGGTGGCTTTATGTCAGTAGCTGCACACTCAGGTGTGGTGAAGGTGGCCGAGGATAAACACGAGGAGGAAAACAGCCATGATCTCTGTGACTCAGCCTGTCCGGGCACTGCAACTGAAATGGAACGAATTAGTCATGTTCCACATCTTTAGGCCAAGGGACGTGCTGGACTTTTAACAATTTTATATAGAGCCAGCAGTGCTTCTATTTTAGTCGTACTGCAGGTGTTATTAATAGCAGGAACCTCCCATGAGGAGGTTCATTGACCCCTTCTTCTATGGTTGTGCTACAATCACGGCATGCAGTCCATACCTATTTATTTTCCTGCTATAAACGTTCACCGCTAGTATTTTGGTACAATGAAAGATAAAATCTAGCACCACTTTTTTAAATTATGTGTCACTATCTTGGAAAAATGTTGGAAAATCTTGGGAAATTGTTGAAAATGTCACATCACTGAGGTTAGGCTTTGGGCGAGTCGATGGCCTCACCGGAGCCACGTAAGAATAGGCCTTGTGCCGTTTCCCGAGCAATTAAGATGAGAGTATGATATATGAGAACACACAAATGCACGTGATACAATCCTAAACGTACACATGCTGATATGCGTAAATCTCCCTACCTCCCTTTGCCCTTTTCTATCAGTATACCAAGGTGCGGATCTTTCCTGACGGTCAGAAACCATCAGGGTCAATTTCCGAGTCGGTATACCGTCATGGAAAATAGAGCATGAAAATGTGGAATTTTAAAAACTTTTTGTGCATCTTGTGGCATTCAAATGTTCAGGAGTTAATTTAAATTTTCACCAAATTTTAAACGTGTCAACAAAACAATTAAATGAGATGGAATTTGAATTCAAATATTTTCAATGAATTAAACTGAGATTTGAATAATAAACCACAAAAAGCGATCAAATAATATAAAGCCCCGAAGTTGATTTCAGACCTAGCCCATTCCTTTTTCTTTCTTTTCCATTTTCCTTCTCCATTCTTCCCCTCCCCACGGGCCGGCCTGCCCCTTCCTCCCCACCTTGGCCAAGCCGGCCTCCTCTTTCCTTGTACTTCCGCAGGGTGTGGCCGCCGTTGCCTCTCACACATGCATTTGTTGACATGACACCGCCCACACCACGACCGAGCTACGAGAGACCTACTCCCTCCCTCACCGAAGCCGCTCTCATGACGAGCACCTCACGCCACGTTGTCGGGCCCCAAGAGTTTAGTCACAAAATTATGTGTGTTTACTGTGCTAGTCCCATATGATTAGTGGCTAGCACACATGCAACAACATTCATATCACATCCATACAAGAATAAAGAAGACATAATAGCGTGGTATAAGTAAATATTCGAATTTATGTCTTAAGTGACTTAGTTTATATGTCTTAAGTGACTTAGTTTACAACACAGGGCCAACAACCCAGAAAGTTCATATGGCAAAAGTTTAGCAGTGGAAAATTTTAAAGATAGAGAGGAACCAAGACAAGCTAGCATGTCTCAGCCTAACAATAGGCAACTGACTAGAAACCCCTAGAAATCAGCATCATCCCCACCGAAACCCGAGGCGTGAAAGTAACCATACGACGGGTCTTCATCAACATCTTCTAAATTTGTTCAACAAACAATTATGAGTAAAAGATTGTACTTCGCAAGACTTTATAGCAAAGGTACTAATAGTGGCAAGGCTATGTCAAGTGTGATGGCTATTCTACCAATTTTCTCATTTTGCATAAAGCCAACTTTCATTTCCAAAAACAAGCATTGGATTGCAATCGGGAGTTGTAAAAGCATTTCACATTTACGACAAATAATAATATAGTATGAATAGCATAAATAAACAAGTGTCTTACTGCCATAACACCAAAACAACGACAATATCCTCCATGGATAAAACTATGCATGGCCTCTCTATCCATTGTTAGGACCCAAATTTGCAAATCTGGACTCTATGTATATAATGCACTAGTCTAGGATCACGCTAGTGCACACAGTGTCAACATAGATGAATATCGTTCCACACAAATCAAATATAAGAATTATCTGCTAATTTGACTAGTAAATAACCGTTGTGACCTTATGGTCGAGTTTACAGTTATTAAGCCACGCAGGGCTGAGAACAAAGTAAAGAAAACATCAGCGGAACAAAAACAACTCCAGCGGGAACCCATCGACATGCCATAGGCAACCGACTGGGATCAAGGCCTAGCGATCAACCTCCTCGTGAAACTCCTCCTCAAAGGCGCATTTAAGACTCCTCCACATCAGTTGAATATATATATATATATATATATATATATATATATATATATATATATATATATATATATTACTATTTTAATCATAGGAAAGAAAAAATAGCTAGAAATTACGATAATAATCAAGAAAAGAGATAATCTCAGCCATCAATCTGATATCCGTGACACAGAAGTCATGTACATATGCATACATAGAAGATGTCGACATTGACAAATAAATAGCAAGCCTTTCATACTACGCATAGGATATATGCAAGGATGAATGCTTGCAAGAGTTTGTTTTGTGTTACAATTGAATATATGCAATGATCTGCATGTCTGGTCAAGTTTGTCCACGACAAACTGAAGGCAGGTCCTTTTGTATTCGGAATAGAACTAAGAGACTAATTCGTTGATGGTTGCATGTCCGATAAAAGTTGCATGACACAGAAATCATGTACATATCCATATATAGAAGATGCCGTAAACAAATAAATAGCAAGCCTTTTGTATTGCATATAGAACATATCCATCGATGGATGCATGGATGAGTTTTTTTGTGTTTATGCATCGATGTGAATATCCGGTCAAGTTTGTCCACGACAAACTAAAGGCAAGTCCTTTTGTAGTAGGAATAGAATTAATTGACTAATTCGTTGATGATGTTGGACCCTAGATTTTGAATATCCGAAGCCCTCATCTGTGTACCATACTAGTTACATAATCAGTGGCTAGTGCACACATCTGCAACATTGATAATCACATCCATACAATTTATACAAACAACATGAAACAAATAGGACATTAAACTTATGTGTTTACATAGCATGTTTACATTACACGGACGACCGGTCAAATTAAAGCTCAAGTATTAAATATAATGGCGGAAGCGTATCATTTAATACCCAAAAGTCCAGCGGTGTGTCTGTCCATACCCTCAAGCAACCGACAAGGACAAACCCTAGAAAGACCCGTCATCGTACCCTTCGGTACCGGGTGTTGTCCGGAATTGGTTCATTCTCATACTCCGATCAACAATTTAGGCAAGATTGGATACATTTTGTACTCAGCAAAACCTGTAGTGCATAACAACATAATATAAATGCAAAGCTATCAAAGAATAAGGCTCTACGCTACAAGTTATTTTTAGCATTAAGCAAGTTTGATTTGCAATAACGATATGTAATAATTTGCAATGGAAATTTTAAAAGAGCAATTGACAAATAATGAAATAACAAGTATGTATCTTGACAATAGTAAAATCATAACCCTCCTCGGTTGCAATCATCAATTCATTCTCAGCCATAACATATGTTAACAACATCAAAACCATCCCATCATTTCCCAACAAGCTCATTTTTGTAAAGAGTACAGACTATACCCGATGTGACTGCAATTAGCACACTCATGACCGCGAGCACGGCTATTTAAATATATTTACACTCTATAGAGGTGTACAACTTTACCCACATGATACAAGCTCTCTAGTTTGTTAGTATCCGTCGACACCACCGCTCATAACATGTTAGGAAGCAATCTAGGGATTGTAACGAAGCCTTTACATTATCTAGTCCTAACCTTGCACTAGCCTGGCAAATGACAACCCTTACTTCACCCAGGTACACCCCTGTCTCAATGAGGCACTCACCATTGTATTCGAAGGCTTTGGTCCCAATGCCTCGGTGAAGGGAGCCCCTTAGAGCAAACCTATTCGGATATGCTTGTACTACTGCAGCTTACCAACATGTGTCGACAATCAAATCGCCGATATTACGAATTGAAAAAGAGGGAACAACGCAAAGTATCCTGGGAGAGAATGGAACTGCTCTTTATTGCTATGAACTAGCTATTACAGGGAATGCCTGCGACCAGGCGGGGAACTAATTCTAGTTTACACTGAGTATGATGTTTGCTATGCTAAGATTCAATCGCCTGTTGATCTTCCTCCGATTGGGTTGATCCGACTGAACTCACTCCGATCTCCCCCTCCTGCCGCTTGCGTTCTCCTTTAAATAGTTGATGAAGGGATGGCAGTTACTCCTGGAAGTGACGCCCGTTGAAAGTACCACGACTGGTTGGAGCGAAGCAACGGTTGATGAAATATCAACCGCTATGTAGTTAAACGTCCGTGAGACATTCAACCATATGGCAGTTGTATGTCAGTCCGTTAGGATTATGTAACGTCACGTGGTATGGAGTATAACATGTGCTCCATTCATCACACAGTAAGGAATATACCTGGAATCAGGTCCAGATGTCAGTTCATAGCTTCTACGAGTAGCTACCCGGTCGGAGACTTGGTTCAAGACCTTGTCCGACCAAGGTACCCATTTAGTAACCTCTCGAATCCTCACGACCAGTGAGGTCGTTAACTTTAGGGATTACAACCATGAAGACGTATGGTCTTTTATTATGTATTAAAATAATACATAGAGATTTTATATCCTCGTCAGCTAGCCCCCGAACTTTAAATGAATAGGTCGTGTGAACACTTCCCTCCGACGAAGTCGTATCGGGCAGACCCCCATTTAATGTCGTGATATTCGAAGTGGTCTGTATTCATCTTAAAGTTGAGAACTTGCCTTGGGAAATGAAGAGTCTTTCTGTCCATTGGACTAAAAAGGTTTTTGTCCGTTGGACTTTTAGATAACTTCTTGATTGCGGCTATAAAATCCCCTATCTCTGGGCATTGGGATTTTTACGCCTTCTGCTTTCGCTTTCCATCTTCTTAAAAGAAAATCGCTTCCGACCTCTTCATCCAAAAACTCCGCCATGTTGGACTTCACATGAATTGGTCGGCTTCCGATCTGAGCGCGAAGAAGCTTGAGGGTTTGGAGAAGATCGGGTTGCTACCTAATAAGGATATGATCTCTTGGAGATCAGCGGCTGGGGAGCATTCTCTGAGCGGCGAAGAAGGGGAAATTCCTGTTTTTCTCGCATATATCGAATGCGGACTCAGGCTTCCAGTTCACTCCTTCCTTCCCAAAGTTCTGGAGTATTATGGAGTGGAACTAATCAATCTGGCTCCCAATGCCATCGCCAACCTCAGCATCTTCGTTTACCTCTACGAAGCGTACTTGGGGATTTCTGCAACCTTGGATCTCCTCAAGTACTACTACAGGATGGTGAAGACGATGAAGATGACCGGGACACCTGGAGAATGCACTCTGCGTCTCCACGACAGAAAAGTTGATGAGTATATTCCAATGTACTCAAAGTCTTTGTGGTTGTCATGGAAGAAAAGTTGGTTCTACATGAAGGTCACGAAGGACGACAACCTTTACTACGCCGGTAAGAAGGCGGTCGAGAATCCAGAATGGTGCTCCTCCACAAAGAAGGAGGGAAAAGTAGGGAGATGGGTTGATGCCATCCAACTCCTTAATGTCAAGGGTTTAACCTCTTGGCATGTGGTAAAGGACTTTTTCATGCACCGGATTAGTCCTTTAAAGGCCCGAGTGTTGGAAATATGCCCTAGAGGCAATCATAGAGATGATTATATTTTGTTATGTTCACAATATTTGATAATATGTTATCTTGTTCCTTGAATGAATCATCAGCTATGAAGATTAAACGAGTACATGACTTGTTGGTGAAGCTCTTTTAACTTATGATGGTGTCGTTCTAAATATATATCCTTGGTCAAATGTCACTGGTCAGAACACTAGTGACTCTATCGACCAGCACATTTATTGATTGATGACCATGTTTCACCGGTCATGGATATAGGGATATCGAATCAATAATGTGGACACATGTTAGAGAACATTGTGTTGGATAAGACCCATCTTGAGACACTATTGAGATTGTTATGATTCTATGTGTCATTAGTTGGTCTCAAGTAATGATGATGTATAATCCTTAGACCTGAGATCAACATGGTTTTCTACATGTGTAATAGCACTCTTAGGGGTTGCCAAACGCTACTCGTAACTGAGTAGCTATAAAGGTAGCTTTCGGGTATGCTATGAAACATGCGGAGGGATGTGACTGGTCGGATATGGGATTTGCCCCTCCTAACATAACAGGAGAGATATCTCTGGGCCCCTCGAAGTGGTCGGATAAAGAAAGTGCATGGCCATGCCACTGGTGGTCGAAGAGTTCGACCACATAAGGTTATCCGATACTCGATCGAGAAAGTATTGAACAGTCCATGGATGACACAACATCTCACCTGGAGTTCAATCAAATATCGTGAGGCAAAGGGAGAGTGCATGAGTAGGTCTCTTAGTTCGACTTGTTACGGGCTGGTCGTATGGAGATACGAGCTGGTCGTAGACTGGTTGAACATAATCACAGAGTGGTCGAAACCTAGTCGTAAGGAGTTACGAACTAGTCGTGACCAAATACAAACTGGTCATATAGAGATAGGACCTGGTCGTAAGTGATGAGGACCTGGTCGTAGATCATATTGCATTAAGGTTCATCTGATATTATTTGTGTGTATTCGGCAATCGTTATGTCCTGCTAGGAACCGCTACGACTCGTGGTCGGAAAGGGTTTCTGAGTCACAACCGAACTACGCATGAACCTAACGGGTCACACACTTAACGAGTTGGAACAACGAATATGATTCGTAAAGAGTGTTCGGATAGGATCCGTCACGGGCACTATATAAGGAGATGCATGAGGCTGTTGGGCAGTAGACGAGTTGACGTGAGTTGCTCTACCAAAACCCTAGCCGCCATCTTCCTGAGAGCTCTGTCATGCGACTTAGTGCTAGCACACCGACGTACGGTTGTTCCTTCCCTAGACGTGTGGATACCGTAGAGGCGCTACTGCGATTGCTGTTGCGCTTAAGGACGATTCGCGATCTTCACAAGGAATTGCAAAGGTGCTGGAGGAGACGATCGACTCGCATGGACGCTGGACGATCGACTACGACCACTGCATCAACGTGCTCGACGTTGGACGATCGACTACGATCAGTACATCAACGTGCTTTACGTTGGACCAGGCTGCTCCAACTCTTCTTCTGCTGCTCTACGCATCTGGTGGTAATGATCTGTGATCATCTTCTTGCTTGGCTTCCTGCGTTACGTGGTTGAATTTTTGAATTGTTGCTATCGTAGCCTACCCGTATCCCTTCAGTGGTATTAGAGCCATCCTGCATAGTTTTTGATCTGGATTGGTCGCATATACTTGATATGTGGTAGTAGTAGATTGGATCTATTACTGGTCGGGTCTGGTAACCTAGATCGGTTCATATGGATGGAATGATCTAGGCACTGGTCGATGAAGATCGATCGGTTTTCGATGGTTATAGATGGGTATACGAGGAGGTATAAGTTAAGAGCACCAGATGATTTACTCGACTTGTTTTCAACTACCTTGCATGATACTCCTACCGGTCGGAATTCCGCCATCGGAGTATGCCACAATATGTGGTCGTATCAAGGTAGTAATAGTACCACGCGTTATAAGTAGTATGTGTTCATGTCGCCCGATAGAATTGGATTCTATGCGTAACTTGTTTTTGCAAGGATTGATGTGAATAGTATGGCCCATTATGTATGTGATGCATGTATGGATTTTCATGACCTACGTGTCATGTTGTGAGATAGACATCGAGCTACATATTATTGTATAATGGTCTGTGTGCCGACATGTGATGCTTGATAATATCCTATGTAATTCATTACTAGCTCTTAGGAGTAATTGCTTAATAGATGAATGCGGTCGGAGACTTCAAGCATGGTGGTCGGAGGACATGAAGCATGTTGATGGAGATCGTCATGTTAAGGGCCATACTATTTCACAGTTTAATATGATTATCTGTGAATGTTTGTGTTTATTCCTGTTATGCTATTAATCATGTTTTCATTAGATGCTTTTAACATGATGAAAGTAAAATTCCTTCACATAATGTTAAGTTAAATTGATGCCCTTCCAATAAGCTGCACCATCAAAAGTCTTGTATTTTAATGGTAGGTCTTGCTAAAGCAGAATGCCATTAACTTTCCTTAACTAGATGGGTTTGTGTCGGACACTTACACGCATTGCATTGGTTTAACTTGATAAGGTCATCATAACGGTTATGGACCTTGAGGCATAGGGTTGGGTGCCGAAGCATAGAGATACTGCCCAACAACAAGAGTCATATAGAGATATGATTAGCAAATGGTTGCTTACCAAATTCACTAATCTTCTAGCAGTGATGCCAAAGCTCACTAGTAGATTATTTGATTGTGGATCTTGAATCGCTAAATGTCATAAGAGGGATATGGTATTTAGTGGGAGTATCTTTATTAAATTGTTTAATAGAAGCTACTTTTCTTGAACATATATCTTAGTTTTGCATATTTTATGTTGTAAATCATGGCACCAACTGCTGTACCTACATCCAGTTTTGCATTACGTTCGATACTTGATAAGGAAAAACTGAATGGAACAAATTTTGCGGATTGGTCCCACAACCTAAGAATAGTTCTTAGGCAAGATAAAAAGGAACATATTCTAGAGGAACCAATTCCAGATGTGCCTGCTGATAATGCTACTGCTACTCTTAAAACCGCCTATAAAAAGGCATGTGATGAATCCCTTGATGTTAGCTGTCTCATGCTTGCTGCGATGAACTCAGACCTTCAGAAGCAGTTTGAGAACATTGAGGCCTACGATATGATCGTGGTGCTCAAAGGCATGTTTGAGACATAAGCAAGAACCGAGAGATATGAGATCTCAAAGAACTTGTTTGGGTGTAAGCTAACTGAGGGTAGTCCGGTGAGCCCACATGTGATCAAGATGGTTGGTTACACACAGAGCTTGGAAAAACTTAGTTTTCCACTTAGTCAAGAGTTGGCTACAGATTTGATTCTTGCTTTGCTTCCTTCAAGCTATGGACAATTCATTCTGAACTTCCATATGAATGGCTTAGACAAGAATCTCACCGAACTACATATGATGCTTAAGACTGCAGAGGACAGCATTAAGAAAAGCAACAGTCATGTGATGATGGTGCAAAAGAGTACAAGCTTCAAGAAGAAGGCTAGGACTTGGGTCAAAGGAAAGGGCAAGAAAGTTTTGGATGGGATCCAAACTAACAGGCCTAAGCCCAAGACTAAGTCTGGCCTAACTCAAGAAAATGAATGCTTTTACTGCAAGGAATCAAGACATTGGAAAAGGAACTGCAAGAAATACCTGGCTGATCTGAAAAAGAATGGTGGAACTAAACCTTCCACTTCAGGTGTTAATGTTATAGATGTTTTTCTTGCTAATTCTTCTGTTAACTCATGGGTATTTGATACCAGGTCGGTTGCTCATATTTGCAATTTGATGCAGAGTCTAACAAAGAATAGGAGAGTTGCAAGGGGCAAGATGGATCTTCGCGTTAGGAATAAAGCAAGGGTTGCTGCATTAGCCGTCGGGACTTTGCCATTGCTTTTGCCCTCAGGATTTATTATGGAATTAAATAATTGTTATTACGTTCCAGCCATGAGTAGAAACATTATCTCTGCCTCATGTTTGATGGCAAAGGGTTATAAATTCATTATTGAGAACAATGGTTGTTCTATATTTTTGAATGATATGTTTTATGGCAATGCTCCTATTTTGAACGGGTTGTTTATTTTAAATCTTGATGATGCACCTGTCTATAATATTAATGCAAAGAGGCTTCGGCCTAATAATATGAATTCCACTTTTATCTGGTATTGTCGTTTGGGTCACATAAGTGAGAAACGTATAAAGAAGCTTCATGATGATGGAATTCTAAATTCATTTGATTTGGAATCATTTGAAACATGCGAATCTTGCCTACTCGGGAAGATGACCAAGACACCTTTCACTGATCGGAATGAGAAGGCGTCCGACTTGTTGGTACTCATACATACTGATGTGTGTGGACCAATGAGCACGATAGCTAGAGGTGGTTTTTAGTACTTCATTACTTTCACCGATGACTATAGTAGATATGGATATATCTATTTAATGAGGCACAAGTCGGAATCCTTTGAAAAGTTCAAGGAGTTCCAGAGTGAGGTACAGAATCAACTTGGCAAGATAATGAAATCTTTGCGATCTGATCGTGGAGGTGATGATGCGACCAGGGACTCCAAAGAAGGTAAGTTTCGAAGGATTCCGACTAGCTTATTTGTATTAGTTGATTATTTTTGTGATCTTGAAATCTCTCATTTACCCTTACAGCTCTATCTACTGATGAGATTAGAAACCATATCAAGATGATCTACGCCAGAGAACCTGGCAAGAAGGCTGATTACCTCGAATCTTGGCGATTGTTTCCGTTGAAAGAGGGCTGAGAGGCTTAGGGTAAATATATCAATTACCTTTCATCCTTTCTATATTTTCTAATCGGTTTACCTTAGATCCTCTTTGATGTGTAGTCGGTCGGGTTGAGGATCAATGAGGCTACTGAAATTTGTGAGCCAATTGACACTCTGACCACTCCTACGACCACTCCCATGACCACACAAGATGGTGGTCTCATAGAGGTAGGTAACCGAACAGAAATATCTATTCTAGATGAAGAATTTTTCATCACTCAACTAACTTTGTTTGTTAATCTAGGCGGTTGTTGTGGACTCCAATGTAATCGCTCAGGACTTGCCAGTTGCTACTGAAGCAATTGTTTTGGAGGCCGATGAATCTACACCCTCCGATCCGATGGTCAAGAACACTGTTCTCGACCAGTTGGTTGAGAACGTCACTTCCGACCTTATGGCGGAGGACGTAAGGGGTACAACCAACCCTACTAGTGAAGAACCGGTAAAATTGGTTGAAAAGAAGTGAAAGGCAAACGCTACGGATTTTAATCCAGTGCGTTTCAAGGTCAGGACCAAAATAACAACCAGGTATGTACAAACGAAATAGTCATATGAGTGCACACCTTAAATGTCCTTGATGTATTGAATTCCTGAACTTTCCTTCTTCTTTTTTGTGCAAATCTTCTAGTGTTCCGGTCGTTTCTGACCAGAGTATCCCAGAGGATCAGACGGTCGAGGAGGTTCACGACCAGAGTACTCCTCAGGCAAAAATTCCTGAAGAAGTGGTCAAGAAAGCCTCCGAGCAAGCGTCAGTGCCAGAACTTGTTCTGGATCCTATGGTGATTATAACTCCATCAGCGGAGGTAGAAATCCCTAAAGGTCCTCAACAGGTTCCAATTCCTATAGGTAATCCCTCTCAAACTAACAAGTTCCCTTTTTCCCCTTATTTTATCGAGGATAAGGAGCTTGATGTGGTTTGGGGGGAAGTATCGGACCGTCAGGCCAAGACAGGTTCTAATGCAATTTTTTGCCGATTACAATGACTTGGCAATTCGGGTAAGTATCTACGACCATTTTCTTAGTTTCCTTTAAAGTTTACAGGAAACTTCAAAGAAGAATTCTATCTGTGTAGCACATGGTCGAGAACTATGCTGTGGTCAGAGGACTGACCCAGCGAATAAAGACCCTGGAGCAAAAACATTCCGAATTAAAAAGTAAGAACTTTCTACTTAACTTGTCTTCTTCAATACTTTGTTTTTATTTTATTAAGCATTCTCCCTTATCATATTTGATAGATTTGGAGAAAATAAAAGAAGAGGTCGTGGCCAAAGAAGCCAAAATAACCAAGCTTGAATAAGAATGTCAAGCCAAGGACCGGTCGATCGCATTCGTGATGACCAGGCACAAAGAAGTCATTGAGACTTGTGAAAAGAAGATAGCAGGTAACTGATCATAGACATGACTAGTATCTTGTTTCTACTAATCATACTTACTTAGCACTTGGTTTTCTCATGTAGAGCAAACTCAAGAACTGAATAGAGCTAAAAAGGCTCTGAAATTTGAGCAAGATAAGGAGGCAGCTCTTGTGCATAATCTTAATGAAAAGCATTACGCACTGAACAAAATGATCTTTGGTATGGGATCAGGATCAAGTTTGCCTGCCTTAAGAGATCCAACAGAGAAAATAAACTATTTAGGCAAACTTCTGGAAGATCTTAATGGTTTGCTCAGAACTACTAGAGAGAACTATGCCCAGAGAATGAAAGAAGTTGTTGCCAACGGAGTCAGTTTTGCTCTAGCAAAACTGAAGGCTTCCGACCCCTTTACCAATCTTCAAGATGTTGAAGAAGATTTTAACTGCTTGCCTGATGAGGTGACCAAGTTTCTCGAAGAAGTAAAGCCTTTCGGAGACAAGGTTGCAGAAGAAATGAATGCCGGATCTTCATCAAGCAGCAACTAACCTGGAGATCTCTAGAAGCAGGGATTTGTAATGCAAAAATTATGAAATGTAAAACTTACCTTTCTTTTCATCGAAGAAAGCTTTTGTTTATCCAGTCGACTTATGAAGAATTCATATATTCTCTAGCCCCCGACTGTTTTATAATAGAAGAACTTTATTATATAAGCAGTAAGCCAAGAATATGAACTCAAAGTCTCAACCATTGTTTGAAAGTATGTACTGATTATATGATAGAATTTGATCGTAGCAATACTAGGAAACCTTTTTGGTCAGAACCAGTGCCAGGTTTTGGCTAGTTATAGATCAAACCATCGTAATCAAAATACTAAACAAAGCACAATATGGTCGGAAGAAAAGACTTTCTTTGATGAAAATATGCAATAATGTATGCAACAAACGATAAGTGGTCTTCTATATATGTAGTATCTTACACCGGTTGGAAGGATTGCTAAAAAATGAAGATATGAATCTTATCTCGCAATAAGTGTTCATGCTCAAGTCAGACTGGCAGCGAGGATCACAGAAAAAGAACCGTTGCTAGGAAGCTCCTTCCAGTGGGCAGGACCATGTGCGGAGGAGAGACTTCGACTAGGAGGCTTTCCATGTCCCGACCAGTAGCCAAATGAGAGGAGAACAGAATTTTGAAATGAATTCATGTAATCTTTGAAAGTTCATATGAATCACTAGATGACCAGAGTATAGGTACAGATATATAAACAACATCACTCATCGAAAGAAATGAATGTAAAAACTAATTAAAGTTTAGAAAAATTGAAAGAACAATTAAACAAAGAACTTACGCAATTGATCAATGTTCTAAGAATTAGACAAAACTCGCCCATCAGACATGGCTAATCGTACTGAACCTGGTCAGGTGACTTCGACCATAGTGTAAGGACCTTCCCACTTGGGAGAAAGTTTGTTTCGATTTGCTTGGTTTTGAATTTTTCTGAGAACCAGATCACCTACAGCTAGGCTGCGAGGTTGCACCTTACGACTGTGATACCTTCGCATGGCTTGTTGATAGACCACTGGTCGGATTAAGGCTTGGTTTCGTCTTTCTTCAAGGAAATTGACATCATCAAGACGTCGTTCACTTTGATCGTTTTCGTTGAAACAGTCAATTTGAGCAGAGCCAAGCTTTAGTTCTGGAGGAAGCATGGCTTCAGCACCATAAACTAAGAAGAATGGTGTTTCACCGGTCGCACGACTGGTCGTGGTTCAAACGGCCCATAATACAGAAGGGAGTTCTTGAACCCAAGCTTCGGACCGTTTTATTAACTGGTCGAATACTCATCGTTTGATCCCCCACATTATGATACCATTGGCCCGCTCAACTACTCTGTTACTCTGCGGATGAGCAACAGAAGCGAAATGTATCTTGATCCCAAGTTCGTCGCAGAATTCCTGAAAATTACCGCTGGAGAACTGGGTTCCGTTGTCTGTGATTATACGACTGGGTACACCAAATCGTGTGATCACGTTTTTAGTGAGAAATCTCTTAGCGTCCTCAGTTGTTGTTTTAACGACTGGCTCGGCTTCGATCCATTTTATAAACGTGTCAATCATGACAAAAAGGAATTCGAAGCCTCCGGGTGCTCTTGGGAAAGGTCGTAGAATGTCTAGTCTCCAGGTTGCGAAAGGCCAAGAAAGAGGAATTATTTGCAAAGCTTGTGCCGGCTGATGTACTTGTCGACTATGAAACTGACATTGTACGCACTTCCTCACGAGCTCTTTTGCATCATGAAGGGCAGTTGGCCAGTAGTATCCTTGCCTGAAGGCTTTACCGACCAGCGTTCTATAGGAATGATGTACTCCACAGACTTCTCCATGAATTTTGGTTAGCAACTTAATGCCATCCGATTGAGATATGCATCTCATCAACACTCCGTGAGATCCTCGTTTGTACAAGGTACGTTCAATAAGAGTGTATGATTTAGCTTTTCGAGCTAATCGATCAGCCTCTACATCATCTTCTGGAATTATGTCATGCTGAAGATAATTGTAGATCGATGTCATCCAATCTCTATCTTGATCATGACAGCACCAACCATCAACGATCTGTGGAGCATCCATGTTCTTAGAATCGATTTGTACGACCTGATGTGAAACATCTATATCCTGAGAATGCTCGACCACAAGGGTGAATCGAGTTGCTTGAGAAAAACTCCGGGCGGGACGGTCGACCTAGTGGAGGCCATCCGTGCCAACTGGTCTGCTAGAAAGTTTTCCTTTTTAGGAATATGTTGGATCTAAAAATCGAAAGAAGTGCTTTTCGAGCTTTCGTACTTCCGCCAGATAAGATGACATCTTGGTACTTGAGCATTGATACTCTTTCCCTACTTGATTAAGCTACTAGTTGAGAATCGCCTTTCACTAATGTCTGCGAATCCGGCGAGCAGTGCGTCGAAGTCCTACCAGTAAACCTTCATATTCTGCTACATTGTTAGTAGCAGGAAAATTTAACTGGATGGCGTACTTAATATGTTCGCCAGTAGGGGAAATCAAGACGACTCTAGCACCCGATCCTTTAATCATCAAGGAACCGTAAAAGTACATTGTCCACTCATCGTGGTGCTCGTACTCGGGCTCTTGGGTGGGTTTAGGGTTTGTCCATTTGGCAATGAAATCTGCTATTGCCTGGGACTTGATTGTTGTTTGTGAGATAAAATGGAGGTCGAACGTCCCTAGTTCAACCGCCCATTTTGCTATTCGTCCTGATGCTTCCCTGTTACCAAGGACTTGACCAAGGGGATATCCGGTTGGTACGACCACTTTGTGGGCTTGGAAGTAATGCCTTAGTTTCCTTGAAGCCATAAGGAGACCATAGAGCAGCTTTTGTACCTTCGGGTATCTTTCCTTTGGTCCATGTAAGACTTCGCTTACGTAATATACTGGTCATTGGATGTTGTCACGTTCTCTGACGATCTGACAAATACGACCACTTGGCGTTGTACCACGTAAACTAGCAATGTTTCTTCCGATCTTGGAGAGACTAAGACCGGGGTACTCGTAAGGTACTTCTTAAACTCTTCAAAGGCATCGTCTGCCTCTTTAGTCTACTCGAAACTTCCATTTTTCCGGAGAAGCTTAAAGAAAGGTAATCCTTTTTCACCTAACCTGGCTATGAAACGACTTAGCGCTGTTATACAGCTAGTTAGTTTTTGGACTTCTTTCTTCGTGGTCGGAGGACGTATCTGGTCGATGGTTGATATTTTCACTGGATTGCTTCGATACCTCTAGCCAAAACTAGGAAACCGAGAAGCTTTCCAGCGGAAATTCCGAACACACATTTTTCTAGATTTAACTTGAGGTTATGCCTTCTCATGTTATTGAAAGTCTCTTGTAGGTTGAGAATGTGATCGCCAACGTTGACGTTTTTTACGACCAAATCATCAATATAGGCTTCCAGATTTCAACCTATCTGCAGATTAAAGGTTTTCTGCATCAACCTTTGAAAAGTTGCACCAGCATTTTTGAGACCAAATGGCATCTTAACATAGCAGTAAGTGACAAATAGAGTGATGAAGGAAGTTTTCTCTTCATCTTCTTTACACATATTAATCAGGTGGTACCCTGAATACACATCTAAAAAACTTAGTAACTCACACCCGGAAGTAGAGTCTATAAGTTGATCAATACGCGGAAGGGGAAAGTCATCCTTCGGACAAGCTTTATTAAGATCTGTGAAATCAATACACATTCGCCACTTTCCATTATTTTTTCTAACCATTACAGGATTGGCGAGCCACTCGGGGTGGTCGACTTCACAAATAAACCCAGCCTTGAGGAGCTTGTCAATCTCCAACTGGATTGCTTCCTTCCGATCAGATGTGAAACGCCTGAGCTTCTACTTGACCAGTTTCTTGTTAGGCTAGAGAGCTAGCCTGTGCTCGATCACCTCCCTAGGGACTCTGGGCATATCGGACGCCTGCTAGGCGAATACGTCCTGATTTGCTCGGAGGAAGGAGACGAGCGACTCTTCCTATTTGAGGTTGAGCCCTGCTCCGACCAGTACTTTTTGGGTAGACTTGGCGCTTTTCGGAGAAGCGTCTTTGTCGAGTGGTACCTCCTTTGTCCGGTCGGATGGTTTCGGTGTCATCTTTGACCTAGAATGCTTGACCTGCATGGCAGATGGATTAGTTTCTCTGGTCGGAAGTTCATCGACCAGTTCTAAAGATTTCCGATCACATGCATAAGCCATTTTTTGATCTCCTCGAACCATGATGACTCCTTTTGGTCCTAACATCTTTAAACTCTGATAACCATAGTGTGTGGCTATCAGGAACTTTGCTAGAGCCGGTCGACCAAGGATTCCATTATATACGGTTTCAAAGTCAACCACATCAAATGAAATATTTTCCGTTAGGAAGTTGTCAGGCCTCCCAAACGTGACTGGTAGGGACAACTGTCCTATCGGTTTTGCGGTAGAACCAGGGACTATGCCGTGGAAGGCATACTTTACTGGTTTTACCTTGGATTTGGGAACCTGCATTTCTTCTAATGCTCCCGAGAATAAAATATTTAGAGAACTACCTCTATCTATTAAGACTCGATTAACTTTACAATTATTAATAGTAGGCTCTACTACGATAGGGAACCTACCTGGTCGAGTCAACAGGATGGGGCGATCTTATTTCTTTGAAGGAGATTACTGTTTCCGACCACCTTGATGGCTTGATGGCGATCGGGGGTTCTGCAAGGTTGACCTCTCGCTCCACGGCCTTTAGGTGATGTCGTGAATCGTACGAGGAAGATCCTCCAAAGATCATGTCAACTGTATGATGAGGTTCCTGGTACTCTATTTCTTCATCGCCATCTTTATCCTTCTGAGAGCTTGTCTCCCTGAGTTCTTATATTGAGGGGAGTGGGCCTTTACCTGCATAGTAATCTTCCAGTTTCTTTTGCCAGGCTCGGTAGGTGCGCAAGTCATGCCCTGTGTGCTGGTGAAGTGGACACCACTTCTTATTCTTTTTATATCCTTCGGTCGGAACTTTCACTTTGCCTCGACCGGTGTAATCTTTCTTACCCTTGGTAAACTTGTTAGGAACCGCAAGGACTTCCTTATTGTCTGATTTACGGTTTTTCTTCTTCTTGAGAGCCTTCTTATGCTTCCTTTCTTACTTATCCAAGTCAGGTTGAGGGATTTTATCTTTTCGATCGATGGCCTCACACCATTCAACCGCTTCACTGGCGGCTGCGTATTTGTCGGCCATGTCGAAACGTTCGATGGTCGTTTGTGGAGGATTCATGGTGATGTCCTCCGTAAACCGCCAGTTCCTTAGACCTGCCTTGAAAGCTTGAATGATAGAAGATTCTGTGACCTCTGGTACTGAATTACGAACCTGGCTGAACCTTTCGATGTACTGGCGAAGAGTCTCATTGGTTCCTTGCCGGATTCGGTGAAGGTCATCCTCCTTTTCGGGGCAGTCATATGTACCTTGGAAATTCGCAATCAGAAGATCGCAAAGTTGCTCTCAAGTATAGATTGATCCGACCGGTTGGTTGAGCAACCACAACCAGGCAGATCCTTTGAGTACCGTGGGTAAATAGTTTGCCATCACGTTCTCATCACCACCAGCCGCTTGGATGGCAGTGGTATAGATCTGCAGAAATTCTAATGGGTTCTGAGTCCCATTGAACTTATCCATGTTGGCTGGTCGAAACCTATTTGGCCAACGCATGACTGAGCCCTACAAAAGCTCGATAGATCGTTATGGATTCGTGGCGCCTTCTTTGGAAAGGTGCCAGATTGTGATCGGTCGAGGACCAGTTTCTTAAATTAGAAAACCGGGGCTCCGTTGTTCCGATCTGGTCATGGACGTTGGAGCAACGCCTTTGACCGCTTGCTTGGCCTAGGTGATGATGAAGATCATCAGGGCCAAGTGATCGATCATCCCGACGAGGGGAATGAGTGGCTATTTGGAGTAGCCTTCTTCCCTCATAGTTCCTTGGTCGGAATCGTCGAGGAGGTCTTGGCATTGATTGATTTCCAATTCGACCATGCTGCCCCTTACTGATTTAATTAATCTAGTCGGAGATGTTCTCGATTTAATTAATCTAGTCGGAGATGTTAACATTACCTAGTCGAAGCCTCTCCTTTCTGCACGTGGTCCTGCCCACTAGAAGGAACTTCCTAGTGTCAATTCGTTACCACTCTTTCGACCAGTGCATGACAATTGCGGCCAAAAACTACAAGTTAAACAAACCTCTCTGTTTTCAGAAACCCTTTCTAAAGACTATTTACTTAGTTTGTCTAAACAAACTCAGCAAATAGTCGGGGGCTAGGATAATTTGATTTCAATTCTTAGTCTTTAAATTCGTTAATTATCTTTTGAGTTACTAACTACTCGACAAGATGATTTGCGTAGAGACAAGACTATTTACTTAGTTTCAACAAACTAAGCAAATAGTCGGGGCTAGGATAAAGTCATTAATTTGACTTCAATTTTTAGTCTTTAAAATTGTTAATTATCTTTTGAGTTACTAACTACTCGACAAGATAATTTGCCGGAAACAAGATGGATCGTATATTACATCAACAAAAGCTTGTTTTTCACAGGTTTATTACAAACTACTCGAAGAGGAGGTCCCAATCGCATCTCCTCTGAAACTTTCCGCCAACTGATTGCATCTCCTCCATCAGACGTCTTCATCGCTTCGGAGCGATCGAAGTCGGCTTCGAGTGGTTGCACATTAAGGTTGAGGTCATGAGCTTTAAGTTTTGCTAATACATAACTTACTGCAGTTTCGACCGCTTCCTTTATCGATTCAGCTTGGTTGGCCTTCAGAGTAGTCACCAGATCTTGCAAAGTCCCGACTTGATCCCCAATAGTACTTATGTGAGCGGCCATCGTATCATCTTGAGGAGCTTTTCCCTCAGTATGTAGCTCACTAAGTCACGTTGTTCAGAGCGTGATAATTGCTTTGAAGATTAATCTTCATTGTCTCCATCTCTGTTGGTGCAGTCGAAGCCTCATGAGTTGTTTGTTTTTTTGCTTGCTCTGAAAAGAATAAAACCGGTCAAGCAAAAATAAACTTCTAGAGGAAAAGAAAACAAAAATAATTACAGGTAAAAGATTTCCTTACCTGCAAGTCGAGAATCCAACTTCTTGATTTCTTCATCATGGGAGGTAATGCCTCTCGGCATGCTTCTTCTCCCATGATCTAACCTCCTCCGCATTTTCTTTGGCAATGCGAGACCAGTCATTGTAAATCATGGTTTTGTCCACGAGCTCGGTTTGAGCCTTCCGATTCGAGTTCCATTTCTAGAAAAGAAATGAGAGTGAGAATATGGAAAGAGCTCGTAAAAGATTGCAGGTAAAGAATTGCTTACCTGATCTTCGGGATTTTAGTCTTGTAATTTCTTCATCTTTCTCTCTGGCGATACGAGAAATCTCGTGAATGACCAAAGTTTTATTTTGGACTTCATTCTGGAGCTTTCTCATATCATCTTCTTTTCCTAAAAGAAGTAGCAGTCAGGCAAAAATCGAAAACATAAGCAGTCTTAAGTTCAGCACTTACTGTTTATCCTTTCCTGTACCCTTTCGGTTGCAGAGTTAGCTTCTTTAAGCTTCCTCAGGAGAAATTCTACTTTCTCCTGTAACTTTCTCGACTCCTCTTTTTGATGATCGAGCGAGTCGGCCAGAGTTTTTTCATCGCTGTTTAACCTGTAAAGGTTAAAAATGGACATGAACATTATTAAATCGGTTGTAAGTTTTCCTACAACCATTGATCCATTCGTAAGTTCTTCTACGACTATGGGACTAGTCGTAAGTTCTCCTACGACTAAACATCCGGTCATAAGTCTATTACGACTAGTATATAGTCGTGAGTTTTTCCACGACAAACCCTGTAAGCACTATATAAGTAGTCAAGTCGAAAATGACTATGAAAATAGTAACTTACCACCTCTCTGCCTGTTTGCAGAGTTCCTCTTTTTCTCGTCATGACTCTAGAAGTTGTCGATGATATTCACCGACAACGGCGATATGCTCTATGGCTTTCTGGCAAGAGACAAGAAAATGAGAAACAAGAGAAGATTATACTGTATGTACAAGTATCATCAAATACTTACATTCATGGTTGATCGAGCAAATATTGAGTAATCACTCTGGGTGCTTCAGCTCGTCCACTCTCTCAACTTGGTCCCACCAAACCTTCTCAAGGCGCTCATTATCAAAAGTGTTCCCTCTATTGGGAATGTCTTTGGGATGGGGGACTCGGTGGCGAGATCTAAAGGCAGAAGACCCCACTATGGAAGCAGGGCCAAAGAAATCAGAACAGAAATTGAAGTATTCTTCATCTTCCGATTCTGAAATTGTAGTTTCTCTTTGGGTACCAGGAAGGAGGTCTGCAACGATTTCCTTCCCCGCACGGTGGTCAGGCACATCACCACCTTGGGCAGAGGCTTCTGCGACTTCCTCTGCTAGTCCTACGACCACATTAGTGTTCATGGCGACTATCTCAGTTGTCGTAACCGCTGCCTCAATAGGTGTAGCCGCTACCTCAGTAGTAGTAGCTGCAACCTCAGTGGTCATGGCGGTTACCTCGGTGGTTGTAGATGCCACCTCAGTAACTATGGCCGCTGCCTCAGTGGCCATAGTTCTGTTTCACGTGATCGTGACAACCGCTTGGAGCCACGACTTCTTCTACCACTGGGCGAGGATGATCCATCAACCACTTCCTTGTTGTCTCTCCAAAGAATTTGGAGAGGTAGCAATAGGCTTCTCAACGAAGCATTCTTGAAATTTGAAGGAGTCGGGCTAAAAACAACAAAAGGATAGCAAGTCAAATTGTGGAAAGCAAAAGGTAAATGCTGTTCTTACACTTTAGCTTGTTTCACATACCTCTGCGTCCTGGACTTAATCAGAAACTTTGGAGCCATCTTCCCGATGGAAGAATTCTTTGACTTCTTTTCTACGACCACGTCTGGTCGTAGTTCAAGTTGGGGAATAGGTTCAGTCATGACCACGTCTGGTCGTGAGTCTTGAACAGGGACCATCTCTATGGTCTCCTGACTTTCCGGAGGGCCGAGATCGGTCTCGATCACTCCAAGAGCAACGCTACCCTCAACGGTAGGCTCAATTTGGATCAGCGTTGTCCTTCACAAAAGACATAAACTCCTTCGGTTCTCCTTTTCTAGTTGCTTGACAAATCTAGAAGTGGCGGCGTGAAAGCTTTCTTGTCGTAATAAAAGGTACCTTGGTCTTGTGGACTTTACGCCTGGGAGGTTCTTCAACCTCCTCGGTCTCCTCAGCTGCAGCCGTTTCAGTCTCGGTTTCCGCTGAAGACGTGCACTTGCCCTTACGGGCCTTGCACACAAGAGGTTCTTCATCCTCCTCAATTTCAGCTATTTCAATCTCAGCTATTGTTGCAAGCGTGTGTCTTTGCAGATTTTCTTTGAGGACCTCGTCGAAATAAAGAAACCGAGCTTGATCCTCCTTGTCGCGACTCTTGAAAGTCAACGCTTTTTCGTCGGAGGAGATGAGCCTTTGTTCACTGGCGCCCCTGCACCAATGGTCACCAGTTCGACCTCTTCGTCGTCCCGACGATTTTCCATACCTACTTTCTGTAAAGCAAAACAAAAAAAGAAGAATTACTAACTGGTCGTAAGACCTTCTACGACCAGTATCAAGTCGTAAGTTTTTCTACGACCTTTCCTCGACCGTAAGATTTTCTACGGTCACTACTAAGTTGTAAGTTTTTCTACAACATTTCTCTAGTCGTAAGTTCTTTCTACGACTATAAAGTCCTAAGGATAAAATCAACTCTGATTACCTTTAGGCGAACCATCCTTTCCTCTCATGGATACGACCGCAAGGATCTTAGGAAGGCGCCACACTAAGTGGCGGAGGCTTCATAAGCGAGTCGACTCTAACGTCAATCTCCGTGGTGAAAGATCTGCTCAAGCAGATAGAGGCATTCTTTAAACAATTTTGAAGAAGACCAAACTGAGAGCTAAGTCGAAAAACTACTTACCTCCCTCGTAGTCCACAGTGGGTCTTTTGGCTCGTGTACCTCCACATAGGAGGCACTCGTTTCTTCAAAGGACTAATTCGACGTGTGATGAAATCCTTCACCACATGCCATCCGATCAACCCCTCGCTTTCAAATCCTTAATGGCTTGAATATAGGGGCAATTGATTGATATCTGGGAGTCGAATCCCTGAAGCTTTCTTTGGCGACCTTCCTTGAAAGTAAGATCGTCTTGGAGGTGACTTTCGATAAAACCACCTCTTCCTCCACAACGCCATGAG
Organism: Phyllostachys edulis; assembly: GCA_036346405.1. Lineage (NCBI taxonomy): Eukaryota > Viridiplantae > Streptophyta > Magnoliopsida > Poales > Poaceae > Phyllostachys > Phyllostachys edulis. The sequence goes on along the minus strand of CM070560.1, from coordinate 13,898,315 downwards.
GACCGAGTGAACATCTGAATATACTCCTTCGACTTCCCGTCATGGAGCTTCAAACCACAACTTCGGCTATCATTGTCGAGCCATTCCAGAGAAATCTTGAAAAAGCTCAAGATCATTTGGAATTCGAGTCGCCTCACACGAGATATACAAATCGCTCGGCATGGTGATGGAATTAGGACCAAGGTTCACCAATTCCACTCCAAAATGCTCGAGTATCGGTGTGAAAGGGGTGAGCAGTAATCGAAGACCACACTCTGTCGCTTTGGAAGGCGGGATTTGTCCTTCCTCCCCGACGGCCATTCTTTGCTTATCTTGGGAACCACTCCACAAGAACTCTCTCTAGAATCTTCCCAGCATTGACAAGGGTTTGCATCTTCGCCGTATCCATCTCCGACTCGGCCCATTCGGAAACTCTCCCGGCCATTTTTCTCAGGAAGAGGAGATTTTCGACTGAGTTGGTGGCGGAGAAGACAAGAACTTGATGAATAGTAGAATGATTTGGGGAAAGGTAAGATCTTAGGTTTTACCCCCTGGTAGGTATTTATAACCGCGTACTTTGAGCCGGAGGCGTGACATTCCAAGGGTCGCCACCGTCTCGGGAACCGCTTCAACAGAACAAAGCTAAGCAGGCGTCGTTTGAGATTCCCCAGTGTGTCCGTTCGAGAAAATCAGGTTTGCGTTTACACCTCAAGCGAAATTACTTCCTTGGTTAGATCTTTTCAACCAAAGGAAATGATAATCGGAAAGTTCTTTCTTCCGATCACTATACTACGACCACCTCGTGATCGTAGGAATGCTTTTACGACTACTTGATAGTCGTAGGTAATTTTCTTGACCAAGCATATTTCTGGTCAAAGTAGTATACAATCGAAGAGTTTTTCCTTCGACTATTTTTCTACGATCCTCTCGTGGTCGTAAGACCATCTATAACTCCTTTACCAAGTAAGTTGCTTTCACTTGAAGTGGGGGCTAGATGGCGAGGATATAATAATCCTCATTTTATCTTTTATCTATAATTCTTATTATAGGTAAATATGACGTTATGTGGACCCTGAGTGTGCCCCTTAATATTATGAGAGAAGAGCCTAATGGGTAGTTGTAAGTTCTTCTACGACCACCCCCATAGTCGTAAGTTATGCTACGACTACCCCAATAGTCGTAAGTCTTGCTACGACTACCTCATGGTCGTAAGTTCTTCTACGACTAGGTCAGCTACGACCACCTTATGATCAAATAAACCTACAGACAAGTGGGTCTTATTGATTAAGGGATTCAAACAGTCATCATACGCTGTTATTCTGCGGAGTAATGACACGTAATACTCTATTATCTCTGGTATATAGCTGTTGAGCGACGTGGAGGAGTTAATACACCGGTGATTATTACCAACGTGCGCCCGTTACGGGAGGTGATGAGGCGCCGCTTTATCTGGAGTAACTGCCGCTCCTTCACGTACTATAAAAGGCGGCAATCAGAGAAAGGAAGGACAAGATCAATCGGGCCATCAGGAATACAAGCACTATCTGTAATAGTCTTAGTTTTTCCCCTGATTGTTCAGAATACACTCAATACCATACACACACAGGAGTAGGGTTGTTATTCTCTCCGGAGAAGGCCTGAACCTGTATAAAAATCCCCGTGTCAGTCTCTCTGCGTGATTCCATTCTAGGAGACCCCCCGAATCAAACAATCTTTACGTAAGTTCGGTTCTAAAACACCAACAACCTCCCTAGGGACTCTGGGCATATCGGACGCCTGCTAGGCGAATACGTCCTGATTTGCTCGGAGGAAGGAGACGAGCGACTCTTCCTATTTGAGGTTGAGCCCTGCTCCGACCAGTACTTTTTGGGTAGACTTGGCGCTTTTCGAAGAAGCGTCTTTGTCGAGTGGTACCTCCTTTGTCCGGTCGGATGGTTTCGGTGTCATCTTTGGCCTAGAATGCTTGACCTGCATGGCAGATGGATTAGTTTCTCTGTCGGAAGTTCATCGACCCGTTCTAAAATTTCGATCACATGCATAAGCCATTTTTGATCTCCTCGAACCATGATGACTCCTTTTGGTCCTAACATCTTTAAACTCTGATAACCATAGTGTGTGGCTATCAGGAACTTTGCTAGAGCCGGTCGACCAAGGATTCCATTATATACGGTTTCAAAGTCAACCACATCAAATGAAATCTTTTCCATAAGGAAGTTGTCAGGCCTCCCAAACGTGACTGGTAGGGACAACTGTCCTATCGGTTTTGCGGTAGAACCAGGGACTATGCCGTGGAAGGCATACTTTACTGGTTTTACCTTGGATTTGGGAACCTGCATTTCTTCTAATGCTCCCGAGAATAAAATATTTAGAGAACTACCTCTATCTATTAAGACTCGATTAACTTTACAATTATTAATAGTAGGCTCTACTACGATAGGGAACCTACCTGGTCGAGTCAACGGGATGGGGCAGTCTTATTTGCTGAAGGAGATTACTGTTTCCGACCACCTTGATGGCTTGATGGCGATCGGGGGTTCTGCAAGGTTGACCTCTCGCTCCACGGCCTTTAGGTGATGTCGTGAATCGTACGAGGAAGATCCTCCAAAGATCATGTCAACTGTATGATGAGGTTCCTGGTACTCTATTTCTTCATCGCCATCTTTATCCTTCTGAGAGCTTGTCTCCCTGAGTTCTTATATTGAGGGGAGTGGGCCTTTACCTGCATAGTAATCTTCTAGTTTCTTTTGCCAGGCTCGGCAGGTGCGCAAGTCATGCCCTGTGTGCTGGTGAAGTGGACACCACTTCTTATTCTTTTTATATCCTTGATTGGAACTTTCACTTTGCCTCGACGGTGTAATCTTTCTTACCCTTGGTAAACTTGTTAGGAACCGCAAGGACTTCCTTATTATCGATTCGGTTTTCTTCTTCTTGAGAGCCTTCTTATGCTTCCTTTCTTACTTATCCAAGTCAGGTTGAGGATTTTATCTTTTCGATCGATGGCCTCACACCATTCAACCGCTTCACTGGCGGCTGCGTATTTGTCAGCCATGTCGAAAAGTTCGATGGTCGTTTGTGGAGGATTCATGGTGATGTCCTCCGTAAACCGCCGGTTCCTTAGACCTTCCTTGAAAGCTTGAATGACAGAAGATTCTGTGACCTCTGGTACTGAATTACGAACCTGGCTGAACCTTTCGATGTACTGGCGAAGAGTCTCATTGGTTCCTTGCCAGATTCGGTGAAGGTCATCCTCCTTTTCGGGGCGGTCGTATGTACCCTGGAAATTCGCAATCAGAAGATCGCAAAGTTGCTCTCAAGTATAGATTGATCCGACCGGTTGGTTGAGCAACCACGAAGGCGAGATCCTTCGAGTCTGAGTGGGTAAATAGTTTGCCATCACGTTCTCATCACCACCAGCCGCTTGGATGGCAGTGGTATAGATCTGCAGAAATTCTAATGGGTTCTGAGTCCCATTGAACTTATCCATGTTGGCTGGTCGAAACCTATTTGGCCAACGCACAGCCTGGAGCCCTACAAAGAAAGCTCGATAGACTGTTATGGATTCGTGGCGCCTTCTTTGGAAAGGTGCTAGATTGTGATCGGTCAGGGACCAGTTTCTTAAATTAGAAAACCGGGGCTCCGTTGTTCCGATCTGGTCATGGACGTTGGAGCAACGCCTTTGACCGCTTGCTTGGCCTAGGTGATGATGAAGATCGTCAGGGCCAAGTGATCGATCATCCCGACGAGGGGAATGAGTGGCTGTTTGGAGTAGCCTTCTTCCCTCATAATTCCTTGGTTGGAATCGTCGAGGAGGTCTTGGCATTGATTGATTTCCAATTCGACCATGCTGCCCCTTACTGAGGAAGGAACGTTGGGATGAAGCCATAGTTTGACTTTGCGAACTCCTTTGTTCCCGGTATGCTTCCGTGTGTTGCATGGTTTGCTGGAGAATTTTTGATACCTGACCTACAAGTTGAGCAAAACCTAGAGCTCCTGCTAAAGCAGGGTCAGTATTATTTAGAATATTCTGAACGCGCTGCAAATTTTGTACCGTTACCAAAGGTCTCGGGGGATTCAGAGTAGCAGTAGGTGTTCGAAGATCCGAATCTTCCCCTAACCTTCTAGTCGGTTCCACCCAACCACTTACTCTAGGTGGGGCAGAACTAGGTGAATCAACTGATGGACGTCCATCAGCTCTGTTACCTCCGGCATTTGGTGCTTGAGGGCCCATACTATCTCCATCAACAGGTGGTGACGAGGTAACATGTGCAGGACCGTACACGGCATTTTGACCTGCAGTTCCGATCGCATTGACCTCGTGCCTCCAGCAGCGATCTTCTGAAGATCTTCCACTGTAACTAATAGAGAGCCTTTCAATGCTTCTGCCAGAAGCTTCCATGACGGAGACCAATCGGAGATTAGCACTCCCTGAGGCCTTTGAAGTGGTCTTAGCCTGATCCAATGGATAGTCGATCGTATGCCGAGCGGTAATACTCCCACTTGGCCTATAACCAATGGAGGTTTCATCGACACCGTTACCAGATGTCGGTTGGCTCTTGAAATTGCCAGAAGATGTCGGTAAATACCTGTCAGCCATGATCGTATCGAAAGTACACTGACCCTCAAATTGTGATGCTGAATTTTTGTCACCTTTTTCGCCGGTCGGAAGGACCGGGCATGGAGAGGTCTTCGGACATTCCAAACTGGTCAGAATGGTTGATTCCTGGAGACGCCACTTGTCGTAGCGATGCATCTTCATCCATCTGGTCGATTTCACAAATGTCTGCGACATGCGAACCGGTGGAGGAGGAGGAGGAGGATGACATCCCCTTTTTTTTGCATGGCACGGATGCATCCTTCCATGTCGAGGTTGGAATAGTTCGCCAAGTCAAACCAATTCTCCTTGTCCCAACTCCCTGCCATAGTTGTATGAGCGATTACGAGGAATGGGCGAGGATTTGATGAGCGAATGATTTCTTCAGGAAATTTGCGTCAAGGAATCCCCACGGTCGGCGCCAGCTGTCGACGATCAAATCGCCGATCTTATGAAATGAAAAAGAGGGAACAACGCAAAGTATCCTAGGAGAAAATGGGACTGCTCTTTATTGCTATGAACTAGCTATTGCAGGGAATGCCTGCGACCAGGCGGTGGACTAATTCTAGTTTACACTGAGTATGATGTTTGCTATGCTAAGATTCAATCGCCTGTTGATCTTCCTCCGATTGGGTTGATCCGACTGAACTCACTCCGATCTCCCCCTCCTGCCGCTTGCGTTCTCCTTTAAATAGTTGATGAAGGGATGGCAGTTACTCCTTGAAGTGACACCCGTTGGAAGTGTCGCGACTGGTTGGAGCGAAGCAACGGTTGATGAAATATCAACCGCTATGCAGTTAAACATCTGTGAGACATTCAACCATATGGCAGTTGTATGTCAGTGCCTTAGGATTATGTAACATCACATGGTATGGAGTATAACATGTGTTCCATTCATCACACGATAAGGAATATACCTAGAATCAGATCCAGATGTCAGTTCATAGCTTCTACGAGCAGCTACCCGGTCGGAGACTTCGTTTAGGACCTTGTCTGGCCAAGATACCTATTTAGTAACCTCTAGAATCCTCATGACCAGTGAGGTCATTAACTTTAGGAGTTACGACCATGAAGACGTATGGTCTTTTATTATGTATTAAAATAGTACATAGAGATTTTATATCCTCATCAACATGCAAGCTTGTTGGGACCCCGGATCACTGAATCTGAGCCCTCTGTGTATTCTGAACTAGTCCCATGATCAGTAGCTAGCTCACACAGTTGCAACATCGATAAAATCATATCCATACAATAAAATATCTAAGAAGCAGACAAATTAATATTACTTAGTAGCAATAGACCTTATGGTCATGTTTTACAGAGTTTGCCATGCAGGGCTTAACGACAAAAGATAAACCTGCAGCAGAATAAAATATCTCATGGTAGCCATCCAACATGTCCACAGGCAATTGAGTGGAGAACGCGACCTAGTTCGCATAGTCTTCGAAGTATTCCCCCTCAAAGAGCTCTGAGTTCCCTAGTTATTCCTCGGTGACTGATTAACAATGGCGCAAAGCCATGAGTATATAAAGTACTCAACAAGTCGTTGGGAAATGTATGCAAATAGTATTCATGCAAGGCTTGAACAAGGATAGCTTTATGGCTATTTTGTAGAAAGCAGTATTGATAGTAAATATAATAAATAGATTGAAAAGAACAATTGAAAAGAATAATAAATAAATAGACAATTGCTTTGAAACAACCAATAAACCTCCGCTCACTTTCCAACCAACAACCGGTGAACAACCCGTTCAGTTCCAACCGATCCACTATTCCAACATTTTTGAGAAAATCTACCCCTCGTGTGAAATCACCAGGCATTGTCCATTACCGGGGACATGGCTATTCGAATAGTTTTACACTCTGCAGATGTTGTACAACTTGACCCACAAGAGATAATCAGCTTATAATGTCGGCCATGACACGCTTTCGAAGGTTTGCGACTAAGTGATTATCACAAGGCTTTTACAAAGTTCTGTTATGATCCAGTTCTACTTGCTAAGGTTTCTCCATCCGGCCCCCCTCTTGTGCCAAATCATCAACCCCAACAGAACCGAATCAAAACATTGATAATTAGTTGGCCAGGTCTATCCCACCCTAGACATGTGGTTGTATGGTAAGGCCCAGATCAATAGTGCACAAAGTTAAGTCCTTAGTGATTGCTCAAGCGAGACTACCTCATCCTATGTGCCTCGCGCACCTAAGTTCATCCCGCACCCTTTAATGTACCTCGCGTACTGTGCCTCACGCACCCCCTTTACTACACGATCACTCGCCCAAGCATAAATCATTTTTTTTACCCAAACCAATGACAAACCCTGTCATGGCACAACATTTTATAACAGCGGTATCACACCACAATTCTATATATCATTAAGTCAAAATTAATCATTTATGAATATGTGATCATGAATCTTATCGCGATTAAACATGGCTAAGCATAATATGATATCCATGTTGGTAATACAAATATGACCAACTAATATTAACCCAACCTATGGTATCCAAGGGTACATGTCATTTACAATTATTCAAGAACACATATTGACAATTAGGTATCTAACTATTCTCAAAAACCATTAATATAAAATTAGCAATGTTGACTGGGAACTGATCCGTCCACAACTCATGAATGTTCAGAGCGCTACCACAACCTCCTATAGGCCCTGGGACGAAACTCTACTCGATAATAAAGTTTAACAGAAAGAGACTCCATGAGACTCCTGAGATCATGGAATAAAACTCCATTTGGCGCAAAAACAAAAGTAGTGCCTATCCACGCTTGTTTCAACACCAATCAGTCAGCCTAAAAATGAGTTGGTCTTTGAGTTAATTAGGTCATGTACAATGGACTTACATCAGCTATTTATAGCTGCTGTCACGTAGGATTTAAGCTGATGTGGATGAAAGAGAATAAAAAGAGAGAAATGTGATGTCTACAATCCTGTAGTCGACTGTAGCACCAGAACCAAAAAAAGCATTAAAAGATTATGTGTTGTCTACAGTCCTGTAGCCGACTATATCACCACAACTCATTGTATGAGCTGTCTTTAGTGCTATCTACATATGATATGGAGAGTTGCTATAGACAGCAGCCGTCTGTACTATTGTACATGCCCTTAGCCCGCAACCATTTCCTACGCAAACCTTCAGTTAATCCGGAGCAATTAATTAAGAACAGCTAGCACGCCGTGCTGTTCCAAGTTCAACTCTCACCAATTTGACCGTGAATTGATGGTCGGTTCTTAGGGCATGTACAATAGTGTGATGTTAGCTATTGGTAAGATTTGTCACGTAGGATACAAGATGATGTAAATGAGAGAGGGGAATATAGAGAATTGGGTCATCTCTCGTGCAGTAGTCGACTGTAGCACGAGAAACAAGATACATTGTACATAGAGAAGTTGTCTATAGAGACATGTAAAAAACATTCTATTATAAAAGTTGTCTTTAACACTATCTATAGATAATATAGTCAGATACTATACAGTTGTCTATAACATTGTACATACCATTAGTCATCTCCTTAAGCTATCGCCCCCCATTTCCTTCTTTACCATCCATCTTGAACTGCGCACCGGACAGGAGGAGATGTAACACCGGGAAAACGAAAGGTTTCGTCTCGCCTCTATAAATTGCGTCCAGCAAGAACAACGCAGGCAGGTTCTGAAGATCGTCTCCAGACTCCAGAAGAAGGATTCAGATAGCTATTTCCATCTTCCCGGCGGCCGGTGGAATACGCTGTCCGCGAAGGTATGGATCAAACAGGAGTATATATATCAACCTCTCACTATATATTCACCAGATCCTGATCTCTGAATGCACTGCCAAGCAATAGTAGTACCACTGCTTTCAGATTCAGGTGTTCCCAGGAAATGGACTCCCTACCAGTGCCAAATCGGACTACCAGGGACTGGTCGGAGCTGCCCCTTGACGCGCTCGTTTCTGTCTTCGCCAAGCTCGGCGCCGTCGAGATTCTCATGGGCGCGGGCCTTGTGTGCCACTCATGGCTCGACGTGGCGAAGGTGCCTGATCTTTGGCGATCCGTGGATATGCTGCACCACAATGTCGTGCGTTTCAAGCGTACAGATCTCTTGTGCAGATGGATCAAGTTGTGCGCAATGGCGAAGGTAGCCGTGGACCGCTCTGATGGGCAGCTTGAGGTGTTCGAGGGGCAGTGGTTTGTTAACGATGAGCTAGCTCCTCAAGTATATAGGGGACAGGTACTCTCCTTTCAGTACTATATTTATGTTCTGAGTTCTGAAATTTTGCTACCTTTATAATTATATCGGTACTGTATTCTGAACCAAATGTGGGAGTATCTTCTTAACTTTCATCTGATGTAGTATCAAATTTTACTTACTATGTGCTTAGGTTTTTTAGGATTGTTGGATTGTACGGTAAAGACGAGACAGTGTCGATCATTTCCAAAACGAGAAGTCCAGTCTCTTTAGGCCTTACGCTATGACAACATTGTGATTGATCATTGCAATTGTGCTGCACCGCTGACAAATTCTTGATTGAGGAAATTAGTTGCAACTTGCAAGAAATAAAGTGCTACTTCTTTTGAATTCATGTCTTCTAGAGGCCAATTCTGAACCGTTACTTTGATTAATATGTTGAAATGCACCACCGAGATTGTTATGTGAAATATCGGACTGCTTAATTGTAACCGTGTACATTTGTCTTCCAATAAAATATCAACATTTTAGCACAAACAAATATAGTTTCTTAGTGATTACTAGCTAAGAGCCAGGTGCTATTCTTGCAGGTCGCCCTCTCTGAAGGGCCTTTGCCTTGTGTCATGCTTCAATGTCTCGAACGAAGGATTCACCGAGTTGATACGAAAGTCTCCTCTGCTAGAGGACCTTGTGCTTTCTGAATGTCTAAATGTCGGTGGCGGTATCGTGTATGAAGTCATGGGCAAAGCATGCGCGCAGCTGAAGCGTCTCGAGCTACGCAAATTGTGGTACAGCTTTGATAAAAGCGAGGAGTTGCTTGGAATAGCTACGATGCACGAGCTGCGACTCCTTACAATTATAGGCTTCTACATCACCAACGACGAGCTGACGGCCGTCGTTGATAGTTGTCCTCACCTGGAGCTGCTTCACGTAATCGATTGTCCTCACCTTGTCGTCGACCATGCCCTGCAAGCAAAGTGCACCAGGATCAAGTCGCTGACGCTCCCCCCTGCAAGCAAAGTACATTTTGACTTCGACAGCGATTCTGAAATTGAAGATCGGTGGGTTTAAGACTTCTTCTTTTTTTCAACGGGCCGGTTGAAAGATTTCTGGGTCAAATATATTAAGAAAGGGAGAAGAAGATTAGGGAAACAAGAAGAGAGAGCTCTTTGAAATGGAAAAAAAACTTTGCAGCCTCAAACGGCCGTGCTAAGGTAGCACCGACGCGTTACACACAGGGGACTAAAGAGCTGAAACACAACCAGCAGCCTTCCACGAGAAGATTTCCTCCTTGATACTCCAGAGCACATCGGTCGTAGGCCGGCAGCGTCCCTCAAAATTTCTGGCATTACGCTCCTTCCAGATACACTAGTGAATGAGAATGGTCACCGTGTCAAAATCCCGTCAGAGCGGTTTTGAGATTAAATTCCTCGTGGTAAGCCACCAATCTTGGGAGCTAGACATCGCAGTGGAGGGGATCGGAAACTGGATGCCGCTCCATGTCCTGAATCTTGCACAGACCTCAGTCGAGAAGGGACAATCGACGAACAGGTGCTTGCAACTCTCGCCAGGGTGATTGCAAAGAGAACAACACCCGATATTGGGCCAACCGCGCCGTTGGAGATTATCGTTAGTGAGGCACTTCTCATGAATGACCAACCATATAAAAAATTTGCATCGCGATGGTGCTTTAGATTTCCAGATGCACTTGTGGCAAGTGAAGGTTGTTGAAGCGGCGAAAAAGAGCTGGTAGGCATAACAAGCCGAGTACTTGCCGTCAACTGAGTGCCTCCAAGTAATTTCGTTGTTCCTGCCGGCGTGGAGCGGAGTACCAACAACAATGTCCCAAAGCTTCAAGTACTGCGCCAACGCCAGCAGCGATAGACCCTCCCCCCCAGGTCCTTAGTCCAGGAATTGTTGGCGAAAGTCTCCGCAACAGACTTGTACTTTTTTCTGACAAAGGAGAATAGGGCCGGCATGACATCGGCAACCGAGCGCCTACCTTCGATCCAGTGATCATGCCAGAAGCGCACGCGCAAGCCGTCACCCAGCCGAATAGTCGTGGCTGCCCTGAACATGGGCAGTATGTCCGCATCTTCGCCGGTCACCATGCCATGCCATGGCTTTGGCGCAGGATCCCAGCTGTTCCAGTGCCAGCGAAGGCGGAGCGCAACACTGAACGATGCCAGATCGTGGATACCCTGTTGAATATATAAGCATTTTTCGAATTACTTTAATCTAGAAGTATGCTAGATAAATCGTGGAAATTACTCTAGCCATCTTCACAAAGCAGGCAATGAAGAACACTATAGCCATACGAATTTCTAGTAGAACAAAAACTAGTATACATATCTCAGTGTTCAAGGCAACAATAGATAATAAAACTAGCCAATTAATAAATGTGAGATAACCATACCCAGTTCCAGAGGAAGAAGCAGCAGCAGCAGGAGTCTTGATGAGGTTGTCGTTTGTCATGGCATAGTGGATGTCGTGGTAGTAGTCGCGTAGTTAATGTAGACGTAGCAGAGCGTCAGATGAAACGAGCAGTCGCACGAATGCTCCCCAAAAACCTTATTCATCCTCGCTCGTGCAAGCCTTCAGAAACGAGGGTTCCGGAGGCCTGCTCTCCCAGTGTGGTCGTACACGCGCCTCGTCGGGATGAAGATCGCTAGAGACAGCAACAAAACTTTTGGAGTTCTTTCTTATTCTTTTCGTAGAGAGAATGGAAGAAAAGAGGCCAGAGGCTTTTGATTCGCTAAGGAAACGGTCACCATTGATTTGCAATCAACCAGTCTTAACCGCAGCCATTACTCACTAGTAACTGAACCGTTACTACCAGCCATTTGTTAATGCTATTTAGAACGAGTCGGTGCGTTTCGATTTTCGAATAGATAAAGAAAAACGCGTCCGCACCCGACACACCTGCGCGCGTACACGTCACGTACCGCACCACACCGCACGGCATGGCACGGCTCGGCTCGGCGAGCGAGCGAGCGCGCGCGTGTATTGGCTCTCTCCAATTCCACAAGGGGGCTACCATGTTCCACCTTATAAAGTGGTGTAACTCCCCTTCACCTCTCCATATGGGACTAAACAGTTTTAGCATGTGCATATGGGCCTTTGAGATTTTCCAGGAATTAATAGGAATTAAAGTTGGGCCTATCCCGTATTAATTCCAACAACCCCCCACCAGATCTCAAGAGCACATGTCAAATGCCTTGATCCTGATATTTTTTAATATACCAGTGTTTCAATGGAGACCGGTTAAGGTTGAACATCCACCTAGAACGAAGCTACACTTATCCTGGCGCACAATGGACTAAGCCTTGAATTAGCAGTTTTGTGTGAATAAGTTTCACTTAAGTCCTTAATCGATACTAGGTGCGCCAGCATCCCCATGAGGTTGGAGCATATAAGTCATACTCCTGGCCTATTCATGAGCTTCCTAGAAATTACCCTATTTCATAGACTGTGACTAGCAGTCGAGCTCATATAAGTGTGTTCTTTCAAGACTGCTCTGTAGGACAGCATCTTTGCTTAAACAAGCCAATCCTACTTCACGGGATCTCCGATCACATAGGATGGGTTACCACTATGGTATAACTCACGTGGGACTCAAACCCATCTCCCTCGATGCATTGTCTATCACATTCCGTGATAAATCCTTTGTGAAGGGATCTGCCAGATTCTTACCTGTTTGGATGTAATTCAAAGCTATTACTCCGGAGTTTCTCATTTTCCTAAAAGACTTCAGTCTTCTCTTCACATGTCTTGATGCCTTCATATTATCCTTAGAACTGTTCACATTGACCTTCACAGTCTGATTGTCACAGTTTATCAGAATAGCCGGTACCGGTTTTTCAACTACCGGCAAATCCATCAAGAGCTCATGAAGCCATTCGGCTTCAACAGTGGCAGTATCTAATGCTGTGAGTTCTGCTTCTATTGTTGACCTCGTTAAGATGGTCTACTTGCGATACTTCCATGAAATAGCGCCACCTCCAAGTGTGAAGACATATCCACTTGTGGCTTTAATCTCATCAGCATCAGATATCCAGTTTGAATCGCTATAACCCTCCAATACCCTGGGGTACCCGGTATAATGAATGCCATAGCTCATAGTACCCTTTAGATAGCGCATTACCCTCTCAAGAGCATGCCAATGATCATCTCCCGGGTTGGAAACAAAATGGCTTAGTTTGCTCACAGCAAACGAGATGGCAGGCCTGGTACCGCTAGCTAAATACATGAGTGAACCAATTATCTGAGAATATCTCGATTGGTCTTTGGCTATTCTCTGATTCTTCCTAAGCAACACGCTAGGATCATAAGGTGTTGGAGAGGATTTGTAGTCGCTATAACCAAAACAACTCAGAACATTTTCCACATAATGGGATTGCAACAATGTAATCCCACCATCATCACCTCTCAGCAGCTTGATGTTCAAGATAACATCAGCTATTCCCAGATCTTTCATCTCAAAAATCTGAGACAAGAAATCCTTGACCTCTTTAATCACATTAAGGTTGGTCCCAAAGATCAGTATGTCATCAACATACAGACATAGAATGACTCCCTCGCCCCCACCATGGCGATAATACACACATCTGTCAGCTTCATTCACAATAAAACCTAAAGATGTTAAAGTTCTGTCGAACTTTTCATACCACTGCTTAGGTGCTTGTTTAAGACCATACAAAGATTTCAAAAACTTGCACATCTTTCCTTCTTAACCATCTACTACAAATCCATCTGGTTGTTCCATGTAAATTTTCTCGTCTAACTCTCCATTTAGGAAAGCCGTCTTAACGTCCATCTGATGAACGAGAAGACCGTGTGAGGCAGTCAGAGATAGTAGTACTCGAATAGTGGTCAATCTAGCCACAGGTGAATAAGTATCAAAGAAATCTTTGCCTTCCTTTTGGGTATAACCCTTGGCCACTAGCCGTGCCTTGTACTTCTCGATAGTACCATCAGGCCTAAGCTTCTTTTTGAACACCCACTTACATCCTACAAGTTTACAACCATAAGGATGCTCAGTGATCTCCCAAGTTCCATTAGAGATAATGCAATCCATTTCACTACGGACTGCTTCCTTCCAGTATTCCGCATCTGGAGAAGCATATGCTTCAAAAATAGTACTTGGAGTATCATCCACAAGGTACACAATGAAATCAGGACCAAAAGACTTTGCAGTCGTTTGTCTTTTACTCTTCCTCAGAGTTTCATTGTCTTCCTCCTCAGGGATTTTCTCAGGAGTTTGCTCAAAATATTCCATTGGAATGGCAGGTTCAGGAGTTGTTTCAGGCTCCTGACTCGATGAACTAGGCATATCTTTCATCGGAAAAATATCCTCAAAGAATGTAGCATCTCTGAACTCTATAATTGTACCGACATGCACGTCAGGTACTCCAGATTTCACCACTAGAAATTCATATCCAACACTATGGTGAGCATAGCCTAAAAAGACGCAATCCACGGTTTTTGGTCCAAGCTTACGCTTTTTGGGAATTGGCACATTAACTTTCGCCAAACAACCCCAAGTACGCAAGTATGATAGTGATAGTCTTTTCTTCTCCCATTGTTCATATAGGGTTATCTCTTTATTCTTTGTGGGAACCCTGTTTAGGACATAACATGAAGTCAATATAGCCTCCCCCCACCATGCTTTAGAAAGACCCGCTGTTTCTAACATGGTGTTAACCAAATCAGTTAGAATGCGGTTCTTTCTTTCAGCAACCCCATTTGGTTGGGGTGAATAGGGAGGCGTCCTCTCATGGATTATACCATGTTCCTCACAGAATAAATTGAACTCATTAGAAAAGTACTCGCCACCACGATCAGACCTAACCCTTTTGATTTTCCTTTCATGTTGGTTCTCAGCTTCTGCCTTATAGATTTTAAAGTAGTGAAGAGCTTCATCTTTAGTTTTCAAAAGATACACATAGCAGAACCTAGTGGAGTCATCAATCAAAGTTATGAAATATCTCTTACCACCTTTTGTCAACACACCATTCATCTCACACAGACCTGAATGTATGAGTTCTAACGGTGCCAAGTTTCTTTCCTCTGCGGCCTTATGAGGCTTACGAGGTTGCTTTGATTGCACACAAACTTGACACTTAGAACCTTTGGCAATGGTGAATTTCGGGATTAACTCTAAACTGGCTAACCGCGTCATGCAACCAAAATTTATGTGACAAAGTCGTGAATGCCAAATAGTAGTCTCAGTATCACTGCAAACATGGTTCACAACATTATTACACAAATCTGAAAGAGATAAGCGGAACAAGCCTCCGCACACATAGCCTTTACCAACAAATTGTCTTCACTTGGACATTACAAATTTATTGGACTCAAATACCAGTCTAAAGCCATCTCTACACAGAAGAGATCCGCTGATGAGATTCTTATTGATAGATGGCACATGATGCACATTCTTCAGTTGCACAATCTTCCCCGAAGTAAACTTCAGATCGACCGTGCCAACACCATAAACAGTGGCATATGACCCGTTCCCCATTAGAATGGCTGAATCCCGTGTGACCTGGTAAGAAGAGAACAATGAAATATCAGCACACACATGTATATTAGCACCAGTGTCTATCCACCAATCGGTAGATTGATAAACGGAAAAAACAATAGGTAAATTACCATACCCTGATGTTCCCGTCTCAGTAGTACCAATAACAATATTAGCAGACTTGGAATTTTGCCCTTGCTGATTCTTCCCACCCTTGTGTTGGATGCAATCCTTGGCCCAATGACCAGATTCGCCACATACAAAGTAAAGGCCATCTTTGTGTTCTTCTTCTTCTTCTTGAAGCTGGATGTTTGTTCAGTCTTGTTCTTGCCTTTGAACTTTTGAGCTTGGCCATTCTTCTTCTACACCACATTGGCACTAGAATGTCCCTCATTACCTCTAGTGTGTGTATCTTTTGCCCTCACCTTCTCTTCAACATCAAGAGACCCAATGAGATTTTCAACCGAAAACTCTTGTCTCTTGTGTTTCAGAGAAATAGCAAAATTCCTCCAAGAAGGAGGAAGCTTGGCAATAATGCCTCACACGACAAACTTGTCCGATAACACACACTTGAAGTGCTCAAGTTCTGTGGCCATGGATTGTATCTCATGAGCCTGTTCAACTACAGAATGGCCATCAACCATTCTATAGTCATGGTATTACTCCATGAGATACAATTCACTGCCTGCATCCGAAACCCCAAACTTGGCCTCGAGTGCATCCCATATCTCTTTCCCAGTTTTAATCACCATATATATGCATCAACTAACTTCTCACCAAGAACACTAACCACAGCACCTTTAAAAAGGTTATCAGCAGCCTCGAACGCTTGCTCCTGTTCAGGAGTAAGTGTTCCTTCAGGCTTGCCATTTGCCACATGAAAAACGTTCATGGCAGTTAGCCAAAGCACCATCTTGGTGCGCCACCTCTTGTAGTTCACACCGTCGAACTCAGAAGGTTTGAGTGCAGCAACAAAACCAGTTGACGAAAAATGCCTAGTATAAGGTTTTTGAATTGTTGAATATATAAGCATTTTTTGAATTACTTTAATCTAGAAATATGCTAGATAAATCATGGAAATTACTCTAGCCATCTTTACAAAGCAGGCAATGAAGAACACTATAGCCATACGAATTTCTAGTAGAATAGAAACTAGTATACCTATCTCAGTGTTCAAGGCAACAATAGATAATAAAACTAGCCAAACAACAAATGCGAGATAACCATACCCAGTTCCAGAGGAAGAAGCAGCAGCAGCAGGAGTCTTGATGAGGTTGTCATTCGTCATGGCGTAGTGGATGTCGTGGTAGTAGTCGCGCAGTTGATGTAGACGTAGTAGAGCGTCAGATGAAACGAGCATTTGCACGAATGCTCCCCAAAAACCTTATTCGTCCTCGCTCGTGCAAGCCTTCAGAGACGAGGGTTCCGGAGGCCTGCTCTCCCGGTGTGGCCGTACACACGCCTCGCCGAGATGGAGATTGCCAGAGACAGCAACAAAACTTTTGGAGTTCTTTCTTAGTCTTTTCGTATAGAGAATGGAAGAAGAACATGTGCACTATTCTTTCCAGATAGCCAAAAACAAAGAGGCCAGAGGCTTTTGATTTGCCAAGGAAATGGTCACCATTGATTCGCAATCAACTAGTCTTAACCGCAGCCATTACTCACTAGTAACTAAACCGTTACTATCAGCCGTTTGTTAATGCTATTTAGAATGAGTCGGTGTGTTTTGATTTTTGAATAGATAAAGAAAAACGCGCCCGCACCCGACACGCCTGCACGCACACATGCACACGCACACACATGGCTCAGCTCGGCGAGCGAGCGAGCGCGCGCGTGTATTGGCTCTCTCCAATTTCACAAGGGGGCTACCACGTTCCACCTTATAAAGTGGTGTAACTCCCCTTCACCACTCCATATGGGACTAAACAGTTTTAGCATGTGCACATGGGCCTTTGAGATTTTCCAAGAATTAATAGGAATTAAAGTTAGGCCTAGCCCGTATTAATTCCAACATACCCAGCCCCCCACATCGGAGTGGTCTACAAACTTTCGACCAGGCAAGCAAGCAATGACCGCCGCTGATGGACTCAGACCCCTTCCAAACGAAAGCACGACACTTACGGTTTATTAACTTGATCGCCCACTGAGGAAGCCTGAAGATCATCATGAAGTGAACCGATAGCGCCATCAAGACAAATCTGGTGAGTACGATACGCCCACCCGGAGTTAGGAGTTTAGGTTTCCACCCGGCTAACTTTTTCAAGAACTTATCGACGAGCGGCTGAATGTCACTCTTCCTGAGAGAGCGAATTGAGAGCGGGAGTCCAAGGTACGTGATTGGGAAGCGAAGCCGTCGACACTGCAACGTGGTCGCGACCGCCGTCTCGGTCTCATCATCGCAGCAAATGGTCGTGATGGAGCTCTTGGCCAGGTTGGAGGTGAGACCAGATGCCCTGCCGAAGATGAACAACAACTCCCTCACCACCTCACAACCTTGGGATGAAGGGCTGAAGAAGAGTATAGCATCATCCGCGTAGATGGAGACACACGGCTCCATCACCAAGCGGCCGAGGGGGCTTAGGAACCCCCGACATGTGGCCCATCTCGCCGCAACCTGCAGGACATCCATAGCCATGATGAACAGGGTGGGGAGAGCGGGTCCCCCTGCTGTACTCCCCGCGCGAAGGACAAGGGTGGACCACGGCCGCCGTTGAGAAGGATCGACGTGGTTGCCGTACAAAGGATTGCGGCGATCCAACCGTGCCATCTGCTGCCGAAGCCAAGTTGCACCAGAACACTCAACAGGAACTCCTAGGATAAAGAATCGAAGGCCTTCGTAATATCAATCTTGAGGAGGACGGCGGGAATTTTTTTCCGATGTAGCGTCACCGCAGTGTTACGGACTAGCTTGAAATTCTCGTGGATACAGCACTTTGAAATGAAGGTCGATTGCACTGGTGACACCAATTTGCCAATCACGGGGGAGAGCCATAGCGACATTAATTTGGTTCTGATCTTGGAGAAGCTGTGTATTAAACTGATTGGACGGAAGTCCTTGACCGCTTCTGGCTCGTCCTTCTTTGGAAGCAGTGTAAGGTTGGTGGAGTTGAGCTCATGAAAGTTTTGAGCATTTCCGCTGTGAAATTTGGCGATGGCGTTCAGTAGATCTCTCTTGATGGTTGGCCAACAGAGCTTGTAAAATAACCCAGAGAATCCATCTGGCCCCAATGCCTTCTCCGATAGTATCGCCATGATGGTCATTCTGACCTCATCCTCTAGGAAGGGGGCTTCAAGAGCAACAACTTCGGAGGGGAGGAGGGAGGGCAGGCTGAGTGCATGCAGCCTCAACGGGTGTGCTGTCGGTGCTAGAGAGCCTATGATCTCCGTGAAGTAATCTCCCAACATCTCCAACTTGTCCTCTTGGCTCGTGTCGACGCGGCCGCCATGTGAAAGTCTAGGGATAAGCTTCTTGCGATGCCGTGCATTGGCCTTCATGTGGAAGTACTTCGTGTTGGCGTCACCCTCGCGGAGGTACGTGATGTGCGCGCGCTGACATTGGCGAATGTGCTCCAGAGACGCCAGAGCGATGCATTTCCCTTTGAGGAGAGTGTGGAGCCTACGCTCACCGCTGGAGAGAAGGCGATGGTCTTGTGCTTGATCGAGCTGAAGAATGATCTCGTGGGCGATCTAGAGCTGTAGACCGAGGCCACTAAGCTTGCGCTACCCCCACTTTTGCAGTGTCGCAGCCGTCCGGTGTAGCTTGGTGTCGAGAATGACGTACGGGTCCTTAATGTGCACTGGCGACGACAATGTTGCGAGGACAACATCCTGGAAGCCCTCAAGTTTGGTCTAGAAGGTCTCAAAGCGGAACTGTCTAGCACAAAAAATAGGAGCGTGGCAGTCCAGCATCAACGGGCAATGATCCGAGATCGAGGAACTTAGAGCTTGCAGCTGGCTCGCCGGGTAGAGGTCATCCCATGAGTTCGAGAAAAAGACCCTATCCAACTTCACCAACGTTGGACACGACTATTCACTGCTCCAAGTGAAACGGCGTCCGAGGTGCATCTCCGAGAGGGCCATCGAGTTGAGAGCGTGCCAGAATCTGCTCATTAGCCTTCGGTTGATACGATGATTGTTCTTATCGGCGGGGTCATAGATCAAGTTGAAGTTGACATTAAGCATCCACAGGAGCTGGACGTTGGCCCCGATGGTGGTCAGCTCCGAGATGAAGCGGACCTTGTCCGCCTCTAATTGCGACCCGTAGACAGAGGTGATGTACCATTGGGCATCGTCCGCCATGGCCCTAACATTGGCTGAGATGGTGAACTCTCCTTTCTGAAAAGACGAGAGTGTCACCACGTCTGAGCGCCACCCTACAATAATGCCACAGCGAGTGCCATCCACCGGGAGATAGTCAAAGCCATCGAAGCCGACGCCAAGAGTTTGAGTCACAGTATTTTGGTCAATAGTTTCTAGCTTTGATTCTTGCAGACATACAATAGCCGTATTTGCTGACTGGATGAGTAAACGAACTACGTTCTGCCTAGCCGTGGAGTTAAGTCCCCTCACGTTCCAAACAAGCACACCGAGGTTTGATGCCATGTAAAACTATGCAGCTGCGACACACCCACTCGATGCGGTAGGCTAAGGTTGCGCCGGCGCCTCCTCAAGTAGGGCGAGGGCTTGAGCATCCACCTCGCCACCATCCTCCTCCTCGAAGTTGTCCTCACAATCGTAGAGCGCCGCCACCGCTCTCAGATGAAGTGGCGCGAGAGGCTTGGAGAAAAGTTCGAGGTATTCCTTGAAGGCTTCGTTGGAGACATTTTCTTTTTCCGCAACAATTCCCCAACGACGCATGAGCACTTCCTGTGCCCGTTGGACTGGAGTCTTTGCTTTGCCGTCAGAGGAGCCGGAAAGGCGTGTGCTCCGGCGAGGAGTGAAATCTAGCAGGACCACGTTCCACCTCCTTCTTGGTGCCGGCGACACGGGAGGCGGCATAGGAGGACGCGCGCCCAAAAGCGAACAAGGGTCACTGATGCAGAGCTCCGCCTGAAGTTACAAGACTAGCTGGCCCGCCATGACCATCTGGCCCGTGGTGCGGGCAGGCCACCGAAGCTCACCTTGGACTGGTGCTGACAAGGCCCGAGCAGACTCTACCGGGCCAAAATGCACCAAAGGCCCAGCGTCAGGCTGGGATGGGAGAGTTTCTTGCGAAGCAACCACTTCTAGGTCCAGAGTCAGAGAGGCGACCTGGTTAACCTGGGGGGAGCCAGGTGCTGTCCCACCGCTCGACGCCTCTAGAAGGACCCCAAGTTCAAGGCGAGGACATTCCACTTTCAGAATACCACGTAATGGGCAAATGCCATAAGATGTCCCCCCCCCCCCGTGAAGCGAAATCGGCGGCCACCGTGCCACCAAACGGTACATGTGAAGCCGCAACAGTGAAAGCTTCGGGTAGCGAGAGAGGCGGCGCAACTGGAGATAGCTGGGCGGCCCCGAGGCGTGCGTCGAGGACCTCGCGAGACGCGTTGTGGGGCCCTCTTCGCAGGAGACAAGGGGGTTCACTATAGGCCGCACGCGTGCGGCACTGAGGCCCCACCTGGGGCAGTGAGCGCAGCTTGGAACCGGTGCCGGAGTGAGCTGTCGGCGGCGTCGCTACGTACGTAGTGGGCGGCTTAAGACTTCTGATGATTCGTTTATGAGGACTAGCTACTATATATCGATTCAAGTAGTTGTCGTATTTCTTAATTTTCCTAAAAAGCAATATGTTAGTGACTGTCATCCTTGTGATCGCTACCTTGCACTGTCATGTATGGGGATGGAACTGTGCAAATGCGCACTTAATTATTTACGACATGCTGGATCGTAGACATATACTAGTTGAAAACCCCGCGCATTGCAGCGTCCTGCAGGAAATCCATCAAACGTAAAATTTCAAAGTTTAAACCTTCAATACGCAATGATACTATTTGGCCTGTAACAGAAATCATAGTGGTACATGATCGATATCGGTAATGGAAGAATAACAACCACAGAGACAAGTGAGACTGTCTAATTACCTTTAAGTTTGACGTGCGAGCAAAGTGTGCCAGGATCAAGACACTGAGGCTTCCCTATGACTCAACTGACGACTACGACTTTCCGGTTGAGAGCCCTATCTGGTCACTTTTTGATTTCGGCGTTGACTCCGACAGTGATGGCTGCGTCTCCCCGGCTATATTCTGAACTCGGATGAGTACGACCGTTTCTGTGATCCTTACTGCTACTACCTTGATGGCGTCTATGAGGCCGAATTTGACGAAGATCGGATGGTCCTCAATGCTATGCGTATGTTACTGAACTGAATTTTATGCGCATGTTGTCGCCTCTGGTTGAGTTAATGGATCTGCTGGGGGCTCACCTTTGCTGGAAGATTGCTCAGTGGCTTAACCGTAGTCTCAGGGATTTTGTGGACCTGTGGTTTTTGTTTTCGTCTCAGTGATTTTGTGGACCTGTGGTGTTCACGACAGTGCCAGGAGTGTTTTACTTCAGCAGTTTCACAACAAGATAATGCCAACTGCTCAGCTTCTTTGGGCAATGGTTGTGCCAGAGTCCAGAGATAGATATACCTGTAGTTTAAGTATCCATGCGCAATGCTGCCCGCCGGTAGAAGATACTGACGAACGATGATTGTGTTGCTTGAAGATCCTGTAAATGCTTTGCAGATTTGTACAGGGCCTTCTCAAGCAGGTTTTTATGCTTAAGCGGTTCAGATTAATAGGTCTGACTACACATGAATTTGATCCTGTTTTTCTTCCCTTTCAGTTCAGGCCTGTCAAAATATCCCTATATATCAACATTTCGTGTGACATATCGTGATTTGCTTTTTCTGATTTTTATTTGAAGGGATTTCAGTCACCTGTGTAGCAACAGGTTCATTTAGACCCATATGTTCATTCTCAGCATGGTTGAGGCCCACCTTTTATTTAGCCCGCGCACATCAGATTATTCAGGCCCATTTAGCGCAAAACCATCTCTTCCCGCGCAAATGCGCAGCTCTAGTTTGAGGGACTTCCTCAAACGGTTCCTCAGATGTACCAATTTCTTTTCTTTTTTCTTTTTTGCAATTGCTAGTTAGATTTAGTTTAGCAGCGGTTTGCTCAAACCGCATGCCAATTCCTTTGGTTGGGTTTAATTTTATCCACATCAAGAAATACATTTCAAGACATTTTTTAGCAGCACATATTTTTCTTTTGTTGTTCTTTACAATGTAGGGTGTAAGTTTTCTGCGGTACAATTGAAAAACAATTGTTTTGGATTAATTGCTGCATCTGGAATTCTCTGCTATAGTAGTTCAAATAGGATGATAATGTCAGGAGCCTTCTTTCATGTTAAGATTTACCTCACCGGGTTATAT
The DNA here is from genome assembly GCA_036346405.1 of Phyllostachys edulis. Classification (NCBI taxonomy): domain Eukaryota; kingdom Viridiplantae; phylum Streptophyta; class Magnoliopsida; order Poales; family Poaceae; genus Phyllostachys; species Phyllostachys edulis. The sequence goes on along the minus strand of CM070560.1, from coordinate 13,875,645 downwards.
GCAGAGCCCTCACACGTGTAAGTGCTACCAATCTTAGATTTTTCCTCACCGGGCTATATGCATTATGAATATTGTATTCACATGATACTTATCGTCCATATATAATTAGACAGTTTGTATTAACAACCGTTTGTGACTTCGATTTTGTCATGGCTTAAAATTTTTCTTACTCTCTGATTTTATCATAGCTTGAAATTTCAAGCCATGGTAAAATCACAGAGTAATACAAACTGTCTATGATATACGGAGCCATTACAGACAATTTTTATTAAGAACCATCTGTGACGTTGCACTATCACAGACGGTTTGTAAATAGAACCGTCTGTGATAATTTACAGATATCACAGACGGTTCTTAACAATAACCGTCTGTGATCTCTGCAATTATCATATACGGTTATATTTGCAAACCGTCTGTGATAATACCGTATCACAGACCGTTCCTTAAGAACCGTCTGTGATAACTACAATATAAACGGTTCTAAAGGTTTAGATCCGTCTGTGATGAGGCGCCTAGTATAGCTTGTTTTGTAGTAGTGTCCGATTGTAACCGCAAAACCCTTATGTTTATCTTTTTAGTTGCAAACAATCGCGAAAACCCTAAGTTGAGACAGATAACGCCAACATCTATGGTATAAGCTAGGTTACATTACTACAAAACAGGTTATACTGGGCGCCTCATCACAGACAGTTTCTTTGGAACTATCTATGTAGTACTTATTACAGACGGTTCTTATTAAGAACCGTCTGTGATATGTAGCGATGCCTAGAATCGTCTGTGATACGTAATTATCACAGACGGATTATAAATAGAACATTCTGTGATAATTCACAGACAGTTCTTAAGAAGAACCGTCTGTGATAATCGCAGACGTCACAGACGGTTATTGTTAAAAACCGTATGTGAATTATCACAGATGGTTCTTAACAATAACCGTCTGTGATAGTGCAAACATCACAGACGGTTCTTAATAAGAACCATCTATGACATGCAGGCTTTAAATACCTAGCCGTCTCGACAGACCACCTGCCCCTGGCGTGTCCACCCCTTTCCTGTTTAAGCCGCCACCCCTGCTACCTCCTCCCCATTACGCCACCTTAGAGAGAAGAAAGGGAAGGAAGGAGGAGGGAGGAGAAGGAAAGGAGGAAGCTAAAGAGAGGAGAAGGGAGGGAGGGAGGAGGATCTCGCGGGATATTTGGGATTTTCGTCATAAGCTCCGAGGGTAACGATCTGTAACCCTTTATATTTGCCCTAGGTTAATCGCTAATCAATTTTAGTATGTTTGGTCAATTGCAACACCCTGATTTTTTTTCAGATCCTTTTTGAAGATTTCAAAATCAAAAGAACCATTTTGTTTTGATGAGAATTCAAAACTTAACTTGAAATTTCAGAATGGATTTAAATTGACTAACTCAAACTTCAACTAAAATTCCTTGATGGTTTGTTGAGTTGTTGGAGTTTTGGGGATCTTCCCTCTCCTGTCCATATTTTGTCCATCTTTGGACCAGACCCCTCTAGGTCCAAATCTCCCTCTTTGGGTCTTCTCTAGCTTAAAACCTTCCCAGGCCTACGCCTTTCTCATGTTCATTTGAGTTCCTTTGGAACCCTTTTGAAGCTTTTCGTGTTCACTTGGACTTACCTCCGTTGCTTTAATCCTTGAAATTCTCTCTCGAAGTTTTCTTCGGCGCCAACCCGGTAGTACCGCCCGCACCTTGCGGTGCTACCATTTCTCAGGACCCCCCCTTACCTTTATTTGGACCTCCCCATGTCCTACAGGATCTCCCCATGTCCTCTAAGACCTCCTCCTTGTCTATTTGGATCTCCCCGTGTCCTACAGGACCTCCCCATGTCCTCTAGGACCTCCTCCGTGTTCATTTGGACCTCCACATATCCCTCAGGACCTCCCTGTGTCCTCTAGGACCTCCCTTTTCCTTATTTAGGTCTGTCCATGCCTGCCAGGATCTCCCCAGGTCCTCCAGGACATCCTCCTTGTCTATTTGCACCTATATCGCTTGTGAATCGTCCGATTTGCATTGGACGGTTTGATCTTGGCGAGACGTTCGGATGGTTCGAATGTCCCACCTTCTCTGAGCACTTAGATCTTGGCTGGACGGTCCGATTTGTAGAGGCGTCCGGACGGTCCGAATGTCCCAACCATTTTGGACCACCCGATTCAGTTCAATGGCTGAGATCTAGCGCTAGCTCGGATAGTCCGAACGGCCCAATCATTTTGAGCGGTTCGATTAAAATCCAATGGCTCCCGCTTCTCCCAGTTCTTATCTCGTCCAGACCTCCTCCCTTGTAGATCTGGCCGTTAAGACCTCCCCTTTGGAGATCTTAACCGTCCAGACCTCCTCCCTTGTAGATCTGGCCGTTAAGACCTCCCCTTTGGAGATCTTAACCGTCTGCACCACCTCCTTGTAGATCGCCGTTAAGACCTCCCTTTGGAGATCTTAAGCGTCGCAGACCTCCTCCTTGTAGATCGGCCGTTAAGACCTCCCTTGGAGATCTTAACCGTCTGCATTCTCCTCCTTGTAGATCTCGCCGTTAAGACCTCCCCTTAGAGATCTTACCCGCCTGACCTCCCTCCTGCAGATCGGCCGTTAAGACCTCCCCTTAGAGATCTTAACCGTCTGCCTCTCCTCCTTGTAGATCCGCCGTTAAGACCTCCCCTTGGAGATCTTACCCATCCGCACCTCCTCCATGCAAATCGGCCGTTAAGACCCCCTTGGAGATCTTAACCGTCTGACCTCCTCCTGCTGAGATCTGGCCGTTAAGACCTCCCCTTGGAGATCTTAACCGTCTGCATTCTCCCTTGCAGATCGACCGTTAGGACCTCCCCTTGGAGATCCTAACCGTTCAGACCTCCTCTTTGGAGATCTTAACCGTTCAAGACCTCCTCCTCCGATTAGATCCTAACCATCCAGACCTCCCCCTGGATTCAATCCAACCATGAGGACCTCCCCTTGACCTCTGCAGACCTCCCCATTTGCATTTGATCTTGGCCGTTGGACCTCCTTTTTGGAGATCCAACCGTCAGGACCTCCCCAGTGGGTGAGGACCTCCCCTTGTTCTCTGCGGGACCTTCTCAAGGTCTCGGCAGGACCTCCCCATCGGGTCTTGGCTGTTCCCACTTGGCAGTCACACCCAGTTTTCTTTACCTTTTGACTGTGTCCTTGTGCAAAGAAGTCTTCCCCACATTTAATGCATGTTGTATCGCATTAAATGCTACCACTTTTGCAACACCCGTGCCATGCTTTTGTCACATCTCTTGCTTGCCTTCATGGTCCTTTTTACCAACTCTTGAGCACCCTAGCTTGGGAAAACTCCATGGCTCCAGCTATATATAGCTTGGGCAGCCCTTCCTCTCTCACTTTCTTCTCATTTTCACTCTCTGGCTCAACCGAGCATTCCTTAGACCTCCCTCCAAGCTCTCAGGACCTCTCCAGCAAGCTCTTAGGACCTCCTCCTGACCTCCCAATCTCTTAGTTGGTTTTACATTGGAGTTTTATTGAAATTTCTTTGGACCTTGTTGGAGCTCTGTTTGAGTTATTTGGTTTTTTCCACTGTGTAGATTGTGAAGGCCGTGAGGAGCAAGAGTTCCTTAAAGGAGAAGAAGAAGCTCAAGACTTTGAGCAAGGCAAGTTACACCCTTGACCATATTGCACCCATTATTTCAAGCTACTTATGTTCGATTTCAAAGATGTATGCATGCTTACTTTTACTAAGTTATTTCAATGCCTATCTTACTGTTCATAGCTATGCCGAATTCCTTTGTATGGCCACTGTCTATGTTGAATCAACCACCTTGTCACCTTAGATAAAACCTGGTTTTTGCACTAGTAAGGACCAGAGGCTTTTGAAAAATGAAGGCTTAGTTTTGCCTAGACCAAAATCTTGATTTGGGAATGTCTCTTCCAATAGACCAAAATATCAAATGTTTCAAAGCCATGGCATTGGGTTGTCATGGAGGTTTTGATAAAAGCTTTGGAAAAACAGAAATGGAAAAATGGATTTGGTCTTGGGCGGATTGGTTGTTTGGCTGGTGCAGGGTATGCACGGGCTCAACTCTGGTAGGGTTGAGGCCTAGGGGTTTGTGTTAGCCGCCCAAGCCATAAGAGGACCGGTCTTTGAGCTGCATCTTGCTATGCCTATAATGGGCTATGCCAGCCTCGTACAACCACATGTCCTGAGAAATGGGCAAAGGGACCTGGCTAACTAATTTGCAAAGCTCCATCGCGGTTGATCCTGTAGATGCGGTGGGTAGTTCTGTTATGACCTTCGTAGTCCCACCTGGCGCAAGAGGGGACCTGAACCCTGCGGATGGGTAGTCCAAAGGGGGTGAAACCTTAGCGAGGGTGGACTGCGTTGGAGTGATGCTTTGTAAAGGCATTGTCATGTGCTCTAGACCTCTCACCAAAGGAAGTGTGAGGTGGTGTCGACGGATGCCAAGCAAACTAGAGAATTCATGTCATGTGGGTAAAGTGTACAATCTCTGCAGAGAATAAATCTATTCGAATAGCCATATCCACAGTCATGGACATGCTAGCAAAGCCACTCAAAGTTAGCTCTTGGTTTTGGTTTTCAAAGGACTTGTGAAATTGGTTTTGGATTTCTATCCAATTGGTTATTGGGCGGGGAGCCATGTGACAGGAGGGTATCTTTCACCATATTGATGATGAATGTTATCTAACTGAAAATTGTGTTTTGAAAATGAACTTTTACCTATCATAATTGCTTTGAAACTTAGTACTTGTATTTGAAATAAAATTGGCTTTATGCAAACCAACCTTAATATGCCTTCCATTGATACATCCTTATGCATGTCATACTGTTATTTGACGGGTGTAACTTGCGAGCACGGTAGTTGTGCTCACTCTTGCTTGATTGATGAATTGAGCAGGTGAAGATTTCTTTGATGATGAGGAAGACCAAATCAATTAGGCCGTGCCCTCCAGCCAATCACCTGTGGTGTAATGGATGGAGTCTGTCCTTTGGTTTTTCCGCTGTGTATTTTGCTCTTGGTTGCTGGAGCTTGTAAGCAATCCCCTTGTAATCAAACCTCTTTTGTTGTTAATAAAGCCTTTTGTGGATGTATATGTTATCACTTGCTTCCTGTGAGAACCAGTTATTGATCTCTGGGGACTGGTTTAGATCACAGAGGACTTGAGGCTTGTCCCCAAGCCCCACGACCTCCTCGGGTTGGTTCCTCTCGGACCTCCCTCGGGTCAGGGTGTGGAGCTTAGGGAGGTCTGAGGTCCATAGACCTCCTCGGGTCAGGACCCCAGACCTTCGAGTGGTCCTACCAGACCTCTCGAGAGGTCTGGGCGGTCCTACTGGGAGACCCTACAGGATGTCCTGGGAGGTCCTAGCGGACGTCCCAGGAGGTCCTCTTGGGTAGCCCCTGGTCGGGTCGCCACAAGTGGTATCAGAGCATCTTGACTGCAGGACGCAGCTTAATAGAAAGGTCGTTAGAAAAGTTCAAAATGTGCTTTACTAAACAAGAGAAATAAGTTGTTCTCTCCTTATTTGAGTCGTCTATCTATTCTTATCACCATCTCTGTATCTTTTCTTACCTTATCTCCTCCTTATTTTTTTGCTTGCCTCAACGTTTTATAAAGTTCAATGGAACTCCTTTCCTGGAAATATCAATAGGGCCGAATTAAATCTTTGTAGTAGCACTAAGGACCTCCATATTTGTAGCATTGAGTGGTAGTCCCTTGCAAAGATCACCCTTGGGGTTTCTTTGCAAGAGACCACCCCTCATGATCATGATTTCACTGCTTGCAGCCTTAAGGGCAGCAAGCCTCGAGTAGTAAATGTCCGTGTTTTGGTTGCTGAAATTCTTGCTTTCGGTTAGCGCTGGTTTGGTGGTTTTAAATCTTAACCCTTTCCCCTTAGTTCTCTCATCTCTTTCCTACCTCTTGGACCTTGGGCAGATGGTGACAACTAGAGCCAGTGGCAGCGCTAGTGGTCAAGGCCGAACCTCTGGGGATGATCCAGAGACCCCAGTGCCGCAACCACCTCCTCCTCCAGCTCAACGTCTAGACTGGGGCCAAATGATGGCAAATCAAGTACAGTTGATCAACTTGCTAGCTCAGTCCATCACTAACACTCAGAACCTCCAAGCAGCAGCAGCAGCCCAACCTCCGGTGTATGTGCCACCCCCTCCTAGGACAAGTATCTCTGAGTTTATGAGGATGAGGCCACCCACATTCTCCAGTACTACTGAGCCTATGGAAGCTGATGACTGGCTCAGGGCAGTGGGAAGAAAGCTAGACATGATCCAATGTACGGATCGTGAGAGGGTTTTATTTGCCTCTCACCAACTCCAGGGACCAGCCTTTGAGTGATGGGATAACTTCACTCAATCCCATGTTGATGCCCAGACTATATCTTGGGAGGAATTTGTGCAAGCTTTTCGCCGTGCACACATACCTCATGGTATGATATTGTTAAAGAAGAAGGAATTCATATCTTTGCGCCAAGGAAGCCGCACAGTAAGTGAATATCTTCACAAGTTCAACCAATTGGAAAGATATGCACCTGAAGATGTGGCCACCGATGAGTCCAAGCAAGAGCGTTTCTTGGAAGGGCTTAATGATGATCTCTCAGTCCAGCTCCTTGCTCATGACTACCCAGATTTTCAGCAACTTGTGAGCAAGGCAATTTGGCAAGAGGGTAAGCATGTTGAGATGGAGAATCATAAAAAGAGGAAGGCAGCTCAACAGTTCAGATCAGAGGGTTTTTCTAGGCCAGAGACCTCTCAATTTCAGTAGAGGAGACCTGTGACCTCCTCCCCCTCCAGGCCTCCAATGCAAGCCAAGCACCTGAGTACCTCCAGCCCTTATAAGACCTCTCCAGGAGGTCAATTTCAGAACAAGCCATCCACAATTTTTGCAGCAGGGGTGACTTGCTTTTATTGTAATGAAGTAGGGCACTATGCTAATAAGTGCGCAAAGAAGCCACAAGCAGCAGCTACCCCTCCAACCCGAGCCAGCCAAAAGAATTCAGCACATGGTGGCAACTTTAAGGTGAAGTCTTCGCCCCAGTTTATCAAGGGACATGTGAACCATGTCACAACTGAGGAAGCTCAACATGCTTCGGATGTGGTTCTTGGTACGTTTCTTATTAATTCCGTACCAGCCTCCGTTCTTTTTGATTCCAGAGCTTCTCATTCATTTGTCTCTTCTACATTTGTGGGTAATAATGGGTTAGCTATGTCGACGATCGAGTCGCCGATCTTACGAAATAAAAAGAGGAAAATGACGTGGAGTATCCTGGAAGAGAATGGGGGCTGCTCTTTATTAATATGAACTGGGATTACAAGACCTGACTAGGGACTATCTTTAATTACACCAAATGTATTGAATGCTACTGCTTTGGCTTCTGTGTTGCCTTGCTCTGTGTGTCTTCTGTTGTTCGTTGTTTTCTCGTCTTCTGTGTTCCACCATTAAATAACTCCCGAAGAGGCGGCAGTTACTCCTAGAAAAGGCGTCCCTGGTGAAACGTTACGACTTGGTCAGAGGTTTAAGGTAGTTAACAACGTGTTAACTACCTTGCGGTTAAGTGCCTATGAAAAGCTTAACCGTAGGGTGGTTTATTGTCAGTGTCTTGTATATCATCATATGGTTTGGAACATATAGCACGTGTTCCATTCATCATACGGTAAAGGGTGCCTGTTCATAGCTTTTCCGAGCAGCTACCTGGTCGAAGCCTAGTCCGACCAGGGTACCCATCGTAACCTCTCGAATCCTCACGACAAAGGAGGTCGTTAGCCTTAGGGGTTACGACCATAAAGACATATGGTCTTTTATGTATTAAATTAATACATAGAGGTTTTAATCCTCGTCAGCTAGCCCCCGAACTTTAAATGAACAGGTTGTGTGAACACCTTCTTCCGATGAATTTGTATCGGGCAGACCACCATTTAATGCCGTGACATTCTGTGACGACCCACCCTGTGATATACCGCAAGAGGTCCGAGAGGACCATTTTTTTTTGCGCTGCAGTGCCACCACATAGAGGAGTGGTAGCACCGCTCAGTGCATTCCCGAGGAGATCCACCAGGACCTCCCAGGAGATCTTCAGGACCTCCTGGAGGTCTTGGCTCGCAGCCCTTCGGTAGCACCTCCAGGTATATCACTAGAGAGGTCCAACAGGACCTCCCAAGCTAAGTCCCATAGGACCTCCCCGAGGTCCCGCCTGCATCCGAGCTAGTCCCAGACAACAAAGCAGCCTAGCTCTCACACAGAACACAAGCTAATACCACAACCACGAGGTCACACAAAGATGAAGGCATAAATTAAACTTAATATAAAACAGACCTTATGGTCAAGCTTGTTAACAAGAGGTCTCGCCATCGAGGGCTTACAAAACCAACAAGGACTTACAACTGGCAACAAAGAGCTCTAGAGCTCCAACACCAAAAGTACGCAGAAGCCATCCAACAAGCCCCACAGGCTGTCGGGTGGAGGACATCCTAGGCAGCTGGATCGTCGAAGAACTCCTCCTCAAAGAGGTCTGCACTGCCCTGCACTTGATCCTCTTCATAATCTGCTTTGACACAGGGCTTAAGGCCATGAGTACTTTGAATGTACTCAGCAAGACACAGGGAACATTTATGCAATTAATATCCATGCAAGGGCTTACCAAATGAGAGCTGTATGGCTAGTTTGCACAAAGCCAAGTTTTGATAACAATAGCATATAAATAGGTTGAAAAGCAGCAAGTTAAAACACTAGTACATAATACATTTGATGTTGAAAAGGTGGAGTGAGCACCAACTCACAGCCACAACAAAAACGGGGAGGTCTGGTCACACCCGTGACCAGGTCCTCACCCAAAACCACTCCAGAGCACCCACTCCAGAGGTCCAAACCAGCCCTGGACCACTACCGAGCCAACCTTGACCCCTCCGAGCCGCCCAAGGTCTCTTCGAGGCAAAGCCAAGGCATCTCATTGAAGTATCCAAAGGGCACAAACTTTTGAAACAACTACCCTTGCACCATTTTCATCGAAAGCATGTCCATGACCAAGGACTTGGCTATTCAATAGATCTTACACTCGCAGAGGTGTACAACTTTACCCACAATCCACGATCTCTCTAGCGGGACGGGTTCCGGCCACCCTTGCTCACTCCAAGGTGAGCAGTCTAGAGAGCGTGGCAAGGCCTTTACAAAGCTTTGAATCGCCTTGAGTCGACCGCTAAGGTTTCAGATTCCCCTTGGTCTAGAAGTCCGCAGGTTATGGGATGCCCTCTGCGCCAACGAATCACACGCCAACCACAACAGCCCCAAGCCATCCCATTGCTAATTATTCAGCCCAGACCATTCCCATAAAATGATCTTGTGGTTGCACTATTTGGCCCAGATCAACAGACACAAAGTTAAGTCCTTAATTGTGCTAAGACAAGACTTCCTCAAACCCGGATGTGCATAGCACCCACTACTCACTCCCGCCTTCTTGCCTCAAAGAAACCTTTTGTAATTACCCTTGCCAAAAGACCACCCAGCCTTGGCACACCGCTTTTAACAAAGTGGCCTCACACCACAGTCAATACAACTTAGGTATCCCGCCATAGTCGCTAATCAAATGGCACCCACCACGTGTTCCATAACTCATTAATCAAGATTATTAGGAATGAAACATGATTCACAGTCCCACGATTTCTAGAGCGAAGCAATACATAACCTACGGCCCCATGTTGGCAAATAACAAGGAATACCAACTAAATACCCAACCTAAGGCTTACAAGGTGAACATGTCAACATGATTGGGACAAAGTATAAAGGAGGCATAACAGCAAGTAGGAGAGTAACTATAGCCCAAACATTTTCTTATAAACATAGCCATGCATGATAAAGTAAAACCAAAATATATTTGCAAAACTAGGTTCAAAATGATCAAAAGGAGGTCTGTGGCTTGCCTTGGTCAAGCAGTGGAGAACCTTCAGCTGGAAGAGCTGGATCCAAGAACTCCTCGAACTCGTGATCTACACGTTCGCAAAAGTCAAATAAGCAAATCTGTACTAGGCCAAAGAACTTCAAAAGAAGACTAAAAAGAGCTAAAACAAAACTCAACCAAAACCAGCCAAACGGGTAGCCCAAAATGAGAAGGGAGGTCTGAGGCAAGAGAGGGTGGTCTTTAAGCAAAAGACCAGCAAAGATCCGTAAGGAGGTCTTCCAGAAAAGATGCCAACTCCTGCAGCTAACTCTTGGTGAAGCTCCGAGCACAAGCCTGGAGCGAACAAGGCAAGAGCAAGGTTGGCAAGTGAGCAAAAGGTTACAAGGGCTTGCCCACCCAGGCTATATATAGCCAGAGCTGGAGGAGTGCACCAAGAAAGAGGTTCAATGACGTGTTGGCAATCGGGGCAGCTAGGGCAGGGCTTGCCTTAAAAGAATTGAAATAAGGTACCTCAAATGTGACTGCATTTAATGTGACCCGACACCCATTAAATGCGCACAGAGTTCTGAGGCAAAAGCAATAATAACAAGGTTGAGAGAGGCTGGCAAGTGGGGCCAGTCAAAAGGGTGCACCACTGGTCAAAGAGGTGGCCCCACCGCAAGGGTCGCCCTCGCAAAAGACCATTGGGAGGTCCTCGATAGGAGGTCCAAAACGCTCAAGGGGGAGGTCCTAGAGGGGGAGGTCCAAAGGACTCAAGAGGAGGTCCTGACACTCAGATCTTCACAAGGGAGGTCTAATGGTCAAGATCTCAAAGGGGAGGACCTTAACGGTCCAGATCAAAGGGTACATGGAGGTCCTGACGAGTAGATCTCCAAAAGGGAGGTCTAACGGTCAAGATCTCAAAGAAGAGGACCTTAACGGTCCAGATCAAAGGGTACAGGGAGGTCCTGACGAGTAGATCTCCAAAAGGGAGGTCTAACGGTCAAGATCTCAAAGAGGAGGACCTTAACGGTCCAGATCAAAGGGTGCAGGGAGGTCCTGACCAACAGGGATACTCTGGGTTAGGAGGGTGGTCTTTACAAAAGACCAGCAAGGATCGAGGAGGTGGTCCTTGCAAAACAGCCAGGAAGAGGTCCTAGAAACAAAGGAAAACGCGCAGCAAAGCAGAGCCGCTCGATTGGAATCGGGCGGTCCAGAAAGGAAAGGAACGTTCGGACCATCCAAATGTTACCTCACAGTTGAGCCGTCAGATCAAGATCGAATGGCGCAAAACAAAGGGGCCGTTCGGACCGAGCTTAACAGCACCAACGAAACTAGGCCGTCGATTTAGATCGGACGGTTAGAGGGAGAAGGGACGTTCGACTGCTTAACGTGTTCTTAGGATCGGGCCATCCGAACAGCATCGAACGGTCCTAAGGTGATGAAGGCAAAGCCCTAATCGGTTTGACCGCAGGAGCCAACAGTGGGTTCAAGTGCTAAGGGGGAGTCTCGGACCTAAGGAGGTCGGGACCTTTGGATCCAACGAAGGAAGGACCTGAACGGCTAAGATCTCCAAGAGGGAGGTCCTAACGGCCAGATCTCAACAAGGGGGAGGTCTGAGCGGTTAAGATCTCCAGAGAGGATGTCCTAATGGCTAGATCTCAACAAGGGGAGGTCTGAGCGGTTAAGATCTCCAGAGAGGAGGTCCTAACGGCCAGATCTCAACAAGGGGGAGGTCTGAGCGGTTAAGATCTCCAGAGAGGAGGTCCTAACGGCCAGATCTCAACAAGGGGAGGTCTGTGCGGTTAAGATCTCCAGAGAGGAGGTCCTAACGGCCAGATCTCAACAAGGGGAGGTCTGTGCGGTTAAGATCTCCAGAGAGGAGGTCCTAACAGCCAGATCTCAACAAGGGGGAGGTCTGTGCGGTTAAGATCTCCAGAGAGGAGGTCCTAACGGCCAGATCTCAACAAGGGGAGGTCTGAGCGGTTAAGATCTCCAAAGAGGAGGTCCTAACGGCCAGATCTCAATAAGGGGAGGTCCTAAAGGACTCAGAGGAGGTCCGTAGGACAAAGGTAGGCCCGAAAAGACTTAGGGAGGTCCAAGGAAGGCTCCAAAAGGGCACAGGGAGGTCCAGAGGAACTCTGGGACGCCCAAGAGAACTCAGGGGTTACAAATGAACATGGAGAGGTCCAAGGGGAGGTCCAAAGGAAACAAAGCCAAGCTTGGCTTTGAGAGATCAAAGGGGCTTGAAACGCAAACCCGAGCTGGGTCCTCAGCAGGAAAACCAAAGCAAGGGGAGGTCTGAGCGGTGGGGGAGGTCCAAGCCTCAAAGAGATTCGAACCAACAAAGGAAGTTAAAAGAGAAGAGATACACCCAGAGGCACACAGAGAAGCTACAGAGGGAGAACGGGGAAAACTCCAATTAAACAACCAAGGTACCGAACCAATTTAGTTCAAGTTTGGTTTAATCTTTTGAAAACTCAAGTTAAGCTTCGAACTCTCAATGAAACCAAATGGTTATTTTTATTTTGGAAACAGGGCAAGAACCTAGGAGAAGCAGGACGTTACACATTCGAGGAGGTTTGTGTTGATTTTAAAGTTGAGGACTTGCCTTGGGAACTGAAGAGTTCCTCTGTCCGTTAGGCGAAAAAGAAGCTTTTTGCCGTTTAGACTTTTGTGGGTAACCTCCGATCGTGATATAAAGATCTGAGGCTATAAAATCCCCATCGCTAGACCTTTTGGAGTTTTCATGCTCTCAGATCCCCTTCCTGATCTCCTTTGCCGAGAAAAAATTTTTAGCCCTCTTTTCTTGTTCTTCCGACCACAAAATCTCCTACGACCAATACTCATCCTTGAGGATTTTCATCATGTCGGAGCAAATCACAAAGTGGTTGCCTTCGGAATTGAGCAAAAAAAAAAAGCTTGAGGCATTGGAGAAGGTTGGGATGCTCCCGGACAAGAATTTGATCAGATGGAGACCGGCGTTTGGAGAGCATTTTCCAAACCGCGAAGATGGGGAAACCCCTGTTTTCCTCGTCTACATCGAATGCGGGCTGAGGTTGCCGGTACACAAATTCCTTCTCTGTGTTCTTGAGTTCTACAGGGTGGAATTGGTGAATTTGGCCCCAAATTCCATCGCCAATATCAGCATCTTTACATATTTGTGTGAAGCATACCTGGGAGTGCCTCCAAGTTTGAAGTTCTTCAGGTATTTCTACCGAATGGTGATGGGGAGAACCACAGAGACTCCCAGAGAATGTACATTGCGCCTTCACGACGGGAAGGCCGATGAGTACATTCATATGTACTCAAAATCCTCGTGGTCGTCATGGATACATGACGGTTACGAGGGATGATGGCCTCTACTTCGCCGGGATGAGAGCGAATGAAAATCTCAAGTGGAGGAAGACCGTGGAAAAGACAGGGGTGGTCGGACGATGGGTGGACGCCATCTACGACCTGCGAGTCAAGGGCTTGACCTCTTGGCATGTGGTGAGGGACTTCACCAAGCGCCAGATTAGTCCACTGAAGCTTCGGACTCACTCCCTGATTTGGTCCATTGGTCATGATGAGGCTATCTCAGGAGGTGGTAAGTCTTTGAGATAAACTCCGACCAGTATTTTTATTTGAGTAATGTACTACCTTAAAACCTGTTCATGTTTTGTTTTCTCTTCTTTTCTTTTAAAGCTCTTTCCCTTGAGGAAATTAGAGAGCGGATCAGGCTGATCTGTGTAGGGGAGCCTGGAGGAAAGGCTGGATTCCCCGAGATCTTGGCCATAGTTCCTGCTGAAGAGAGACTAACAAGGCTTAAGGTAAACAATCAAATTTTCTTTTATCATGTATACATATTCTCCGATCAGATTTTTTATTATGTTCTATTTCTGTAGTTGGTCGGGTTGCGAATCGCACGAACTGGTGAGGCTAAACATCCCACCGTTGTTCTGACCGATTCGTGCCCAGATGCACTGGAAGAAGATGAATCTCCCGAGGTAATAGAACATTTCAGATGGATATATATGTAGTTTAGATAAAATATTTCATCACCTAACCAAATTCGTTTATTGGTTCAGGTGGAGAAGGTTGAAGGCGGCGGATCTTGTGAGGTCGCAAACCCTGACCGGCCGTTGACGATTGGACGATTGTTCTTTGGAACAAGCTGGTCCGAGGTCGGTGAAACCACTCCACCCGACCAGATGGTCAAGGACATAATCCTCGATGAGCTGATCGAGGGCATCGCTTTCGACATCTTGTTGAATGATGCAACGGATTTGGACAATTATGCCGGTTCGGAACCGGCAAGATCAGAAGAAAAGAAAAGGAAGGGTGACGGCACAGAGTTTACTCTTCCGCGCTTCAAAGTCAAATCTCTGAAACTAACTAGGTATGCACAAATGAAAGTGGTCGTATAAACGCATACCTCTAATAATTTCTTGATGATTTGATGTTTTTTGAACTTCCCTTCTTTGCTTTGTTTAGGTCCTCTAGTGTTCCGGTCGTTTCCGACCAGACTCCTTTTGAGGACCAAGTACTTGAAGAGGTCCATGAGCAGACCATTTCCCAGGACAGAGTTCCTGAGGAAACAGTGGTCGGAGAAGCCCCCGAGCAGGCGTCAGGGCCAATAGTCGAGTTGGAACCACTGGTGGTTCTAACTCCTTCTGCAGAGGTAGATGCCCCTAAAGGCCCTCAACAGGTTCCGACCATTGTTGGTAATTCTCCTCAACCTGACAAGTTCCCTTTTCACGCCCGATTCATTGAGGATAAGGAGCTTGACGAAGCATGGGGAAAAATATCGGATCATCAAATCAAAATGCATCCTGATTCAATATTTGGCGGATATAATGATTTGGCGATCCAGGTAAGTATCTACGACCAGTTTCGTAGTCTCTCCTAAAAAAACTTTTATAGAAAATTTTTTTTAAAAGAGGAAATGTTTTTTGAGCAGCATATGGTCGAGAATTTTGCTGTGGTTAGAGGACTGACCCAACGGATTAAAGACTTGGAGTAGAAACACTCCGAATTGGAAAGTATGAACTTTCCACTTAGCCTTTTTCTTTCTTCAACGCCTCGCCCTTCGCTAATTATTCTCCCTTATCGTATTCAATAGATTTGGAGAAAATAAAAGAAGAGATCCTGGCTGAGAAAGCCAAGACAGCTCTACTTGAAGAAGAGATTAAGGCTAAGGACCGGTCGATCGCTGAAGCGACGACCAGTAATGAAACACTTAACAAAAGAATCGAAGGTAATATGTCGTAAACTTGACTTATTATTTTCCTTCAATTATGTTTGTGTTTATCAATCGTTTTACTCTTGCAGAGCAAACGAAAATGCTGGACAGAGCAGAAAAGACTCTAAAATTTGAGCAAGATAAAGAGGCGGCTCTTGTTCAAAGTATTGATGAAAAGACTCTATTTTTTAACAAGATGATCTTTGACATGGGATCAGGATCAAGCCTGCCTACTTTAAGAGATCCAGTAGAGAAAATGAACTACTTGGGTCAACTTCTAGAGGATCTTAATAATCTGCTCAAGACTACTTGGAAGAACTATGCCCAGGCCATGAAAACCGGCGTTGCCAGTGGAGTTAGTTTTGCTTTGGCAAAACTAAAAGCTTCCGACCCCTCCATTGATCTCCAAGCTGTTGAAGATGGCTTCAACTGCCCACCTGAGGAGGCGACCAAGTTCATGGAAGAACTCAGGCCACTCAGAGATAAAGTTGTAGAAGAGATGGAGGTCGGATCTCCATCAAGCATTAATTAGTCTGGGAATATTTCTAGAGTAGGCCCCTACAAAAAATGTAAAAATATTGAATCTGTATAAAACTTACCTTTTATGTCATTAACAATGCCTTTGTTTATCCTGTTTGACTTTTAAAATTCTCATATACTTCCTAGCCCCTGACTGCTTTATAGTAGAAGAACTTTACTATACAAGCAGGTAGCCAAGAAAGAGAATGAAAGTCGAAACCATCGTTTTGAAGGTATGTGCCGATATGAAAAAAAACTGATCGTAACAATACTAGGAAATCACTGTGGTCGGAACCAGGTTATGACTTCGTCTAGTTATAGATCTTTGTTTCTCATGATCGAAATACCAATCAAAAGTTGTACATGGTCGGATAAAAGACCTTGTTATTTGACATAAGAAGAAATGCAAAAAAGAATGCAACAAATTATAAGTGAACTTTGTTTATATCTATCATCCTAAAGTCTGGTCGGAAGGAATGCTTAGATCTGAAATCATATAACATATTTCGTGAAACGTGTTCAAGCTCTCTATCCGACTGGTAGCGAGGATTGTAAGAAAAGAACCGTCGCTAGGAAGCTCCTTCCAGTGGGCAGGACCACGTGCGAAAAAGGAGAGACTTCGACTAGGATGTTTTCCGTGTCCCGACCAGTAGCTAGACAAGAGTAGAGCAGAATCTTGAAATAATGAAACATAATCTTCATAATCTTAGGCATATCACTCAGTATGGAAAGTTATTTGTATGATGCTCTGATTACTCATATATTTCTTTAAGAAAAGAGAGTTGTCGCGCGTGAAAAAATACTCACGACTAGGACCAATACGGCGTATGACATAGAAGTCGTTGCCATAGAGTAACAGAGATCCTTGGAAAGGATATCAGAGAGAAAATTGTCTTCTCCGACCAGTTTAAATTAACAATCATGAACGACCAGGCTATAGGTATATATATATATATAAGCAAGGTTACTTTTCTTAATGAATAAATGAATTTATTGAAATTGAAAGAATTGAAAGAATGTAAAAATAATTAAACATAGAACTTACGAATTGATCAATGTTCCAAGAATTTGACAAAATTTGCCCATCGAGACATAGCTAGTCGTCACGGAACACAGTCGGGTGACTTGACCAAAGTGTAAGGACCTTCCCACTTGGGAGAAAGTTTATTGCGATTTGCTTGGTTCTGAATTTTTCTGAGAACCAGATCACCTACAGCAAGGCTGCGAGGTTGCACCTTACGACTATGGTACCTTCGCATGGCTTGTTGGTAGACTGCTGATCGTACAAGGGCTTGATTTCGTTGTTCTTCAAGGAAATTGATGTCGTCGAGTCTTCGTTCATTACGATCGTTTTCGTTAAAACGATCGATTCGAAAGCAGAGCCAATTTTGAGTTTCGAGGAAGCATGGCTTCAGCCCCATAAACCAAAAAGAATGGTGTTTCACCGGTCGCACGACTGGTCGTGGTTCGAACGGCCCATAATACAGACGGGAGTTCTTGAGCCCAAGCTCCTGACCGTTTGATTAACTAGTCGAATACTCGGCGTTTGATCCCTTGCATAATGATACCATTAGCTCGCTCAACTGCTCCATTGCTCTGCGGATGAGCAACAGAAGCAAAATGAACTTTGACACCAAGTTCATCGCAGAATTCTTGGAATTGATCGCTAGAGAGGCTGGCGCCATTATCTGTGATTATACGACTGGGTACACCAAATCGTGTGATCACATTTTTCATGAGGAATCTCTTAGCGGCCTCAGTTGTTGTTTTAACAACCGGCTCGGCCTCGATCCATTTTGTAAACGTGTCAATCATGACGAAAAGGAATTTGAAGCCCCCGGGTGCTCTTGGGAAAGGTTCCAGAATGTCCAGTCCCCAGGTTGCAAAAGGCCAAGAAAGAGGAATTGTTTGTAAGATTTGTGCCGGCTGATGTACTTGTCGGCTATGAAACTGACATTGTACGCACTTCGTCACAAGTCCTTTTGCATCATGAAGGGCAGTTGGCCAGTAGTATCCTTGCCTGAAGGCTTTACCGACCAGTGTTCTATAGGAATGATGTGCTCCACAGACTCATTCATGGATTTCGGTCAGCAACTTAACGCCATCCGTTTGAGATATGCATCTCATCAACACTCCATGAGATCCTCGTTTATACAAGGTACGTTCGATTAGAGTGTATGATTTGGCTTTTCGTGCTATCTGATCGATCTCTACATCATCTTCAGGAATTATGTCATGCTGAAAATAATTGTAGATCGATATCATCCAATCTCTACCTTGATCGTGACAGCGCCAACCGTCAATGACCTGTGGAGCATCCATGTTCCTTTGATCGGTTTGTTCGAACTGTAAAGAATCATGTATGTTCTCGGAAGTCTCGACTACCGAGGGTGAATCGAGTTGCTCGAGAAAAACTTCGAGTATGAACGGTTGACCTCGTGGAGGCCATCCGCGCTAACCGGTTCCGCGAAAGTTTTCCTTTCTAGGAATATGTTGGATCCGAAACCAAGAAGTGTTTTTCTAGTTTCCGTACTTCCGCCAGATAAAATGACATCTTGGTACTCGAGCATTAATACTCTTTCCCTACTTGATTAAGCTACTAGTTGAGAATCGCCTTTCACTAGTAATCTGAATCCCGAGCTTAACGAGTCGCTCGAGTCCTACCGATAAACCTTCATATTACGCCACATTATTCGTGGCAGAAAATTTCTTGGATGGCGACTTGATGTGTTCGCGATGAGGGATATCAGATCACTCCGACCCCGATCCTTTTAACATCAAGGAACCATCAAAGTACATTGTCCACTCCTCGTGGTGTTCGTACTCGGGCCCTTGGGTGGGTTCAGGGTTTGTCCATTCAGCAATGAATTCTGCTATTGCCTAGGACTTTATTGCTGTTCGTGAGATGAAATGGAGGTCAAACGCCCCTAGCTCAACCGCCCATTTTGCTATTCGTCCTGATGATTTCCTGTTTCCAAGGACTTGACCAAGGGGATATCCAGTCGGTACGACCACTTTGTGGGCCTAAAAATAGTGCTTTAGTTTCCTTGAAGACATAAGAAGACCATAGAGCAACTTTTGTACCTGTGGGTATCTTTCCTTTGGTCCATATAAGACTTCGCTTATGTAATAAACTGGTCATTAGATGTTATCCCTTTCTACGACCAGTACACCGCTTACTGTTTGTGGTGTTGCTGCCACGTACATTAGCAGTGTTTCTCCCGATCTCGAAGAGACTAAGACCGGGGCACTTGTAAGGTACTTTTAAAGTTTTTTAAAGGCATCGTTTGCCTCTCTAGTCCACTCGAAACTCCCATGTTTCCGAAGAAGTTTAAAGAAAGGTAATCCTTTTTCCCCTAACCTTCCTATGAAACGGCTTAGCGTTGCCATACAGCCGGTTAATTTTTGGACTTCCTTCTTCGTGGTCGGAGGACGATCACAGTCGATGGCGCTATTTTACTTGGGTTTGCCTCAATACCTCTAGCCGAGACTAGGAAACCGAGCAATTTTCCAGCAGAAACTCCGAACACACACTTTTTCGGATTCAACTTGAGGTTATGCCTTCTCAAGTTGTTGAAAGTTTCTTGTAAGTCAGAGATGTGATTGCCAGCGTTGGTGGTCTTTACGACCAAATCGTCAACGTAAGCTTCTAGATTCCGACCTATTTGTGGACTAAAAGTTTTTTGCATCAACCTTTGAAAAGTTGCACCAACGTTTTTGAGACCAAATGGCATCTTAACATAACAATAAGTGCCATATGGAGTGATGAAGGAAGTTTTCTCCTCATCTTCTTTACACATACTAATCTGGTGGTACCCTGAATACGCATCTAGAAAACTTAGTAATTCGCACCCAAAGGTAGAATCTACCAGTTGATCAATGCGCGGAAGGGGAAAATCATCCTTCGAACAAGCTTTATTAAGATCTGTAAAGTCGATACACATTCACCATTTTCCATTATTCTTCCTAACCATTACAGGGTTGGTGAGCCACTGAGGGTGGTTGACTTCACGGATGAATCCAGCCTTGAGAAGCTTGTCAATCTCTGACTGAATTGCCTCCTTCCGATCAGGTGCAAAACGCCATAGCTTTTGCTTGATCGGTTTCTTATCAGGCTGGAGAGCTAGCCTGTGCTCGATCACCTCCCGGAGGACTCCGGGCATATCGGACGCCTACCAGGCGAATACGTCCTTATTTGCTCGGAGGAAGGAGACGAGCAACTCTTCCTATTTAGGATCGAGTCTTGCTCCGACCAGAACCTTGCGGCGGTGTAGGTCAAGATTTTTGGCCCGTAGTGACTTGGTCTTTGTCGAGAAGCGCCTTTGTCGAGCGATACCTCTTTTGACTGGTCGGAGGGTTTGGGTGTCACCTTCGGTCTCGAGTGTTTGGCTTGCATGGTAGATGGATTAGCCCCTCTGGTCAGAAGTTCATCAACCAGTTCAAAGGATTTTCGATCACATACATAAGCCATTTTTCGATCTCCCCGAATAGTGATGACTCCCTTTGGCCCCAGCATTTTTAGACTTTGATAACCGTAATGCGTGGCTATCAAGAACTTTGCTAATGCCGGTCAACCAAGAATTCCGTTGTATGCGGATTCAAAGTTTACCACATCAAACGAAATTTTTTCCGTTCAAAAGTTATCAGGCCTTCCGAACGTAACCGGTAGGGAAACTTGTCCTATCGGTTTAGCGGTGGAGCCAGGAACTATGCCATGAAAAGCATATTTCACTGGTTTCAACTTTGACATGGGGACCTGCATTTCTTCTAAAGCTCCCGCAAATACTATATTCAAAGAACTACCTCCATCTACTAAGACTCGATTAACCCTACAATTATTAATGGTTGGTTCAACAACAATAGGGAACCTACCTGGTCGAGTCAAAGGGATGGGGCAGTCATCTTTGCTGAAGGAAATTGCCATGTCCGACCACTTCGATTGCTTGATTATGGTCGGAGATTCGACGAGGTTAACCTCCCGCTCCATGGCCTTCAGATGACGTTTGGATTCGTATGAAGAAGATCCTCCAAAAATCATGTTGACTGTGTGTTGGGGATCCTGGTACTCCATCTCTTCGTCGCCATCCTTGTCCTTTTTGGAGCTCATTTCTCTGGGTTCTTGTATTGTGGGAGCTTTCGTCTTGCCCCGACTGGTGTAGTCCTTCTTACCCTTCATGAATTTATCAGGAATGGCTAGGACCTCCTTGTCGTCGGGTCTGCGGTTCTTTTTCTTCTTGAGAGACTTCTTATTCTTTTTCTCTAATTTGTCCAAGCCGGGCTGAGGAATCTTGTCTTTCCGATCAATGGCTTCGCACCACTCGATTGCTTCGCTAGCGGTGGCATACTTGTCGGACATGTCAAAAAGCTCAACGGTTGTTCTTGGAGGGTTCATTGCTATGTCCTCCGTAAACCGTCGATTTCTCAGACCTGTTTTGAAAGCTTGAATAACAAATGACTCTGCGACCTCGAGTATAGAATTGCGAACCTGGCTGAACCTCTTGATGTATTGACGTAAAGTCTCATCAGAACCCTGCCGGATTCGGTGGAGATCATCCTCCTTCCCAGGGCGGTCGTACGTACCCTGGAAGTTTGCAATTAGAAGATCACAGAGTTGCTCCCAAGTATAGATTGACCCGACCGGTTGGTTCAATAACCACGACCAGGCAGACCCTTCGAGCATGGTGGGTAGATAGTTGGCCATCACATTCTCATCGCCTCCAGCAGCTCTGATGGCGGTGGTATATATTTGGAGAAATTCCAATGGGTTTTAAGTTCCATTGAACTTGTCCAAGTTGGCGGTCGGAACCGGTTAGGCCAACGCACGACTTGGAGCCAGAGAGAAGGCTCGACAACCCGTGATTGATTCATAGCGCCTTCTGCGGGAGGTGCCGGATTATAATCGGTCGGGGATCGGTTCCTAAGATTGGGCGCTAGAACTCCGGTGTCTTGCGCCGATCCGTGAACATTGGTATGATGCCTTCGACCGCCTACTTGATTCAGACGATGTCGGAGATCGTCCAGTCAAGCGGTGGTTCTTCTCGGCGTGATGGGGAGTGGCCGTGAAATAACCATCTCCTCGTGACTCCTTGGTCGGAATCATCGAGGAGGCCTTGGTATCGATTGTTCCCGAGCATGACCATGTTGTCCCATCTTTGAGGGAGGATTTGGGATGAAGTCATAGTTTGACTCCTAAAACCCTTTGTTCGGTATGCTTCCGCATGTTGCATGGTCTGTTGGAGAATTTCGGATACTTGACCTACGGTGTACAAAACACAGAGTTTACGCTAAAGTTGGATCGAATTATTTAACATATCTTGAACACGTCGCAAGTTTTGTCTGCCATCTGAATGTCTCGGGGGTTCATATTGGTCGAGGTGTACGCAGACCTGAACCTTCCCCCGACCTTCGGATTTGATCTGTCCTATCAGTTACTCTAAGTGGGGCAATGCCAGGCGAGTTAACTGATTGACGTCGATCAGATCTATGGACTCCGGAAGTTGGTGCCTGATGGCCCGGATCATCTCTAACAACATGTGATGGCGTGGTAGAGAATGTAGGACCGTGCAGGGCATCTTGATTTTCATCTCCAATCGCGTTGACTTCGTGCCTCTAGCACCGATCTTCCGATGAGCTTCCATCGTAACTAATGGAGAGCTTCTCAGTGCTTCTACCAGAAGTTTCCACGACGGAGAGCGGTCGGAAATGAGCACCTCCTGAGGTCTCCTCAGCTTGATCCGGCGAACTGTCGATCGTATGCTGAGCGTGATCATCCCCATATGGCCTACGACCAGTGGAGGCTTCATCGACACCGTTACCAGATGTCGGTTGACTCCTAGAATTGCCAGAAGCCGTAGGAGAATATCTTTCAGCCATGATTTCATCGAGGGTATAGAGTTTTTCGAGTGGTGGTGCTGAAATTTCTTCACCTGTTTTGCCGGTCGGAAAGACCGGGCTTGAAGAGGTCCCCTGACATTCCGAGCTGATCGGAATGGCGGTTCCTCTGATTGCGCCATCGGTAATGGTGGCGCATCCTCGTCCATCCGGTCGACCTCGCTATCGTCGGTGACATGCGAGCCGGCGGAGGAGGAAGAGGAGGATGATCTGCCATTTTTCTCCATGGCACGGATGCATCCTTCCATGTCGAGGTCGGCGTAGTCCGCCAAGTCGAACCAATTCTCCTCATTCCAAACTCCGGGCATATTCGCATTAGCGATTGCAGGAATTTAGGCGAGGTTTGTATGAGCGAAGAGTTTCTTGAAACTTCGTCTTCTTCCCCACAGACGGCGCCCAATTGTCGGCGATCGAGTCGCCGATCTTCTGAAATAAAAGAGGAAAATGGCGTGGAGTATCACGGAAGAGAATCGGGGCTGCTCTTTATTAATATGAACTAGGATTACAAGAACTGACTAGGGACTATCTTTAATTACACCAAATGTATTGAATGCTACTGCTTTGGCTTCTGTGTTGCCTTGCTCTGTGTGTCTTCTGTTGTTCGTTGTTTTCTCGTCTTCTGCGTTCCACCATTAAATAACTCCCGAAGAGGCGGTAGTTACTCCTGGAGAAGGCGTCCTTGGTGAAACGTTACGACTTGGTCGGAGGTTTAAGGTAGTTAACAACGTGTTAACTACCTTGCGGTTAAGTGCCTATGAAAAGCTTAACCGTAGGGTGGTTTATTGTCAGTGTCTTGTATATCATCGCATGGTTTGGAACATATAGCACGTGTTCCATTCATCATACGGTAAAGGGTGCATGTTCATAGCTTTTCCGAGCAGCTACCTAGTCGAAGCCTAGTCCGACCAGAGTACCCATCGTGTAACCTCTGGAATCCTCACGAGCAGTGAGGTCGTTAGCCTTAGGGGTTACGACCATGAAGACATATGATCTTTTATGTATTAAATTAATACATAGAGGTTTTAATCCTTGTCAAGCTATATCCCCTTTAGTAAACCCTATGCTAATCCAACCCCCGGGCTCAGAAATGAGGACTGACTCTTTGTGTCTAAATCTTTCCTTGGAAATCTTGGGAGTTCATTTCTCTGCAGATCTCATAGTTTTGCACTCCCAAGGGTTAGATGTGATTCTTGGAATGGACTGGATATCTAAGAACCAAGGTCAAATAGATTGTGCCAACAAGTCCATTGTGCTCACCAATGAGCAAGGGTACAAGTTGAATTTAGCCCAGAGACCTCTCTAGGGCGTGTCCTAGCTTTGGCCTGTTTGAGGGAAGTTAAGCTTGAAGACCTTCCTGTGGTAAGGGAGTACCCCGACGTGTTTCCTAGTGAGTTACCTGGAATGCCTCCGGATAGAGATTTGGAATTTGTCATTAACCTAGTCCCAGGGACAGCACCTATTTCCAAGAGGCCATATAGATTGCCTGTTAATGACCTTGTTGAGCTAAAGCAGCAAATTGAAGAAATGAAAGGTAAAGGTTTTGTGAGGCCGAGTTCCTCTCCTTAGGGAGCTCCTGTGATCTTTGTGGCAAAGAAGGATGGTACACAACGCATGTGTGTGGATTATAGTGCTCTCAATGATGTTACCATTAAGAATAAGTATCCTTTGCCCAGGATCGATGACTTATTTAATCAACTAAAAGGAGCAGCAGTTTTCTCCAAGATTGACCTAACGTCAGGTTATCACCAGTTGAAGATTCGGCAAGAGGACATCCCAAAAACAGCATTCTCAACTCGGTATAGACTTTATGAGTTCACAGTTATGCCCTTTGGAATAACCAATGCTCCTACATACTTTATGAACTTAATGAATAAAGTATTTATGGAATACTTAGATAAGTTTGTCATTGTATTCATAGATGACATTCTTGTATATTCTAAGACTGAGGAAGAGCATGAAGGCCACCTTCGGTTGGTCCTAGACAAGCTCAGGGACCACCAGCTCTATGCAAAATTTGAAAAGTGTGACTTTTGGTTGAAAGAGGTCACCTTTTTGGGCCATGTCATGTCGGCAGTAGGTGTGGCTGTTAATCCTAGTAAACTTCAAGATGTATTAGGGTGGAAGCCACCCAAATCAGTGTCTCAAATAACAAGCTTTCTTGGCATGGCAGGATATTATCGTAGGTTTATTGAAGGCTTTTCAAAGATAGCAAGACCTCTCACCCAATTGCTCAAGAAGGAAACCAAGTATGTTTGGACTTCAGCATGTGAGCAAAGCTTTCAAGAGTTGAAGAAAAGATTAACCTCTGCTCCGGTGCTGATTTGCTTGATATCCGGAAAGATTTTGAAGTCTTTTGTGATGCCTCAAGGCAGGGTCTTGGTTGCGTTTTAATGCAAGAAAGTTGAGTAGTAGCTTATGCTTTGCGACAACTAAAGCCTCATGAAGCTAACTACCCCACTCATGATTTGGAATTAGCAGCTGTGGTGCATGCCCTAAAAATTTGGCACCATTACCTTATTGGTAATCATTTGTGAGGTCTTCTGAGATCATAAAAGCTTAAAGTACATCTTTACCCAATCGGACCTCAACCTTAGGCAAAGGAGATGGTTGGAGCTCATCAAAGATTATTATGATCTTGGAATACACTACCACCCTGGCAAAGCAAACGTGGTAGCTGATGCTTTGAGCCGAAAGAGCTACGGCAATACCCTATTGGTCCAAGAGAACCAACCCAAATTGTATGAAGAAATGAGGCGCCTAAACCAGGAAATTGTTAATCAAGGTTCTGTACATGTGCTGGAAGTTGAATGCGTAGTCCAAAATCAAATCAGAGAGAACCAAGCTAAGGATAAAGACCTCCAAGAGATTAGAGATAACCTAGAAAAAGGAAAGGCTCCTGGATTTTCAAAGGATGAGCAAGGGATCCTTTGGTTAGGCAAAAGGCTCTGTGTGCCGAACTGTGAAGACATAAAGCAACTCCTACTTAAAGAAGCCCATGAGTCACATTACTCCATTCATCCAGGGAGTACCAAGATGTACCAAGACCTCAAAGAAAGATATTGGTGGGTCGGCATGAAGAAATAACTAGCTGAGTTTGTGGCGCGTTGTGACGTATGCCAAAGGGTCAAGGCTGAGCACCAAAGACCTGCTGGTTTGCTTCAGCCCTTGCCCATTCTCGAGTGGAAATGGGAGCAAATCGGCATGGACTTTATCACTAGCCTGCCTAGGACTCAATTGGGCTATGACTCTATTTGGGTCGTGGTTGATCGATTAACCAAAGTGGCACATTTTATCCCTGTCAAAACCACTTATAGGAGCAGCAGGCTGGCAGAGCTTTATATGGTTCGAATTATCTGTCTACATGGTGTGCCTAAGAGGATAGTGTCCGACAGGGATTCCCAGTTCATCTCTCGGTTTTGGGAAAGTCTACATGAAGCTTTGGGAACAAGGCTCAATTTCAGCACAGCATACCATCCTCAAACCGATGGCCAGCAGAGCATGTGAACCAAGTTCTTGAGGATATGCTCAGAGCTTGTGCATTGGACCATGGGAAGAGTTGGGACAAAAACCTCCCCTATGCTGAGTTCTCCTACAATAACAGCTACCAAGCTAGCTTGGAAATGTCTCCATTTGAAGCTCTGTATGGGAGGCAATGTAGAACCCCTCTCCTATGAGATCAAGTGGGTGAGAGCTAATTTTATGGACCCGATGTCATCAAAGAAGCTGAAGAAAAGGTGAAGCTCATCAAAGAACGCTTAAGAGTAGCTCAGTCCCGGCAAAAGAGCTATGCCGATACTCATCGGCGGGACTTATCTTTTGAAGTTGGAGATTTTGTGTACCTTAGGGTAACTCCACTCAAAGGAGTTAGGAGATTCCGAACTAGAGGAAAGCTAGCACCACGATTTGTTGGGCCATACAAAATATTGGCAAGACAAGGTGAAGTTGCCTATCAAATTGAGCTGCCAACCTCTCTGTCGGTAGTGCACAATATATTCCATATGTCCCAATTGAGGAAGTGCCTTCGAGTACCATAAGACCACACCTTACTGGAAAGCATTGATCTTCAAGAAGACCTCACTTATGTGGAGAGGCCAATCAAAATTTTGGACATTGCGGAGCGTGTCACCAGAAGCCAAATCATTCGAACATACAAGGTGCAGTGGAGTCACCACCCTGAAAGTGAAACCACAAGGGAAAATGAAGAAGACCTTAAGGCTAGCTATCCATACCTCTTTGCTGACCAAGCTTGGATCTCGGGGTCGAGATTCCCTTAAGGGGGGTAGGTTTGTAACACCCTTATTTTTTTTCAGAGCCTTTTTGAAGATTTCAAAATCAAAAGAACCATTTTGTTTTGATGAGAATTCAAAGCTTAACTTGAAATTTTAGAATGGATTTAAATTGACTAACTCAAACTTTAACTAAAATTCCTTGATGGTTTGTTGAGTTGTTAGAGTTTTGGGGATCTTCCCTCTCCTGTCCATATTTTGTCCATCTTTGGACCAGACCTCTCTAGGTCCAAATCTCCCTCTTTGGGTCTTCTCTGGCTTAAAACCTTCCCAGGCCTACGCCTTTCTCATGTTCATTTGAGTTCCTTTGGAACCCTTTTGAAGCTTTTCGTGTTCACTTGGACTTACCTCCGTTGCTTTAATCCTTGAAATTCTCTCTAGAAGTTTTCTTCGGTGCCAACCCGGTAGTACTGCCCGCACCTTGCGGTGCTACCATTTCTCAGGACCTCCCCTTACCTTTATTTGGACCTCCCCATGTCCTACAGGACCTCCCCATGTCCTCTAAGACCTCCTCCTTGTCTATTTGGACCTCCCTGTGTCCTACAGGACCTCCCTATGTCCTCTAGGACCTCCTCCTTATTAATTTGGACCTCCCCATGTCCTTTGGGACCTCCCTGTGTCCTCTAGGACCTCCCTTTTCCTTATTTAGGTCTTTCCATGCCCACCAGGACCTCCCCAGGTCCTCCAGGACCTCCTCCTTGTCTATTTGCACCTATATCACTTGTGAATCGTCCGATTTGCATTGGACGGTTTGATCTTCGCGAGACATTCGGATGGTCCGAACGTCCCACCCTCTTTGAGCCCCTTAGATCTTGGTTGGACGGTCCGATTTGCAGAGGCGTTCGGACGGTCCGAACGTCCCAACCATTTTGGACCACCCAATTCAGTTCAATGGCTAAGATCCAGCGCTAGCTCGGATGGTCCGAACGGCCTAATCATTTTGAGCGGTTCGATTGAAATCCAATGGCTCCCGCTTCTCCCGCTTCTTATCTCGTCCAGACCTTCTCCCTTGTAGATCTGGCCGTTAAGACCTCCCCTTTGGAGATCTTAACCGTCCAGACCTCCTCCCTTGTAGATCTGGCCGTTAAGACCTCCCCTTTGGAGATCTTAACCGTCCAGACCTCCTCCCTTGTAGATTTGGCCGTTAAGACCTTCTCATTGGAGATCTTAACCGTCCAGACCTCCCTCCTTGTAGATCTGGCCATTAAGACCTGCCCCTTGGAGATCTTAACCGTCCAGACCTCCCTCCTTGCAGATCTGGCCGTCCAGACCTCCCCCTTGGAGATCTTAACCGTCCAGACCTCCCCCTTGGAGATCTTAACTGTCCAGACCTCCCTCCTTGTAGATCTGGCTATTAAGATCAGATCTGGCCGTTAAGACCTCCCCCTTGGAGATCTTAACCATCCAGACCTCCCTCTTTGCAGATCTAGCCGTTAAGACCTCCCCCTTGGAGATCTTAACTGTCCAGACCTCCCCCTTTTTGCAGATCTAACCGTTAGGACCTCCCCTTGGAGATCCTAACCGTTCAGACCTCCCCTTTGGAGATCTTAACCGTTCAAGACCTCCTCGGAGCCTCCTCCGAGTAGATCCTAACCATCCAGACCTCCCCCTGGATTCAATCCAACTGTGAGGACCTCCCTTGTGGGTGAGGACCTCCCCTTGACCTCTGCAGACCTCTCCATTTGCATTTGATCTTGGCCGTTGGACCTCCTTTTTGGAGATCCAACCGTCAGGACCTCCCCAGTGGGTGAGGACCTCCCCTTGTTCTTTGCGGGACCTCCTCAAGGTCTCCGCAGGACCTCCCCATCGGGTCTTGGCTGTCCCCACTTGGCAGTCACACCTAGTTTTTTTTACCCTTTGACTGTGTCCTTGTGCGAGGAAGTCTTCCCCATCGGGTCTTGGCTGTCCCCACTTGGCAGTCACACCTAGTTTTTTTTACCCTTTGACTGTGTCCTTGTGCGAGGAAGTCTTCCCCACATTTAATGCATGTTGTATCGCATTAAATGCTACCACTTTTGCAGCACCCGTGCCATGCTTTTGTCACATCTCTTGTCTACCTTCATGGTCCTTTTTACCAACTCCTGAGCACCCTAGCTTGGGAAAACTCCATGGCTCCAGCTATATATAGCTTGGGCAGCCCTTCCTCTCTCACTTTCTTCTCATTTTCACTCTCTGGCTCAATCGAGCATTCCTTAGACCTCCCTCCAAGCTCTCAGGACCTCTCCAGCAAGCTCTTAGGACCTCCTCCTGACCTCCCAATCTCTCAGTTGGTTTTACATTGGAGTTTTATTGAAATTTCTTTGGACCTTGTTGGAGCTCTATTTGAGTTATTTGGTTTTTCCACTGTGTAGATTGTGAAGGCTGTGAGGAGCAAGAGTTCCTTGAAGGAGAAGAAGAAGCTCAAGACTTTGAGCAACGCAAGTTACATCCTTGACCATATTGCACCTATTATTTCAAGCTACTTATGTTCGATTTCAAAGATGTATGCATGCTTACTTTTACTAAGTTATTTCAATGCCTATCTTACTGTTCATAGCTATGCCGATTGCGGTAGTACCGGTCCCTCTTGTGGTTCATAGCTATGCCGATTGCGGTAGTACCGGTCCCTCTTGTGGTTCATAGCTATGCCGATTGCGGTAGTACCAGTCCCTCTTGTGGTTCATAGCTATGCCGATTGCGGTATAACCGCAAGAGGGAGCGGTACTACCGCAAGTCTCAGTTCCGAACGTGTAGGGTTCTTGCGTGGCGTCCGATTGAAATCGGACGGTCTTGATTGAAGTGAACGTTCAGACCTCCGAATGTGAAAAGGGCGTGGGTCGTTTGATTGAAATCGGATGGCTGAAATCAAGATGAACGTTCGGACCGTCCAAACGGTACCCAAGATCCAACGGTTGAAACACGTGGTCCGAACAGCCGAGCAATCTAGTGCATCCACGTGGCAAAGGGCTTTGTTCTGAGGCTTTGGAGCGATTTCGTGTTGCGGTAATACCGCAGGGTTAATGGCAATAATACCGCGATGCGGTAACACCGTTTCTTAGTTGGTGGTTGCGATTTTCCAGAGAAGGTGTCTTTGGTGCTCTGGTTTACTTGTGGAGCGGTACGACCGTGCTTTGGTTGCCGGTAGTACCGCATGTCGGTAACACCGCTCGTGGCGGTATGGAATTTCCAAAGGAGTTGTTTTTTGAGATTTTGGGTTTTCTCTGAGTGGCGGTACGACCGCAGTGTTTTGAGCGATATGACCGCAATGCGGTAATACCGGTGGATATATGGCAGTAGTACCGCTTGTGGAATGAACTGAGCTGAATGTTGTTTCAATTGGAGAATTTGTTTTGGGTTAGGTCAAGTTCATGTTCATCAGTGCATATGTGTTGCATGATGCATATTTTGGCTAACGTGGGTCAAGTTGTGCAGAACTTATTCCCGAAAATGGTTTCTTGGTCTATTGCTGTGCAGGTGGTTTGCAGGTCAATGATGGTCAACGGCGAGGTGGATCGGGACTAAGCTTGGAGAGCTGAGGTCCAAAACGATCACGGATGTCGGGTGAGGTCAGAGGACTCAAGCGGGGCGCAGAATGGATAAGGATGACCGAACGGGTGGTTCGGTGCAGTTGGTTGGATCAAGCAGCGCGGGAGTCGGTGCAAGTGCTATGGTGGTTCGGTGGGATCCGGACGGGAGAGACTTGCCGACATGGAGCCGTTGATCAACCTACACGTGGTGAAGCATGGGATTGCTTCATGATCTGTGGACTCGGTCTTTTGGAGAAGGATCGAGAAGGGGTATTTTGGTAATTTTACCAAATACCGCCTTGGTGATCTTTGGCTAAACCACGGCGCGGGTTGGCGCATGGTGAAGCGGTTTAGGTCAATCGATGATGAAGACGGTACTTTGAGATGCGTGCGTGCGTTAACCCATTTGTGTGTTAGGGTTTAATGGGTGCCCTAATGGAATATTCTTGTGAGACCCCGATTTATTAGGCTCATAATACTTAGTCATCCAATTGACCCTAGTATCTAGTATTATCAACTAAATAAACCGTGCCTCGAGATATATGTACTTCCCAAAAATGCAGTACACACAACTCATTACAAAAGATCGCATCAATTCCATTCAAACACATAGAACAGAACAAGCAACAAACCAGAAGTTAATATACATAAAGGATAGTTATTACAAAAGAGAGGCCGACCGGCTAAATAACAACAAGTCTACTAAGATAACAGCGGAAGCAAAAGTGCCATAGAGTGGCCATAACAAGAAACCAAAGTGTGCCTTAACCCACAAGGCAATCGCCAGGACCGCCAAGCTAGTCGCTTTCCCAACCACCTTACTGACTCACAAAAGTAAAGCCCTTTGGGCTCTACCTCCTCTGCAACAAAGTTATTAAGCAAAGCAAATGAGTACAAAAATGTACTACATAAGGCGGCGTGTAGTATATGAGAACTATAGTTTAGCTACATGCAAGCTTTATTCAAGTGGATGAGGCTTTGGACTCATTTTTAGCATAAAGCAAGTTTTCATTTGCAATAATGTAATAGATTGAAAGCGATTTGACAAAGCATTTTTAATTGTTGAAGTAACAACGAGATAATAACATAATAACCACATGAACAACCTGGAAGTGACTAACCCAATAGCCACCACAACAATAGCATGAATTACCCATTCATGCCACCCATGTCAAGTTTTAATTAAAAGGTTGTAGTCTAGTTCTCACGGGGCGTATCCGAGCGTGTCCATAACCTAGGACGAGGCTATTCAAATAGTTTTAACCCTGCAGGGGTGTACCAATGTACCCACACGTCAGACCGCCTTTTCGCCACATGATTTAGCACACTTCCTTTGGTATGGCATGGCTAAGTCCTCTGAGACATTTCCAATGGATGATGCTAATTCGAGCCACAACCCACGGGGACAAAGACACATTAGACAGCCTAACCGTCTCGCTAATGCTCCCTCCCAACCCCACACACACACATTTTATTTAAACATACCCACCGACCAGCTCATAATTAACACCTCCCAAAGTACTTAGTCAAGAGAGGTCCCATATCCCCCTCGTGTGGTTAGTACGCAATAATGCTCGTAAGCAGTGGCGCAAGTAACTCGGTCATAATGACTTAGGCATACTACCACGTTCCAAAAACCACACCATCCATCCAATATGCCCAAGTCCAAATCAAACTTTTATTTTCAGATTTTGACTTTACAAATTAACAAAGCACAAGTGCTGGACATAAAGGAGTAATAATTAGATTTGTGTGATCAAGACCATCGACTAAGTCGATGATCGCCCATTACTACCGATAACTAAGCAAGTCTAAGCAATTGAAATCGAAAACTACTAAGTGATAAGAGCTCATCCAACGAGCTCAAACCACAGCAAGTAACCTAGGCTCATGGTAGTAGAGGATAAACAATTCCTACAGATTATGCAACTATAGGCTTGCTAGCGATACTTTAACACAAAGTAGCATGCATACATACAAGTAAAACAATATATTAACCTTTAAAGTAATGGGACAATAGAGGGGATATGATCAAACTGCTTGCCTTGCTGTTGCTCGTCAAATTGTTGCTGAGGATCGCTCACGGGATCAACACACTCGTCAACACCTAATCGAAAAGACGAAAAGAATCGATAAGAACGACGAAAACGACAAAGACAGCATAGCAAACAAACTCCAAATACTCTGAATTTTCCACAGAAGCAAGAGGATGATTTTTAGGGAATTTATCAACAAGAACCAATTGATTTGGATTCTCAATGCAAAAGTTATGAGCAAAACAAATCTGCTCAGCCCTAAAAATACCAAACTGCCACTATTCACTAATTTAATTATTAGGCAACATTTTCTAGAAGGGTGGTGATACTGAGATTTTTACTGTAAAACCAGCACCTCATGAGATGGATAACACAATTGAGTTCATCTCATTTGGAGCTATTATGCATTTTCTATAATTTTTCAAAAACAAGACTTGACCAAAATTATAATGCACAAGTACTCTTTTTGACAACAGCAACATGCCCAAAACTAATTTTCACGATAAGTTCATTAATAGAGGACACCAACAAAGTTGGATTCACTCAAAAATAATCTACAGAGCATTACCTATGCATTTTACAAGTTAAACACTATTTTGAGTGTACATTTAAAGTTAGTTTTAAAATCTATTTGCAAAACCATGTTCTGGAGCTGAACTGGGCTCTTAACCACTTTTAGATTGGAGCCCAGGTCAAACCAGAGCTAACAAAATTTGAATGACCTCATTTGGATTTAAAATGAACAAGATATGCAATTTTAAAGTTCATACCTTTTTCAGTTTACAATTAAGAGTTCTCTGGAAAATGCCAAAAATCACAAAGGCCGGGGAGGACATGAGCCATAGATTTTGAATCTAACGGCTCAAGACCTCCCAGGAGTTAATGCACACGTGCGCTCGCGAGGTCTAGAGGACATGGGCCGTGGATCTTGGATCCAACGGCCCAAGACCTCCCAGCGGAAACGCGCACGCGTCCGCGCGAGATAGAGGTCGTGGCCGTTGATCTTGGATCCAACGGCTATGACATCAAGATCTCGCGCGCTCACGCTCGCGCTGCTGGACCTCATGCGCGCGATCAGAGAGGAGGTCGTGGCCGTTGATCTGCGAGATGGACGGCCCACGACCACGCACCTCACGCCTTGTGCTACGGCGAAGTTAATCTTGGCGTGGGACACAAGGAGGTCATGGGACACACTGAGGTCAGGCGCTAAGACAAAGATAAATGCTCCATCATTGGGAGCATTTACTGCCCAAATCTTTGTCTTAATGGCCCACACGGGATGATTTTTCCGACAAAACGATTACTGCAAAGACGTGGCCAATGCCGACGATGTAGACCTCGACGGCGACCACCAATGACACCAATGTGTGCGCAATAGTGTTGCACACACACTGGGATCACTCTCGGCAGGCGGCGGTCTTGAGCGCCCGCGAGCGAGAAGGACAATTGTGACAAGACGGCCAAAGCGACACTTTGGAAAAGTAAAGCTCATAACATCCATTCAAGCGTGTGCCCAAGAAAAGCTCTGCAACAACATACATCGCGGGTGACAAAGCATCACGGGACTACCGGGAGGGTTACGGAGGTCGCGGAGGTCTTGAGATGTTGGGGACGAGGAGGACCGGCAAGTGAAGACAATGGGTGCTCCACGTGACAAGCTCCAACTCCAACTAGCCCTCACGAAAAGGTCAACCCCAAGTGAAGTTAGGGTTAAACTTCCGGGAAGTTAGAGGAGCAAAAATGGAGCAGAGGTTGAGCGAGAGAGCCTTTGGACCTTTGTGCCACCGAGGGCTCCAAGCTTCAACAATGGTGGTTGGGGAGGTCTGTGGAGGAGAAAGCTCAGAAGACACAGGTGCAAGCTAGAGCTTGAAAGTGTGCCAAAGAAGCTAAGGGAGGAACCCAATGGGGGTTTTATAAATTGGAGAAGCAGGGCACATGAGCTAGGGTTAAGCTCATGGTGAGCTTAGCCCATGGCTTGGTCCATGGCTTGGACAAGACGTGGAGTTGACATGGTGACAGGCCTGTGCAGACTGGAGAGGCGGAAGGCTGACCAGCATTTAATCTTGGTCGACAAAGAGTCGTTATAAGGTACACAAGTTGTGAGCACGCTTTTTCTCTCTCGCCAGAACACTCATGCGTGACCGAGGAAGGAGAAGAACAGGGGAGTTCATTTTGACCGTTGGATAAGACTACGGGGAGGTCCTAACCCTCGGATGTTATTTTTGAACCGTTAAGTTTTAAGTGACTGGGAGGAGGTCCCAGCCACACGATCTTGGACGGGGAGGTCGTGGCCCTCCGATTTTCATAACGCGGATGCGCAAAGGAAAGAGAACAGGAGGTCCAAGGCGTTGGATCTAAATCAGCAGTGCGGACCTCTGGAGGTCTTAACGTTTGCACGCCATCTGACAAGATGTGGAGGTCATGGCCTTTGGATTTAAATCCAGGGCACATAATGAATAGGGAGGTCTGAGCTTGCATAGCGCACAAGGGAGGTCATGGCCTTTAGATTTAGATCTAAGGGCTACGACCTCACGTCTTGTGAGGAATCTGATGCGCACGAGGCAGGAGGAGGTCGTGACCGTGGATTTTAATCAGCGGTGCACAACATGAGATGGGGGAGGTTTTGTGCGCTTGATATCCTTTGGGAGGTCGTGGGTCGTTGGATTTGATCCAGCAGTTCACGACCTCGGCAAGGTGGGAGGTCGAAGGTTTTGACGGTGAGGGAGGTCATGGCCATGGATCTTTGATCCAGCGGCACTGAACCTCGATGGGTGGAGGACCTCCTTTGTGATAGTTTGCGAGAGGAGGTCGTGGCCTTTGGATTGAATCCAGCTGCCACGACCTCAACAACGGCAAAGGAGGTCGATGGTTAGGTTGAGAGGAGGAGGTCGTGACCATGGATTTTTGATCCAAGGGCTGTGACCTCATGTAGGTGGGATGCCTTAGTGGTTTAACAGCTCGGAGAGGTCATGAGCTGTTGGATCTTAATCCAAGGGCTATGACCTCACCAAGGTGGGAGGACCCCGTTGTGACGGTTAAGGGAGGTCTTTGAGGTTTAAAAACACAGGGGAGGACCTTGCAGTGTTGACCGCGGAGGAGGTCGTGGCGGTTGGATGTAAATCCAACGGCTGCGACCTCATCAAGGTGGGAAGGGAGGTGCAGTCTTGTTGAGGAGGTGGTTGGGTTGAACCAACTTTGCAAAGCAGTTGACCCAAGGAGCGATGTAAGTTCTTAAATTCAATTTTAAGGCTGAGATTTTGCAGAATTGTTTGGGATAGCAATTGAACTCCAAAATTTATGAAATTTTAACTGGAGCTTGCTGACATCATGATTAACCTTACATAAAATTTCCAGAGGTTATTATGTAATGCATTTTTCTCAGGAAATTCATGAAGGCTGTTCAAGGATTTGTTTTACCTCCAAAAATTATCAAACAAGTTTTATAACTCATGATATTTTTCAGAGGGGCCCCACAACATTTCTAGGGCCAAGGAAAAATATTTCCAAATGTTTGGCACAAGATTTAAGATAAATGGAAAATGAGTTTGACTTTTGGTCAACAAAGAGCTTTATGTTTTTGGATTACACAACTCTTGGACAAGAATTACATGAGAGTTTAGGGGTTTTCAAGATGTGAGAAAAAGTTTTAATTTCTACACATTTAATTATATTTGAACAAACACCTGTTTAGGTATTTGGGATGTTACAATTCTCTAGTTGCTAGCCTCCATATAAATAGAGGGTTGTGCTGGTTGCTTATTGCTGCTGCAGCCGGAGGAGAGCCAACCGATCCCCATATTGGTGTGCCCTATTTTGTGTTAGGGTTTTGGAGAGAAAGGGGAGAGCTGGGTTTCTAGGGTTTGAATTGAGTGTGTGCTCACGTGGTGAGCTTTGTCCTCCATGTTTGGAGTGACTGTAAACAACAATCATTCATCTATCCGAAATCAATCCAACCAGATTTTCAAGATGAGTTCTTTTGCGTTCATCCTCTCTATTTGTTGATTTTGGGGCTGTCTTTGATCTGTGAGTTTTCTCTTGTGCTGTTGCTGTGTTTTGGCTTGCTGTGACATGTGGGTATACATCTGAGACCATCTTGTTGATCATTCACCCACGAGCAAGTCCCAGATCATCTCAATCTCAGTTTTCGTATTTTGCTTAGTTCTTGAAACAGACTTCACTCAAATCCTTAAAGGTTGGAACTTTTGTGTGGATCTATTCGATCCTTGTTTGGAATAAGTTCCTAACCTCATAGAGAAGCTGTGTTTCAAGATTTATCAAGTTTGCCTGAGTAGATCAAAAGTTGTGCCAATTCTTGATTTGGTTTTTCATCTGTCGGCTTGATCCTCCAGGATTATCAGTCATACCGCAATTAATTTGCCGATTATACCGCATAGCGGTAAGACCACACTTAAGCCGTCGGTCATACCGATTTCGCTGCTTGTGCAGTTTTTGTTCTGGCTCTTTGCTGCTGTTTTTTGGGGGTTTAGGAGTGGATTCAGTACAAGTCTTCCTCTGCGCTTAAGCATTCATCTTCATAGCTCTCATAGCTATTGGAGTGATTTGTGAGTTGAATCCATTTAATTTGAAAAAGTTTTGGTGCTCCTATTCAACCCCCCCCCTCTAGTCGCCTGTTTCGTTCCTACAAATGGTATCAGAGCCAAGTTTGCTCTTTTGTGATCTTTACCAATCTTTGAGCATGACGACTGATATGAGGACTTGTGAGCGTTTCTTTGCATCTTGTCGTGGTTCTTTTTCCATTGATGTTCATTGTGACAAGACGCTTGAACGCTCAATATTCATGTTGGCGGTTGAGGAGGAATTCTCCTGTGATATTTGTGGCGATCTCTTTTGTTTTGATTGTCCTAGTTTCAGAGATGATATTCGCTTGGAGCTCGAGGAGAAGGAGCCCGTTGGCATATGCACAGTAGCTTTTGAGGATGAGCATAATGAAGAGCTTTTGAGGATGATAGTGATGACACTTAGAGGACGATCCTACTCAAGCTAAGCAAGGTGAGCAAAGAAAAACTCATTGATGGCTTGATTCCATATGAGTACAATTTACATGCTCTTAGGAAGAAAATTAAAGCTGCTAGAAAAGGAGAAGGGTGATTTGTCTCATGAGCTTGCCAAATTGAAAACCTCCATGAATGCTTTTGATTCATTGCTTGTAGACATGGAGAACTTCAATAATTCTTTTGCATGCCTAAAATCTGAAAATGAATTATTGAAATTAAATCTTCTATGCCATGTGATTCTTGTGTTGCCTTACATCATAAACTTGACAATGCTAAGTTAGAAATAGGCAATCTTAGATCTATGGCTAGAAATGATTGTGATTCTTGTGTAGGCATACTTGCTGAAATTGAGAAGTTAAAATTGACTAATACCTTTCACCTTGAGCAATTAGAGAATGCTAGGGCTGAAATTAGTGAAATTGAAGCTAGGCCTTGTAGCATGTGCTTAGAATATAAAAAGTGCTTAGGATGGGTTAGTCTCTTGCAAGAATTGTGCTTGTTTAGAAAATGAAATTGATGCTTTGAATTGCATGCATAACATGAAAGCATCATTAATTTCTTGCACTTCTTGCATTGCCTTGAAGAGCGAGGTTGAGTTTTTGAAGAAATTGCGCGATGATATGAGCGTCAAATCATGTGACTCTTGTATTTGTCTTCACTCCGAGATTGATGTTCTCAAGCTTTTGCCTCTTTGCTTTCGGAGTTGGAGTCTTTTTGTGCTAAACGTGAGTCACTTGATGTTGGTTTTTGTGCCATCGCTTTGAGTAGCTCTTCCTCGGCGAGTGCGACTTCTTGTGACTCGTCTTGTGTTGTCCAAGGGATTTCAAAAGAAAAAGGTGCTTCTTCCTCAAATGGTACTATAGAGAAGTATCATTGCACCTTTTGTAAGAAGAATGGACACACTTTTGAGTTTTGCTTTCACCGTCTGAAAAATGAGCGTCGAGTGCGTCGTCGTACCTCTAGGAACACACATAGTCGTTCTCATGGCATGTGTGAGCCTAGTGCCGACACGAGGGCGAGTCATGATGTTGATTCTTCCAGGATTTCTTCTTTGAGCAACAATGGTGCTTCGTCCTCTCGGACCGTATCTCCTAGGAGATCTTTACACCGTTGCTCATTTTGTGGGAAGAATGGACATCGTGTAGATTTTTGTTTTCGGCGTGCAAAACATTTGCGTTGAGCTCATGCTTCTAAGTCTCCTAGTGGGCATAGTCTTTCTCATGACATGCACACTAAAGAGACTAGTACGAGGACTCGCTTTGTTGATGGCTTCTTTGACACTTTTTCTAGTGGTGTTGGACAGCATCGTGGACTTGGTTTCTATGGTTATGGTTTTGGTCCACGAGCTGCCCCGAGGCAGGATTTCCGCCGTTTTCCAAGAGATGGACCTCATTTTCTTCATCGAGGTACACACCCACAGCGAGGTTGTGTGAGTTCTTTTGATGCTTCTGTTGGTTCTCATCATGGTGCTTTCAAGCAAGGTCATCGCCGCTTTTCTAGAGATGGACTTCGTTTTCCTCTTCGAGTTGTCCACTCGCGGCGTGCCTTCAAGGTTGATGTTGGATCTTCTTGCATGGACCGTCATTTACATCATGCTAACTCACATCATGGTTAGACTGCCTCTGGTGGTGGTGTGTCCAAGGTTTGAGTTCCCAAGTATTTACTCTCTAACCCTTCGGGATCCAAGAGCATTGTAGCAAGTCCAAACGTTTCCCTTGATACCAGCCGTCAGATTTCAAATCAAAGGCTCACAATCCTTGAAGAGTTCGGACGGTCCGAACGTTCCTCTCAATATAAGCTGTCAGATCAAGATCTAACGGTTCGAGCAAAACATCATTCAGAATCAATGACTTGCGGTAGTACCGCGCTTTACAAACGGTCCTACCGCAATCCGATAGTTCCGTAGATACAAAGCCAGTACTACTGCTCTCAAGAAAATCCAAAAGCCAGACATAAGTCTTCGGGAAATTTCATACCGCCAACAATTGCGCGGTTGTTCCGCCCAGCGTTAGTTCCGCGGACACAGAGCCGGTACTACCGCAAAACCTGACAAATGCTGATTTTCGACAGAATTCAACAGAACTCAAAAGCATATCAGCATCTAAGATCACAAGCATGTTTCAAAGACAATGTATTCATCTTAAAACACTAAGACTAAGTCTTTCTTATTGTCAATGTGTTCATCATCAAATATCATGACCAAAAACCTCCTAGTCTTACAATCTCCCCCTTGATTAATACATTGACAACACTTCCAGAATCAAGAGATGAAAGTGTGTGACAGAAGATGTCAAAGTTTCAAAACTGCCAAGCAAAAGAAAGTTCCAAAAACAGCAGCTGAAAAACTAAGAAGGTTCCAAAAACAGCAGCTGAAAAACTTCCTTTAACACAAGAAAAGCAAATTTTTGCAAAGTTTTTCTCTCAAAATTTCTCCCCCTTTGGCAATGTGATCATCAAGAGCTTCAAAGAAGAAATGAAGGAGCAAGAAGAATAAAAATCCAGAAGCTTGGAAGATTATGCAAGTTAAATTAATGGATTAACCAAGCCATTTTGTTGAGTAGAGCTAACAAGATCATATAAATGCATATACCACAGAGCAATAGCGAGACAAGTATTTCAAAGTGATGAGACAATTTAGATTCATGACAGGCATATCACACAATGACTAAAAAGATTATAAGACCCCACATAGAAGTCATCAAAAAGTGAGAACCAAATAGTGAGACAAACATTAAATCTGGATGAGCTACCAGTCTCATGTGCCATCCTTTTGCTTCACTTTCAATTTTTATTTGCATGTGGCATGCTTGCAGCATACTTCTTCTCAAGGGTGGTATGCTTGAAGCATACTTCTTTTGATTGAAGCACTTTTTGTGTATTTTTTTTAAGATACATATCTATGTATGGCATGCTTGAAGCACACTTCTTTTCATGTGAGCACTGTTATGTACCCTTTTTTTTTGTTTGATACACAGCTATGTATGGCATGCTTGAAGCACACATCTTTTCAAAAATCTTTTTCTCAACCCTTTATCTTTTATAACATGCCAAATTGAGTGAGCAACATAGGATTGAAATGAGAGACATTCTCGCTTCAAATCCAAGATTTAAAATAAGACTCACAAACAAGCTTATCCTTTTCAATAGACATCACCAAGTGATACCAATAATCAATCTAGTCAAAGATTTCAGCCATGTCATGCTTTAGTTCTTTATGCAACAAATTTATTAAAACCAGTCAAGATCAAAGCTGCATAGCACATGAATAAATATGATAAAGAGAGCTCTACTACTATTTTTATTTCAATGGCTTGGACTTAATGAATTGTGAGACAATGAGAATAATCAAAGCTTCTGAAATTTTGATCAAACAGCTCTACCTCAAAGTAAGCCCATAGGATGAACAACACCCAATTCACTTCGCAAACAAACAAATCGAGAAGTATCAAGCGGCTTAGTGAAAATATCAGCAAACTGAAAATCAGTTTCAACAAAGTGAAGAACAATGTCACCCTTTTCAACATGATCTCTGAGAAAGTAAAATCTGATATCAATGTGTTCGGTTCTAAAATGTTGCCTTTGGATTCTTACAATGTTAATAGCACTAGTGTTATCACAATAAAGAGGAACAACGCCCAATTCTAAACCAAAATCTCTCGAGAGTTGAAGAAATCCAAAGGACTTGAGAGCAACTAGCAAGCGGCTGACAACATACTCGACTTGATAGTTGATTGAGCAACGAAGATTTTTTCTAGAAGACCAAGACACTAATGATGTGCCTAAAAGTGACAAGTGCGGATGTGCTTTTTCTATCAATTCTACACCCATAAAATCACTATCCGAGTATGCACGCAAAGTAAGACAGGATGAAGATGAATAGAAAAGACCAAATTCTAAGGTTGATTGGAGATACCGAGAATTCTTTTCATAACCCTGTCGATGGGATGCACGAGGTGAAGCTTGAAATCGAGCGCATAAGCATACAGCAAAGTGTATATCCAGCCTTGAAGCAGTCAAATAGAGTAGAGAGCCAATCATACTCCTGTATTCTTTTTGATCCACTGCCTCACCTTCTTCATCTGGGTCCAGAACAGTTGTAGACCCCATTGGTGTAGAGATGGGTTTGCAAGTTGCCATGTCAAAACACCTAAGCAAGTCTTTAGTATACTTGGTTTGATGAAAGAAATTGCCTTACTTGGTCTGTTTTACTTGCAACCCCTTTCATGAATGTCACCAATCATCAGCTCTGGAGGATGAAGTCGCTGAATCCTCAATGGTGCAGAAGGTTCTGAACTAGCTTCAACATCATGAACATCTTCTGCAGTTTGTTCATCACTTGGTGGTGACGCAACAACAGGTACATGATCATCAACAGGTGATGGCATGGGAGATGAAAAATCAAAATCATCTTCTTCATTTAGGAATATGCTTTCGTACTCCCCCTAAACTTGTGTTCCTGAAATGTCAGTTCTAGAACAAGTACTGACCTAATCAAAAGTAACCTCACAAGTCTCAACAATTTTGCTAGTTTCCAGATTAAGCACACGATAGCCACATGAGTGAAGGGGATATCCAAGAAAAATGCCATCTGTTGATCTAGATTCAAACTTGTCCAGATTACCATGTTTAAGAATAAAACATTTACATCCAAAAATTTCAAGTGAGAAACTTGGGTTTTTGCCAAATCTCGACTCATAAGAAGTCTTGTGCAAAGAGGCTCTCAAGAATACTCTATTTGAAACATGACAAGCAGTTGAGATAGCCTCTGCCCAATAAGAAGTCTTGGAATAAAGATCATTCAGGGTGAGTGTTTCCATGTTAACAGAATGATTGATGGTAGTGACTAGAACCTCCCAGACAGTCATATCCAAAGCATTTAAGATTTGACGAGCATTGTCGAGAATCGAATATATGACATCAACAGATTGCAAATCACTAACAATTTTATTGAAGCGATCAAAAGAGCATCTCTGATTCACTGGTTTCATCTCAAATTTAGAATACTCCTTTTAAATTGATTACGACGAACACCTTTAATGATTTTGATCCTCATGATAATCGGCAAGTGTAGTCCAAATCTTGTTAGCGATTTAATATTAGCAATTCGACAAACTCGTTTCCATAAGCCTTGCAACAATATATTTCTAGCTTTAGCATTAGCTTCAACATCGTGATATTGTTATTGGTAATAACGGGAATTACCTCATAAGGATTTTTCAACTTTTTGCCAAATAACATTACCTTGTGCTTGTAGAAAAACCTCCATGCGTGTCTTCTAGTAGATGTAATCTGATCCATCGAAATATGGTGGCTTACCTGAGAACCGATCTCGATCTGATGCCATTGCAACCTTGCTCTGATACCACTTGTAGGATCGTAATGGCAATCAGAAGGGGGGTTGAATGATTGCAGCGAATAGATCACCAAATTCAAACTCCTGCTTGTGTGAAAGAACTTCAGGAACCTCTCAGATGACTCTTGAAGAACTTCACAGCAAAGACCACCTCAGGCGCACAGCAAGAACAACAAATCAGAGACAAAGTAAAGCAAATCTGAGCTTTATTTCTCAAGCTGAATTTGTGTCTATAAAGCGCTCATCAAGCACCCCTCAAAGCCTCCAATCGAAGGACCTCTCAAGCTAGAACACCATAACTCAAAATAGCATGAAAATCTACGGTTCTGGCTCTCTCCCAAAAACCTCAAGCTCACGGTTAGCTCCTAACCCTTCTATATTTATATCCTAGAGTTCTCTCCGTGTCTCACACGACATGCACACGGATTCTATCTCTAAAAACGTCCAAATATAGACCTCCTTCCATATCTCTAAAACCTTCCCTGAAATCCCATGCCCGCAAGCCTCCAGGACTCTTCCCGTAGCTCTAGCGCGAACCACCTTTGATCTACACGTGCTCCAGCGTGATCCAAACCACCTCATGACATCCACGACCTCCAAGACCTCAGATCTCCCCATCCTAGTCCGAGTCAACTTCGTCACCGACCGTGATTCGACTTCACGCTCAACCTGCACATGCAAAGACCAAAGAAACCAAATCCGGGCACAAGTTTTCCAACTTGACCAACCATTAGCTCACACACTTGCATAAACACTATCATGCATCATGCAACACACTAAAGCTCACGAATTTAACTTAACCTAAGCCAAAATCCCAAAAGCAGCCAGAATAATGACAGAGCACAATCGGTCATCTGCCATATTAGTCCGGTACTACCGCACCGGTGATCGCATCGCCAAAACACATCGGTCATACCGCTCCTCGGGAAATCTCAAAAACTTCCAAAAACATCTCTTCTGGAAATTCCATACTGCAACCTTGTGGTCATACCTTCATGAGGTACTACCGCCGTTAAAACTGCGGTTTTACTGACCTACGGTCGTACCGTTCCACAGTTGTGGTACTACCGTTTTTCACTAGAGTTCAAAACTCTCAAAACACTCCTTCTTCTCCTTGATCTGATATTGTTGATTGCTTTAGTCACCCTGTTGGAGAAGAATACAAGCTGTTCTTCTAGAATCTCCTCCAATTGTTCATCTGAAATAGCTCCCAAAGCAGACAAGGAGAAACTAGAAGAGCTCGAAGAGCTGTCAGTTTGGTTAGTCACTAAACCCAAGGAATTTGACTTGTTTATTCTGGCCAAAATATCAATCTCATGAGTTTTCATGTTGGAATAAAGATCATTCAATGTGAGTGTTTCCATATTAACAGAATGATTGATGGTAGTGACTAGAACCTCCCAAACAGACATATCCAAGGCATTCAAGATTTGACGAGCATTATCAAAATCAAAATAGATAACATCAACAGATTGCAAATCACTAACAATTTTATTGAAGCGATCAAAAAGAGCATCAACAGATTCTCCTGGTTTTATCTCAAATTTAGAGTGGTTCTAACAAACACCTTTAACAGATTTTGAACCTTCATGATAATCAGCAAGTGTAGTCCAAATTTTGTTAGCAGATTTAATGTTGGCAAT
Organism: Phyllostachys edulis; assembly: GCA_036346405.1. Taxonomy (NCBI): domain Eukaryota; kingdom Viridiplantae; phylum Streptophyta; class Magnoliopsida; order Poales; family Poaceae; genus Phyllostachys; species Phyllostachys edulis. Next base: position 13,831,287 of record CM070560.1, on the reverse strand, counting down.
TCTGACAAACTCATTCCTACTTAAACCTTGCAACAATATGTTTCTAGCTTTAGCATTAGCTTCAACATCAGTAGTATTGTTGTTGGTAATAACAGCAGGTGCCTCATAAGGATTTTCAACTTTTTGCCAGATGACATTACCTTGTGCTTGCAGAAAAACTTCCATACGTGTCTTCCAGTAGATGTAGTCTGATCCATCAAAGTATGGAGGCTTACCTGAGAACTGATCTTGATCTAATGCCATTGCAACCTTGCTCTGATACCACTTGTAGGATCGTAATGGCAATCAGAAAGGGGGTTGAATGATTGCAACGAATTGACCTCCAAATTTAAACTCCTGCTTATGCGCACAGCAACTCTTGAAAATCTTCACAGCAAAGACCTCTTCTGGCGCATAGCAAGAACAACAAATCAAGAGACAAAGTTTGAACGAATCTAAACTTTATTTCTCAATTCTGATTTGTGTCTACAAAGTGCTCGGCAAGCACTCCTCAAAGCCTCCAACTAGAAGACCTCTAAAACTCTCACATAACAAGCCTACGTGAAAGCCACGGTAAAAGCAACACTCAAAGCTCTGCCAAAAACTCACGTATAAAAGCCCTTGGAGTTAGCACCTAACCCCCACCTCTTTTTATACCATAGAGTCCTAGACATGTCCTCTACGACATGGACACATACTCTATCTCTAAGAGAACCGAAACCCTTTCAAACACAGATTTTTCAATCTCTAAATCTCTCCAGATACGGAAGTCCTTCCTTCCATATCTTCAACACGTGAAGTAAGCCTCTAGGACTCCACCTCCTGGAGCTCCTCCACGCACCATGCAACCCTTTGATCTCCACGTGCTCCAGCGCAAGCCCAGTCATCTCGTGACATCCACGACCTCTTAGACCTCAGATCTCCCCATCCTAGTCCGGGTCCTCCTCGTCACTGACCATGATTGCCTTCACGCTCAACCTGCACATGCAAAGATCAAAGAACACATATTCGGCACAAGTTCTTCAACTTGACCAACATTAGCTCACGAATTTAACCAAAACTTCAGCCAATTCTCAAAAATCGAAACAATCCGAACACAATCGGTCATACCGCCATATTATGCCCGGTACTACCGCACACCGGTCGTACCGCGCCATACACACCGGTATTACCGATTTCTAGAGACAACAGAAACTTCTAAAAACCATACCGCTCTCAAACGGTTTTACTGTCATGCGGTACTACCTCTGTTCAACACACGGTACTACCTATCAGCGGTCGTACCGCACCAAGCCGTGGTACTACCGTTTTTCACTTGAGCTCAAAAAATCTCGAAAACATCTCCTCTGGAAATTCCATACCGCAACCTTGCGGTCATACCTTTGTGCGGTACTACCGCCGTTCACACTGCGGTATTACCTTCCTGAGGTCGTACCGTTCCACAGCTGCGGTACTACCGTATTTCACTTAACAGAGCTTGTCAGAAACACTCTCTCTCTGAAAAAACCTATCGCGGTACTACCGCCAACTATGGCGCGGTCATACCGCTCAGCAAGAAATCCAATGTCCAAAAAACAGGTGTTCTGGTTTTTCCATGCCGCCAAAAACAAGACGGTATAACTGATGTGTGGTACTACCGCACCACTGAAATGCGCAAAGAACTCGGAACCAAGCCCTGAGACACATGGACGCTCCAGATGATTTGGGCCGATTAGACCACGCTTCAAAACCGTCGGATTTAGGAGCACTGTAGAAAGTCCGAACGTTCCCCTTGATTTCAGCCGTCAGATTTCAAATCAAAGGCTCACAATCCTTGAAGAGTTCGGACGGTCCAAATGTTCCTCTCGATATGAGCCGTCAGATCAAGATCTAACGAGTCGACCAAAACACCATTCGGAAACAATGACTTGCGGTACTACCGCGCTTGACACGCGGTCCTACCGCAATCCGGTAGTTCCACAGATACAAAGCCGGTACTACCGCTCTCAAGAAAATCCAAAAGCCAAACGCAAGTCTTGAGAAATTCCATACCGCCCGACAAGCTGCATGGTTGTTCTACCAATGAGTTTCATGGACACAAAGCCAGATTACCAAGAAGTTCGACAAAAGTTGATTTTCATGTAAATCAGCAGAACTCAAAAGCGATCGAGAACTAAGATCACAAGCATGTTCCAAAGACAATGTATTCATCTTAAAACACCAAGATCGAGTCTTTCTTATTGTCAATGTGTTCATCATCAAATATCATGACCGAAACCTCCTAGTCTTACGAAGCAACATGGACAATGTTCGGTTCACGACTTCAGTTTGTCCATCCATTTGAGGATGGCATGTTGTAGAGAACAATAGCTTGGTCCCAAGCTTTCCCCACAAGGTCTTCCAAAAATAGCTCAAAAACTTAGTGTCTCGGTCTGATACAATGGTGTGTGGCACGCCATGTAAGCACACAATCTCCTTGAAAAACAATTCAGCAATATGTGAAGCATCATCGCTCTTATGACATGGAATAAAGTGAGCCATCTTGCTAAACCTATCAACCACAACAAAAATTGAGTCCCTCCCCCTCTTTGTCCGAGGTAAACCAAGAACAAAATCCTTTGAAATATCCTCCCATGGAACATTAGGAATAGGTAAAGGAATGTACAAGCCATGAGAGTTCAAACGGGACTTAGCTTTATGGCATGTCTCACATCGCAATATATATCTTTCAATGTTGCGCCTCAACTTTGGCCAAAAGAAATGGTTAGCCAACACACTCTTAGTTTTCTTGGCACCAAAATGGCTCATAAGTCCGCCAGAATGAGCTTCCTGCAAAAACAATAGGCAAACAGAGTAATCTGGAATGCAGCCCTTTCCATTACCACATTTGGAAAATGGTTCAGAAAAATATTAGTCATGAACATATAATTCTTTGATACTTTCTAACCCAAGAACTTTAGCATCAAGTTGAGAAAGTAAAGCATGACGTCTAGACGAGGCATCAGCTACAACATTATCCTTCCCTTTCTTGTACTTGACAATGTAGGGAAAAGATTCAATGAATTCACTCCATTTTGCATGTCGATTCAGTTTTAGTTGACCCTTAAGATGTTTCAAAGATTCATGGTCTGAGTATATCACAAATTCCTTAGGCCACAAGTAGTGTTGCTAATTTTCCAAAGCTCTCATGAGGGCATACAATTATTTATCATAAACAGAGTAATTGAGAGTTGGACCACTTAACTTTTCACTAAAATAAGCAATTGGCCTACCTTCCTACATGAGTACTCCTCCAATCCCTATACCACTTGCATCACATTCAATTTCAAAAGTCTTACTAAAATCCGGGAGTACAAGGAGTGGTGCTGATGTCAACTTAGCTTTCAGCTCTTCAAATGCCTTCTCTTGTGTCTCTCCCCATTGAAAAGGTATTGCTTTCTTTGTTAATTCGTTAATTGGGGCAGCAATGGTACTGAAATCCTTCACAAACCTACGATAAAAACTAGCAAGGCCAAGGAAGCTCCTCACTTGGCTCACATTTTGTGGAGGTAACCACTCACGAACAGCCTTTATCTTCTCCTCGTCCACCTCCACTCCTTGACCTGAAACAACAAAGCCAAGAAAAACTACCTTGTCGGTGCAAAAGGTGCACTTGGCAAGGTTAGCGTACAACTTTTCCTTTCTCAAGACACATAGCACACTTTCTAGATGTTCAATATGTTCTTCAAGAGATTTGCTGTAAATTAAGATATCATCGAAGTAAACAACAACAAATTTGCCAATAAAAGTTCTAAGCACATGATTCATCAATCTCATGAAAGTACTTGGTGCATTTGTCAATCCAAACGGCATGACCAACCATTCATACAACCCAAATTTTATTTTGAATGCAGTTTTCCACTCATCACCCTCTCTCATTCGAATTTGGTGATAGCCGCTTCGCAAATCAATCTTAGAAAATATGGTTGAACCACTAAGCTCATCAAGCATGTCATCAAGTCTAGGTATTGGAAGCCTATACCTTACTGTTATGTTATTAATGGCTCGGCAATCTACACACATTCTCCATGATCCATCTTTCTTTGGGACTAAAAGAACCGGTACAACACAGGGTGAGAGACTTTCCTTTACATACCCTTTGTCAAGTAGGTCTTAAACTTGGCGTTGAATTTCTTTGGTCTCCTCTAGATTTGTGCGGTATACTGGTCGGTTAGGAAGTGGGGCACCAAGAACAAGGTCAATTTGATGTTCAATGCCTCTTTTTGGTGGCAGCCCCGGTGGTACTTCATTAGGAAATACATCATCGTAACCCTGTAAGAGATTCAACACAACACTCGGTAAAGTAGAGGGTAAGTCGTTAGTTGATAAAAGGCTTTCCTTGTATAGGAGTACAAAGAACATGGCATTGGGTTCTCTCAATTCGTTTATATCCCCTTTCCTAGACATCATCACTAATCCCTCTTTTCCCCGTGTCTTGGTATTTTGCGGCTGTGGAGTTTTATTTGGTTTTAGTTTCACTCGCTCACTATGTTTGTGGTTCTCACTCAAGTGTTTCTCACTCTCTCGCTGTTTCTTTTTCAGTTCATCTATCATTATCTTCTCCGGTGTTAAAGGAAGCAAAGTGATACGCTCCCCTTTATACATAAAAACAATGGTATTGGCTCAGCAACTAATCTAAACATCACGATCATATAACCAAGGTGGTCCCAAAAGTAACTGGCATGCTTGCATTGGAACCACATCACACTCCACCTGATCTTGGTATTTTTCCAATTGAGAATTGGACGATCACAATGTTGTTCACTTGTAGTGCTCCAGAATCATTGAGCCATTGCATTTTATATGGGGCAGGATGACGTTGTAGTTTTAGTCCTAATCGTTCTACCAATTCTAGACTTGCAATGTTATTGCAACTGCCATTATCAACAATAATGCTGCATACTTTGCTCTTGATGGTGCCTCGAGTGTGAAATAGGTTATGTCGCTGACCATTTTCTCCTTTCAAAACATTAACACTAAGCACACGTCGAGAGATAAAATAATTGTTGTCTCCTTCATCAGCTAGAATACCATCATCATCCGATGCTTCTTCAAGTAGCCCATCCTCCTCTGGCTCACTCTTAGATTCTCATTCTCCTTGTTCATTAACAAGCATATTTCTTCTGCTAGGGCACTCAGAGGCAATGTGTCCACGCCCTTGGCACTTATAGCACTTAATTTCGCGGCTGCGAGAAGTGGATGCTGCTGCCGATGTGGTAGATGATGCTCCTATTTTTTCCAATAGAGCGCCGATTATCTTGGTGTCCTGCAGGTGAAGAAGCCGACAAGGGTGTAGGCTTGGCAGCAGGAGTAGATGGAGATGTCTCAGCAGGGGCACCTTGAGAACGACGACCAGCAGAGGATGTACTCGGCTGTTAGCAACGCCATGGAGCTGAAAAAGAATGGTTCCCAAATGACTGACCACGTCCTTCTTGTCGGATCTTTCTCTCCGTGCGCATAGCCTGGGCAACAAGATCTTGTAGGTTGTTATAAGGAAACATCTCAACAAAACTTGAAATTTCATCATTTAGACCATGCAAGAATCTTGCCATCTGGGATTCAGCATCCTCTCTAATTCCAGTACGGATCAAGAGTAATTCCATTTCTTTATAGTACTCATCCACCGTTTTAGACCCTTTTATTAACGCTTGCAACCTATTGCGAAGGTCACGCTGGTAGCTTGAAGGCACAAAGCGCCTTCTCATCACTTGCTTCATTTTAGCCCAAGTATTGATATAACCACACCCCGATTGTAGCTGATTTTGTTGCATTTGATTCCACCAAGTGAGAGCATAACCTGAGAATTCAACTGACGCAAGATTTACCCGCCTTTGATCGGAGAGATTATGGACACAAAAAATCTGATCACATTGCTCTTCCCAATCAAGATAAGCATCAAGGTCTTCTATTCCCTTGAATTTAGGGACGCTCAACTTGATCCGAGCAATATTATCCTGATCATCCCTTTCACGGCGACCTCGAGGCTGTCCTCCCTCACCATGGGCAGCACCACGATGTGGGGGTGGATGTTGTCCGTAGCCATCATGATCTGCAAAAGCTTCGTCGTTGTCATCATATTCTTCTCCATACCTGCAACCATCATGCACATATTGGTCGTTGAAGTGCACACGGTGGCCAAGACAACGACCGTGAGCACCTCCCCCATATTGCAGAAGATGTGCAGCTGCGCCTCGGCCACGATGGGCGTCGCCCCCTTGTCCATCACCCCTACCAAGATCTTGCTGGTCGTGGAAGCCGTCATTAGCAGCAGCTCCCACTAAGTTCTCATCAGCGGCTTCACCATGACCAACAGCAGGGTTTGATTGATGTAGACCCCCTCCACCAGCGGCAAGAAGACGTTCATTGAGCATCTGTCCCATGGCCTGAACCAGATCACGTAATTATTGCATCTCGGCTCGTGTGACTGGTTGTTCATCTCCTTCATGATTTTCCCTATGTACACTTGAGTTGGAACCTACCATGTTAGCGAAGAGAAAGTGGAATAGGTAATATTTGTGGAATCACATAACCTCACCTCTTACTCACCAATGTTCTTATGCGTTCTCAATAGACAGCAAGAGTGCAAGAGCGGCAGTACCTTGGATGTTGTCAAGCGATTGAAAGGACACGAATCGAAACAACCGGCTTTGGGTTTTAGTGGGGCATGGTGGGCTAAACAAGGAGGGTTGTAGTACTAGAATCAAGTGTCGTAAACCACACAATGGATACGTGAATGTCACCAATCCAAAACACCGAAAAAAATTCAGAGCATGAATATGAAACTTGCAATTTGACAACCGCAACACAACCCTTCGTTTTCTTCTTCTATTTTCTTTTTTTCTTTTTTTTTCTTTTTTTCTTTTTCTCTTTTTCTTTTCTCTCTTGTTTTTTCTTCTTCTTTTTTTTGACACTTAACAGCAAGCTCAACAACTAAAAACAAACACGGTGCAAAATATCAATGGTGACTAGAAACAAGATGAGCACGAACGGCACAAGATTAACAGTACTAAACAAAGGCTTGGTTTTTTTTTTGTGTGTGGGTGATTTGTGTATTCTAGGAAGCGAACAAAACAACAAGAACACAAGAACACACAATGGAATGCAGGGTTAATATGTGGATGGTGAAACCTACCGTGTCAACGAAAGCTCTGATACCATATGATGCGTACACGCAAGGGGTGGCTCGATCTTCACGGCGTAGGTTGAAGAACAAAGCGAATCTTGCTATGGAAAGTGAGGATAACTAGTTGTGAACAGCGAAAAAGGGTAACTAGCTTTAATCTGCCAAGGTTGGATGCGACCAAGTGTTGGGGAGAGATGATCCGAAGCCTTCTGGACTCCGACCCGCTATCCGAACAATCACAGGGCCACAATCCAAAACTAATCCACACAAAATGCCCGGAAGTGGAGAGCACGAATTAGGGGATCCCAGAGGAATCTCCTTGCGAATCCAAGAGAACTCACAAGAGCAAAGGAGCAAGGCACTCAGCAGTCTTGCTGCAATTTCATATATTGGTTTGTTGAAAACTCAAAAGTACCTCCACGGATGGGAGTAGAGGGGTATATATACTAGAAACAACCCTCCTAGCTGGGTATGAACATAAGTCACCACGTTGGAAGGTGGAAGGCCAACTGGTTGAAGCATTCAAGGAGTCTTCTCAAATTCTCGCGCGTCTGCTCAACTTCTACGCATTCTTTAGTAAAAACAGCAATAACTCTCTTCTCGGAAGTCCAAATGACAAACCGTTTGTTGGAGGTGAAAATAGACTTGATTATCTTTCCATCCATATAGGATATGCACAGTAAAATGTGACAGGTTGGTGCGCAAACATTCAAGGAGTCTTCAGTTTTCGCGCAGCATTTATCAGCATATGCAGCTGTTACTAAAATGATCATAACTTTCATTTCACAACTCCAAATGATGCACGGTTTGAAGCATAGGAAAATAGACTAGACAAGCTATCCATTGGTCTGGTGTATGCTGGTTGGAAACATTATAATTCATGCAGATAATGATTGCAAAACTAGTTGGTTTTCTGGACCTCCTTGTTCCTCTCCAATGCACCTAACTTCAATCAAAGAAGAGGACATTGGAAGCACTACTAAGTTATTGAGATCTGGAATAAGTCCTAAGTTAGCGTTCACCTATCAAGTATTTGTTTAGCATGTCTTCTCGTGATTGGTCCTTGATATTGTTGGTCCTTGAGAATATTTTGCTCGTGGAGATGATCATCTTCTGCATGGTCATTGAAGGTTAGGATGCCCTCATCACCTGTCCTGAACCAAGACAGAGCAAATAGAAATATATACAGTGTGAAACTCAGAAAGTCACTATGTGGACTTAAGCAATTAGGCAGGATGTGGTATAATCTCTTGAAGCGACTTTATATGCAAGAAAGGCTATACGAATAATGAGAATAATCCCTATATATTTATACGATGATCCCATGATGGATTTTGTATAATCTCAGTGTATGTAGGTGATCTTAATATCATTAGGACCTTAAGAGATATTAAGAAACCAAGCTCTTACCTGGAGTCGAAGTTCGAAATGAAAGATTTGGGTAAAACCAAATATTGCTTAGGCTTGCAGCTTGAGTATGTCCCTGAAGGGATATTAGCGCATCAATCAACCTACACTCAAAAGATGTTAGAAAGGTTCGGTTTTGAAAAGGCGTACTCTTCAAAAGTGCCGATGATCGGGAGATCCTTGCAGCAAGACAAGAACCTGTACAGACCTAGACAAGAGGGGGAGGAAGTCTTGGGACCAGAATTCTCATACTTAAGTGCAATAATAGTACTCATGTATTTAGCAAACTGTATTAGATAGGATATTGCATTTGTAGTGAACCTATTAGCAAGGTATAATGCAAAACCTACTAAAAGGCATTGGTAGGGAATAAAGGACATCTTCCGATACCTCCAAGGAAGCAAAGACCTTGGTATGTTCTACAGAAAGAATCAAGACCTGTCTATGAATGGCTATGTAGATGCCAGGTACCTGTCAGACCCGCATACAGCTAAGTCGCAAACAGGCTATGTATTCCTATGTGGTGGAACTGCAATTTCATGAAAATCGTCTAAGAAAAATCTTATATCAACTTCGACAAACCACTCAAAAATCGTAGCATTATACGAGGCCTCATGAGAATGTGTTTGGCTTCGGCGAATGATTCACCACATCCAGCAGTCATGTGGATTGAATACCGCGCAAACCCCCACTATTATCTATGAATATAATACAGCTTGTGTTGCACAAGTGCAGATGGGTTATGTGAAGAGTCATCTCATAAAGCATATCAACCTCAAGCTCTTGTATACTCATGAATTGCAAAAGATGGACGAAATTAAAGTATTGCATACTAAGTCATATGAAAATCTTGTAGATTTGTTCACTAAGTCCCTTCCAGCATTTAGCTTTGAAAGGTGCATACGTGGAATTGAAATGATGAGACTTAGAGAAGTGCAGAATTCAGAGGGGATGGATCTTCACGAACTCATTATTGAAACTTGATCACGAAGATCGAGTACTCAAAGAATAAATCCTGAAGATTAATGAAATTGAGTAAATTGTACTCTTTTTCCCTTGACGAGTTTTCCTGAAGTTTCTCGGATAAAGTTTTTAATGAGGCAATTCGTGCAGCATAGTAGAACGTGTATCATGTACTCTTTCTCTAAATTTTCCCACTGGGTTTTTATGGAGTTTTAACGAGGCATGAACATATGATGATGGGTGCCCAAGGGGGAGTGTTGGGGAACCATGGCTTGACCCAGCAGCTGGCCCATGGGTGGACGCTCCATCCAAACTCTAGCATGGTCTCTAGACTATAAATAGGGGGTACTAGTTATTGTAAAAAGTTGATCGCTTGATAAAGGAATAAAAAAAAATACCCCCTACACCTTTGTCTCTATGTGTGTTCAATCTACTATTTGCTCTTATATTGTCTAATGTAATTCTACATTTGTCTACGAGGTGATCGTTCGGATTGGACTCGCCACTACTGGTTCCTCAACATGAACAATAGTGAATTGTGTAACGATCTTACAGGGTATAATAATATGGTTTCTTCCTCAATCTATCACTCAGTTCTGAGAAAATTTTCACTGATGTGTTCTTTTCTTCTTCTTCTTCTTTTGAAAATACCCACATTTACCACAAGAAGCTACCAATAGGAGTCATTAAACACATTTTCATCCATCTATTTTTAAATACGAAAGCTACATCATTTAGCTTAGAATCACAAGGTTTTTCTTATCCATGGTAATTCGCATAATATGTTCTGGAACAGCTGGCTTTCAGATAATAAATAGTGTGTGCATCAAGCTTTTCAAAATGTTATCATTTCTAAATCAAATCAAAAGATCAATCACTATTTTGAAGAATTATCAGACAATTTTGCTCCTGACAGCATGGAAACAAAAGAGAAGTAAATCTCTTATCCAGATCTGCTGAATTCCATCATTCACCATAACAAAATTTTCATCAAGAAAAACATGCACCCAAGCTTGGCAGTTTCAACTCTTTTTTTTCTTCTCACCAAGAAGCGCATGATGAGCTTTACTTTGCTGTCTGCCGGAATGTTTATCCAATATTACATTTTTTGCTTCATTTTGTTCTCGTGATGAGCTTTTCAGTAAGATCTTTGAGTGCTTGTCTCGAGATCAGCACGACTTTGTCCTTGCTCTCAGGAAGAGCATCAATTGCGTCTGCTGCCAGTTTAGCGTGTTCAGTAGCAAGTAACCTTGTCCTCTCAATTCCCTGACTTCTCACAAGGTATTCAAGTGCCTGCAATAAAAAATAGACCACTCCTGAAATCACACTAGCTAAGTTTTGAGCATTTCACATCCCAAATATTTGGAGCATATTACTAGAAGGAAAATAAATACAGTTTCAGTACTAACAGCATCAACATTTGAAGGGTCATCAAATCCCTGTCTTACAATCTCATGCAGTTGGGGGAACTCTTCCATTGCAAACAATATGGGAGCTGTCACGATTCCCTGTTCATGTAAGGCATATATCATTCCTGGCAAATTCATATCTGAAAAGGCAAAATCCTGCGAAAGAAATATTTGCAACATGATATGATGACAGTCTTGTCCTAATTAAATCACAATGTTTTGAGGTATACCCAAAAAAACTCGAGACCTGCGCTTAAATGAGCCCACATCATAACATAATAACTCAAGTGGAATAATCAGTCAATAATAGTTAGGTAAACATTCGATGTGAAAGTGACCAAGAGTAATGATATTACTTGATGGACATCAGACAAGGAGCCTTTGCCTAGTGAAGCTGATGTGCCTGTGAAATCGAGGATGTCATCGATCAACTGATATGCTATACCCTGCAGGGGATTATAGAATATAGGTCATCTTAGCAGTTCACGGTTAGCAAGAAAAGCAACAGATTCTGGGTATGGAAAAATACAACACACCAAATGTCTGCCATACTGAAAAGCAAGTGCTGAAACTTCCGCTGTTTGGCCAGCAAGAACCGCAACAGCTTTGCAACTGTTTGAAATCAACGCAGCTGTTTTGTAGTATGTCTTCTGCAAATAATAATCCATGCTGTACGTGCATTCATGAACAAGTGTCAAATTAAGTAAAAGACTAAAAGTAAGTGTTTAAAATATCATGCAGTTGATTATTACAGTTTGATAAACTCATCTTACATGTCTTTATTCCTTTCCTTGGTTTCCTTTGATCTAAAACAAGGCTACCTCAAGTTTTTAGGCTGATACTTTAGCACCAGTAATCTATTTAAATATGAATGGTATAATTATAAGTAGTATTGCACACTGTTATGGCTTTGATGGTGTTTGATACATATAGATGATATCATAATGTAGTTAGTGTTATGAATATTATGTGTGTACAAGGGATGTATGCCATATACAGATAAGGCAATACAAAAGACAAATAATGAAATACTAAAGGATTCCTATCCCTATCTCTAACCCCCCCAATGTAAAGTGTATGCAATAGCATTGCATTCGAAAAACGTTGACACTAAAATATGAAAAATCCGAAGTCTGAGCCTTGATAATGTCGTTGTAGCATGTAGCTCTTGGAAAATATGTCGAATATCATCACAATATCTTCTCCCATCCGGGGTCGTGCAAACAGCCCATAAAGCACAAGGTGCAGGGGCTGAGAAAGTCGACCACGGCAACACGACGTAGAAGAAGATGAAACCGACAAAATAGAGAAAGCTGTCAAATCAAGCCGAATAGGAATAGGTGGAAGCATGACAGCGCAGATTAAAGCCCAAGACGGCGGTGGCGCGAAAGAAGCGCGGCGGCCTTAGAAGCTCAGGGCGGCGGCTACGAAAGCGGCGGCATCCTAACAATTTCTACGATCTGCACGCGGCTCGGAAAAAAGGCGGGAGCAGCGGCTGCTGCCACGCATAAGACAATTCCTATACTTCTATGACTGACAATAAATTTGTGGACTCGTATGGCTTAGACGAACTCAAAGATTGAGTGGTACAAACTTAGATAGACGCAGCGGAAGAAAAACAACACAAAGAATAACTAGCAGCAGTAGCAAGAATAGCTAGCACAAAGAATAGCTAGCCATAGCGGCAATAATAGCTAGCGGACACTGTAGCAATACCAATAGCAGCCCTTAACTGCACTGTGAGGTCGCTAGCAGCAATCCACCAGCTAGGCCAAACATCAACAAGCACCAACTCTCCACCGACACCAAACACCAATCCCAATCGGCCAATAGCCAATAAGGCAGCGACGCAACAGCCAACCCAATAGCCAATAGCCAATTCAATAGCCAATAGCCATCTCGTGGAGCACCATAAGCACCATCCCATAAAGATGTACTCCCTCCGTTCTTAAATACATGACGTTTGACCAAACGTGCAGTCAAACTTACATAACTTTGACCATTACTTTTCATATGATTTTGTTAGTAAAAAATTACAAAATTATTATATTATGAAAATATTTATCATGACAAATCTAATGATACTATTCACTCATGATCAATCTAAATAGTTTTTCATATAATTAGTCAAAGTTAGATAAGTTTGACTCCAAGCTTGGTCAAACGTCATGTACTTAAGAACGGAGGGAGTATGTTTCCACCGACAGCCAAACAGCGTACACGAAGTAGAGCACCAAGCAGAGCATCCCGGCAGAGCAACTCAAGACGACAAAGAACCAAGGTCGAAGTTCCCATCGAAGAAGCGATCGCAAGACCAAAGAAGAAAGCGAAAGAGCAAGTGAGACGGAGGGATGGAGCGTGGGAGAGCCGCGGTACACAACTACAGCACTAGCAGCAGGCGCGGAAGAGTAGGCGGACGAGGACAAGGCGCAGTCGATGCTGAACTGCTTCATCACGATGAACCGCTTCACCGAGGAGGTGGTCGCCTTCGTGCGGGACACCGCCATGCGGGCCGAGCTCTGGCTCAACTTCCCCCTCCTCCCCGACGACGACAAAGACGGCAGCTGCGACCAAGGGAGGCGGCGGCTACTCGAAGAAGGCGGCGGATCCGGAAGGAGATCGAGGACCGCACGGCTCGAGAGGCGGGAGCGCGACGAAGACCACGGTGACGAGGCGGCCAGCGCCAAGGGAGAAGCAGGTCGAGTAGGTCAGTAGGGCCGTGGCGAGACCTGCAATGAGGCGCTGCTGAAGCGAGCCACCCCGGAGTGGAGATGGCTCCTCCCGGGGGCAGAGCGGAGGATAGGAGGCGGCGGTGGAGGTAGCAAACCCTAACCCTAACCTTTGCTCTGATACCATGTTATGAATATTATGTGTGTACAAGGGATGTATGCCATATACAGATAAGACAATACAAAGACAGATAAGGAAATACTAAAGGATTCCTATACAGATAAGGCAATACAAAGACAGATAAGGAAATACTAAAGGATTCCTATCTCTATCTCTAACAGTTAGTAATATGCATCACACCTCAACCTTATCAAAGTTGATAAGAAACAATGTTTTTCTCAAGCTCTTTGTGTGCTCCATCACTAGTAAAAACTCCACTCAGGAATAGCTCGATGCTAGAAAATGAAAAAATGAATTGGATATCTACCTGCAGCGTTGTGCTGGAGTTATTGTCATCTGCATAAGCTCACCAGTTACAAGGTCATTTACAGCCGTTGCTAGTAACAATACAACCTGCAGCGAAAAAATAGGAAAAAATAGAGTGGGTATGTTGATGTTATGAACCTGTGAAAGAACCATACTGGAAAGAAACCGATAAATCTGATGTTGAAAGAAGTGGAGAATGACGCAGAGGGTGTCATGACATCTCACATGTTAAAAATACACTGATTCTGCTCTCTGTGGATTTTCTTGATTGTCAGCATTCATAGTTCACTTTATCCTAGCTAACATCGCCAAAAGAATTGAACGAAGATGGAACAGAATTGTTGGGCTATCAAGCAAAGGATAAACAGTCACACCTCGGTATTAAGAGACGCAGCAGCAGAAAATGCCCTGAAAAGTAGAAAATCACCAGCCAACACTGCAAGCTGCAAGATAGCATCAATTTTACTAATTGTTTGGAACGCGTCTGTAAATAAAAGAACAAGATATATTTTTACTTGCAGTTTGCAAACTTGATAGATTGGCTTGGCATTGCTCATATTATTTCTTTTAGAAGTACACAGTCCATACTTCTGAGATCAAGATGTGTTGAACAAAGAGACATAACCGTTTTGGTTGTTTATATTCAGAAGTATGAAGTTTGAATCAGAAAATAAGACGGATGGGCTTGCTTGCACATATAAGACTTCAAGATATTGATAATATTTTGCTTTTGAGAACTACTAAATAGCTAAAGTAAAGTAGTTCAATTGAAGCTACTGAACAGTAGCCTTATCAAATTGAATTCCCACCTTGCTTACCCGCCCTTATTTAATAATACAGCTACTTTTAAAATTACCTCTTTCAGATTTCTTTCGCCATTCAACAAAAAATGATCAGATTAATTACCAAACTATTTTGCTTGTTGTAAATAAGATAAGATATTAGCTATTATAGACATATTATTCCATTACCTTATTTCCCACTGCAGAGTTCAGTGAGCCCATGCCACGCCTGGTATCAGCATCATCCAGAACATCATCATGGATAAGGCTTGATACCTAAGATGCCAAAGCAAAAGACCAGTCATTGAAATAGATAATCCTGGAAATTTTAGAAAGTTAAATGAAATACAATGGGTATGATGTGTACGTGAATCATTTCAGTTATCTCAGCAACACGAATATGTCTTGCACGGAGCTCGTTCTTTGAACTAACAATTGCGTCAGGCATATCCATTCTTATAGCCGAGGCCATCAATAGTAGAACCTGACACATCAGTGATCAATAACTTACAATGACGAAATGGGCATGAGTACATCATATATACTTATGTGTATTAGAAAACAGCATCTTGTGTCTACAGTATAATGGCAAGATCCAATAACACCCTGAAGTCTGGGCTTACAGTAGGACATGTTCTTTTCCCTTCAGCTCCAGCTCTGAAGAAGTATCCAGCTGCTGATGTCAGTTCAGGTACCTGCAGTCATAACGTATGCCATGAATCCATGATACAATTTAATTTGTTAGAGAATCATGCAATATGTACGGTGTAATTCAGGATAAGGGTGCAGACGTGCAGTTAGAGCATGCACCTCAGATACCACCATTGAGCGCAACCTATTTGTTATTTCGGACACTTCATCCTTAATCAGTGCAAAGGGGTCTAGCGGCTCCTACTATACAGAAAAAGAAAAGGTTTTTGTCAGGAGATCAGAATTTTGTGCAAATATACATTAATTGGCATCATAATATATGCTTAATAGGATCAAAACCTTTCATTTTCTGCTGCAGAAGAATAAAACAATGAACATAGCATCATTTTTTTCGAAGACAGAGGGTCAGCCCTCAGTTTCATTTATTGAAACCAGAAGTTCTAACAGCAGCATCCAAAACATTACATAAGCTGGAAGGATCAACACTTCCAGGGAAGGAAAAACACAAACTTCACCTTGACTTCTACTACTCTCACTACATTACGTGCAACAGTATAAACAAACCCAAAGCAGAAGTTATGAAGTTTGCAAACAGCTTATTACAGAGAGAGATTATACACAAAGAATGTGGTTATCTCTACCTTAGCTATTGACCCTGCTTCTCTAGAAGTCGGGTGTCTTGTGCTGTAAAAATAACACGAACTCCACAGAAATCTTTCTCTGCAGCGGACATTCTGCGAAGCAAGAAGGTGATGTCAACGTATTATATAGTATGCATAATTAATTAATTTGATAGTGTTTCCTGTAAATTCTAGGAAGTAGCTCTCCAAACTGCAGATCCAGATCAACAAAATATACTTGATTTTTTTCCTCTCATTTCACGGCCCGCGGTGCATCAACATGACAAAGAAAAGGTGTGCCCAAATCAAGAACTCAAGAGGCCGGGTAGGAAGTGGGAACTATAAAAGAAGTCTCACCTTTGGATTTAGAGGAACGGAGGAAGCGGCGGAGGTTGCGCGCAGGAGCCCAGCGAGAAAAATGCGTCTCGGCGGCATCGTGGCCGCAATCGTCGGGGGAGCACCGCCGCCGGCGAGATGTGTTGCTCAGAGCTGGAGGGGTGCGGGCTCAGGAGCGAAGTGGGCTCTGGTTTTCTTTTCTTTTGTTTTTTTTTTTCAGATACCGATGTATACCGCAAGGTGCCAACCTTTTAAAAAAAAATCGGTCCGTGCCACTGAATGAAAAGCACTTTCAGTATATGCCACTATTTTTTCGCTTATTCGTTCCATGCCACTAGGTTGTAAATTTTCGTCCAAAATTGCCACTATCCTATCGTCACCCTCCGACAGTCTAGAGCCGAAACGGCGTCCAATCAAGCCGTTTGACTAGGAGAAATGACCATTGGTACCCTCTGAGCAATTCTGAAAGTGCCATTGGAATGCTAATGGTTTTGACAACTGTCATTGTGACATGTCTGCAGTTGGCGCCTAGGACAGTTTTTGGAGGGAATTTCTGGCGCCACAAATTTTGGGCATGGCTATAAATCCTGAGCCGAATGGATGAGGGAGAGAGGGAGACGCAATGGCTCAAAGTGGAGCCATGAGCTAATATAGCACAGGTAACTCGTAACAGCCAAAGAAGTCTATGTTCCGCTGCGATTGTGGTAGCAAAATAATGAGGTACAAGTCCAATACTAAGAAGAATCCGAACCGTGGATTTTTAAGGTGTGCTAACTGGAAGGTGAGTCGATTCTTGAACACATAAAACTCTTCCTATTTGCTTCATATTTTTTGCATTCTTTACTTTGATACCAGGTTTTTTGTGTTGGTTCTGTCAGCCTGGGGGATGTGGTTTTTATTTGTGGGAAGATTTGCTCGAGGCATATGTGAAGAAGAAGACAGTAATGCAACAAGATATGAAGATGGAGAAGTTACAGAAGAATATGCAGAAGTTGAGCACCCACCTGGAAGGAATGGGTGCTGCTGATGGCAATGTGCAAGAATTGAAGAACAATGTGCAAGAAGTAAGGAAAAATGTGCGAGAATTGAAGAGCAGTGTAGACAATATGAAATTGATATGCAGCATTTTGCTTTGTTTCTGCCTTTTGTCTATTCTCCTAAATTCAAAGTAACTAGTTTATAATTCATGCCTCTAGCATGAGTAAGTGCAATGTAGGCAGTACTAGTATCTGCAATTTAATTGAGTGAAATCTATGTTGCCAATAATCTTAGCCAATGATTTTCAAGTATTCTAGGAGAAGACTACATATAGCAGTTCACATATGTGCAAGAGAGATACACTACCAAATGTAAGGATTTTCGCACGGCCTAACAGAGGATTATGAACCCAAATCTTGAGTGTTCCCATGGCCAAACAGAGGAGGAGGAGGCGAACAACAACAACGAGGGAGGGGAGCGCAGTGAGATGCACGTACCTGGGAGGAACCCACGAAGTATCCATGCGTCGATCCGCTTCTCCAGATCCTCAATCCGCGCCCTTTTCTTCTCGATCCACTGCTCCAGATCCTCAATCCGCGGCCTTTTCCTTCTTCTTAAGCAATCAAAGTGGTGGATTTGGACTACGGTAGCATTCAAGCGGGCATTGCTAGGGTTTTCTGGAGGTTTTGGCTCGGGTGAGTAAAGAGGAGGGAGAGAAGAGAGGGTTAGAATAGGAGAGGGATATGGGGGCACGATGGGGAAATGAAGATGTCTCAGAGAGAGAGAGAGAGAGAGAGAGAGAGTCAAAGGGTTTGACTGGACGCCGTTCCGGCTCTAGACTGTCAGAGGGTGACGGTAGTGGCAATTTTGGACAAAAAATTGCTACCTAGTGGCATGGAACGAATAAGCGAAAAAAGGGTGGCGCATACCGAAAGTGCTTTCCATTTTAGTGGCATGGGCCGAATTTTTCCTTCTTTTTTTTGGGAAGCTTTGAGCGTTGTTATATTAAGGCCCTGTAGGGGTGAAGTCGGAGGATATCGACGAATATCGCTCATCCTATATTTTATTCTATTTTTTGGAGTTAGACACGGATAGTGTCGGATACTCATTTCCCCATCTCATATTCACTCTGCAAGCCTTCGGTCGATCGGTCGAACGGAAATTATCTGTTTCTTTTGCACCCCTATATAGTATATTAGACAATAGGAGTGCGATCAGAGCGAACACCAAGAGACTAATCGCTGAGATATCGAAGGAAAAACACTCAGTATCCCCTGCCTACTCAAATGCAGCAACCCACCTAGCTGTTATCTTGTTTCAAAGTGAAGTCACAACAGCTTTCCTCGTACCACCTAACATACGTATACGGACAGATATTGATCATCCTGTATCTTATTCCGTTTTTTCCTTGGAGTCGAACACGAAAAGTGTCGGATACCCATTTACTCATCCTATATTCACTTCGCGAACCTTCGGCCGGTCGGTCGTGTTAGATATGTATATAGCCTATGGTGTTCTTTGCATATTGGCAACCCTGTACATGTTATATATTAGCCCTTTGGCCCATTGGAATAGACAACAAGCCTCATTCCAACATGGTATCAGAGCGATGAAACCCTAGCTCCTTGAGTATGTGTCGACCTTACTACCATCGTTCCCCTATAATCAGATCAGATTCTCTTGTTGAGTCGATCTCCTTTCTGACTTTTCCTGACTCTCCCCTTCCACTACTGTTTCGCTTCCTCCTCCACCTTCTTCGCCTCCCTCTCCTCCGGCTACACCTATTCCACCTCCGTCGGAGTTTCTTTCCCGCTCTTTTGTTAAGATTCTACCTTTTCCTCTGCACTACTCCCGTCATTCTCGGCTAACTACTTCTCCAGTTGAGCCTCTGTCTTTGCTGGACCCTGTTCCCAGCTCTTCTTCTTCGTCCTTGCTGGGTCTCGCTCTGCCTTCTCCTCCCAGATATGATCTTCATGATCGTCACACTATCAGGCCGCTTGAGCGCTACGGTTTTGCAGCCACTGCTCCTTCTGAGCCTACGACCTATCGTGAGGCTGCTGCTCACCCTGAGTGGTAGCTTGCGATGTCTGAGGAGATTACTGCTTTGGAGTGTACTAGCACTTGGGATCTTGTGCCTCTACCTGCGCGTGTCACTCCCATCACGTGCAAGTAGGTGTACAAGATCAAGACCCGCTCGGATGGTTTCCTTGAGCTCTACAAGGCTCGTCTTGTGGCGCGTAGTTTTTAGCAGGAGCATGGTCATGACTACGATAAGACCTTCGCTCACATGACCACTGTTGGCACTCTCCTTGCTGTGGCCTCTGTTCGACAGTGGCCTATCTCTTAGTTGGACGTTAAGAATGTCTTTCTCAATGGCGAGCCGTATGAGGAGGTCTACATGCAGCCGCCCCCTGGGTATTCTGTCCCTGATGGTATGGTTTGTCGCCTTCATCGCTCTCTCTATAGGCTCAAATAAGCCCCTCGTGCTTGGTTTGACTGCTTCTCCTCTATTGTCACTGTTGTTGGTTTCTCCGCCAGTGATCACGACCCTGCCCTCTTTGTACATACCTCTCCTCGAGGTCGGACGCTCCTCCTTCTCTATGTGGATGATATGATCATTACTAGAGATGACTCTCAGTACATTGTCTTTGTGAATGAGCGTCTCAGTGAGTAGTTCTTGATGTATGATTTGGGTCTTCTTCGTTACTTCGTTGGGATTGAGATCACTTTTACGCCCGAGGGCTACTATCTCTCTCTAGAGCATTACATTCAGGATATCCTTACTCGCGCTTGTCTCACTGATCAGTGTGTGGTGGATACTCCTATGGAGCTTGGTGTTCACCTTCGGCTTACTAATGGTGAGCCTCTTGAGGATCCCACTCGCTACCGCCATCTTGTCGGGAGTCTTGTCTACCTTGGTATCACTCGCCCTAACATCTTTCACCCAGTTCACATCCTGAGTCAGTTCGTCTCTACTCCCACTCAGCTCCACTACAGTCACATTCTTCGTATTCTGTGATATCTTCACAGGATCATCACTCGTCGTATTTTCTTTCCTCGCTCCAGTTCTTTGCAGCTTCAGGCGTACTCTGATGTGACCTAGGCTAGCGATCATTCTGATCGCCGATCTCTTTCTGCCTATTGTGTTTTTCTTGGTTCCTCCTTAATTGCCTAGAAGACCAAGAAGCAGACTATCATTTCCCATTTGAGCGTTGAGGCTGAGTTGAGAGCCATAGCATTATTGATAGCTGAGACCACCTGGCTTCGGTGACTACTTGAGGATTTTGGTGTTTTCGCTTCTGCACCGACTCCTCTCTTATCAGATAGTACTAGTGCGATCAGCATTGCTCGAGATCCTATGAAGCATGAGCTCACTAAGCACATTAGAGTGGATGCTTCGTACATGCGATCGCAGGTGCAAGACCAAATTATTGGTCTTCAGTATGTGCCTTCAGAACTTCAGTTATCAGATTTCTTCACCAAGGCACAAACTAGAGTTCAGCATAGTTTCTACCTCTCTAAACTCAGTGTTGTTGATCCACCATGAGTTTGAAGAGGGTATATATATATATATATATATATATATATATATATATATATATATATATATATATATATATATATATATATATATATATATAGCCTATGGTGTTCTTTGTATGTTGGCAACCTCACATGTTATATATTGGCTCTTTGGCCTATTGGAATAGACAACAAGCCTCATTCCAATAGGTCGAACGAGAATAATCTGCTCCGTTTGCACCCTACCTTTTTGGCATTGGTCTACTCCAGTTTTACACTTGGATCTACTCCACTAAGAAGCCGGAGCAATTTGTTGAGATGTTTGGCTAGGAAGTTGACTCTGAATCTTAGAATTGGATGAATGTATGGATAAAATCAATACTACCTTTGGTTTTGATACTTGTGATATTGTCATGTACATATTAACGTCTTATTTTCATTATTTTGTAATTTGTTTTTCAGCCATTATGTGAGTTTTTTTTTGGCCAAATTGTGACGAAGTCGCACATCCAAGCATTGCATAAGCCATAGTTATTCACTGAACTTTACAGTGTCAAAATGAAGCTCATAGATTAACAACATGGTATTTTTCATAGACGACGTTTTTTTTGGGGGGGTACAAACAATATTGCTACATGGCATGCAGGAACACACAAAAAACAGGGAAAATACTGCTACTGAAGAAACACGTCATACAGTTTTTCATACACAACTCTAACTCGCGATTCTCGACCGATAGCATGTCATAAAAAAGTTGTAAAGTGGAAATAGCATAGTTTGCTTACAAAAAGTTGTAGTGTGACTTGATAGAACACAATACACTAGAGTGCACAACCAAACACTGGATAGAACACAATACATAAGAAGCTTCCCAATCTCTGAAAGTATCATCTGAAGTTTATATGAATTCTACAAGGACAAACATCATAGAATTCTCAATCTTTGAAAATGGCAAAATTAAGCAGAGATAATCAAGATGATCAATGGTCTGCTGTCCATATGCACCTAGTTCATAAACTTGTAAGATAAATCTCTGCAAATTTACACATTATACATGACATTTAACTCATCTCTGGAACCTTAATCCTTAAGCAAACATTCTGGGATAGAAAAATTATGACAATTTTATACATATCTAAACACCATCTAACATAGCAACAATTAGCAATTCATCTATGAAAATACACATCCAAAATTCAAACCCAGTGAGGTATCTCACACAGATCGGGCTTCTAGTGTATAACATAAAATTGACCACCGCACAGGCGGTTGTAGATCTAGAAGAAGGCAGAAAGGAGGCAGGGCGCGATCGACTTAGGGTACTAGTCATCGTCGAGCTCGGGCGCCGCTGAGGAGGAGCTTGTGCGCCACTGCGGTAGCCAGTCCCGAGATCGTGCGACCGGGGGAGAGGATGACGAGGCGCACGCCAGGGAGAGGAGGAGGAGGTTGGTGGTAGTCGCCGTCGCCACATGGTCTCCGCCGGGGAGGATGTCATCGTTGCCGAGGGAGAAAGAGGGGCGCACAAAGTGGGAGAGCTTGTCGAGTCCGGGAGACTCACTCGCTAGACACGCCGACCATCCTCGCCGAGCTTTCCATGCGCCGCCGCCTCTAGGGTTTGAGTGGAGGAGGGGAGGGAGTCAGGAGAGGAGAGCCGAATGGGAGGGAACCGAAGGGGAGGGGGATCGGTCGAGGGTTTTGTTGAGTAGTAGTTGGTGGGTAGTTTACCCCCAACTTCAAGGGTATTTTGGTAACCAAGGGTGCTACTCCAAGTGGGGAGCGACCAGGGGCGAATCCTCTTTGGTTCATGGGTGTTCAGTTGAACACCCAAAAAAATTGGGCAAAAATTCAGTATATATGATGTATAATATATGTATATACTCAAAATAGAGTTCATTCACCATTATACGTCCTGAAAATCACGTTCTGTCGACTTTAGGCGTTGGCGCCAGCCACCAAAGCGATTGGCCCATGCACAAGCCACGTTTCACGTGCCCACTAGGCACAAGACGACAACAAGACTCCAAAAGTTCAAAGGCTCAAGCCAGCAAGCCCATTTCCTCAAACCCTAAATCCATCTCTCAATCTCACATTCTCACTCTCTCTCTCTCTCTCTCTCTCGCAACCAGCACTGAGCACTCCATCCTTGCGCCGTTTACGCGGTTGCGCCTTGTGCCGGTGGCTTGCTCTGCGCCTATGCTAGTTTGCCCTCTGCTCCATTGCTCATCTGCTCCTGTGAGAGATCGAGCTCCGGCCTCCGAGCCTCCGACCTCGAGCGAAGCGTGTGGCTTTGTGGGCAACCAAGGCGTCGGGCAAAGGCCGGGCGAGGCAACAGGCGTCGCGTTGTCGCTCTAAGAGTCTGAGCCTCTGAGCCCCAAGCCCTGAGGAGAAGATCCGCCCTTGTCTCTGTCTCTCTAAGGACGGAGGCATCCCGCATTCGCATCTGGGTGACCGAGCCCGCCCCTGGAGCCGACTGCCAAGCGACGAGAATGGGAGGCCATGCCGAGCGGGAGCGACGAGAAGGGCAAGCTGCGGCGCCGCGCCGAGAAGTGGAGGTTGGGAGAAGGGGAGGACCTCAGACCTGAGTCCTGAGGTGCGCTGAGGCCTGCGGGTGAGCGCGGCGGCACCACGGCGGCGGGGTGAGCACAGAGCACGACGGGCAGTGGCGGCTGCGCAGTGCGGCTCGCCACTGGGAGAATGGGAGGACCAAGGACCGCCTGCTCCGAGCCCCCGAGCCAGTAGCCACCGAGCACTACACTGTAGGGAGGTATCAATTGCTATGATTGTGAAGCGCTCGACTAAATTTTGTCTTGATATAGAATAGCTCATAAGCATGTCAATAAGCAAAGTCACCACTGTATTATATCCATTTATCCAATAGAAGGAAAATGCCACCTACTTGTTGATGAATCATTCAGTTCTAAGTCAAAACAATACTCCGCGACATCATAATTTATCCATAGGCTCGGTCATCGCTAAGTAGTACCGATAGGCTACAAAAATCCATTAGTGATGATGCTGTGTCTTTATGAAATGTAGATCAGAGAGCTTAAAATGGAGAAGTCTTCTAGATGTAAAATCTTTGTGGAATAGCATGAAAACCAATACTTGAATGATTGCTTGATTACATTTCTGCGGCAAGAAGTTAAGGATGATGGCATGATATCACACTGCAAGGCATGAAGAGTAGTCGAGTTAAATTATTTGTTCTTTAATTATTTTATAATTTCTATAAATTATTTTGAGATGTTTTAGTAAGAACAATTTAAGCTTCGATTTTTGCTATTGTATACATTAGCTTTTTACTGAACATCAATATTTTGTCAATTTCGAACACCTATGCTTAAAATTATGGGTCCGCCACTGGGAGCGACCCTCCAGTTGCTTTGTTTTTTCTACTGTGACCCGCTCTGCTCCCTACCAGCTCGCATTTGGCATGCTTCTACCCACTTTAACCACGAAGCTGTGGAGCAGGAGTCATACTAAACAGGCATAAGATAGAAAAGCACGAAAACAGAGTTTGGGATACAGTCGCAGTACAGAGGCAGCCGCCTGTAAAATGGACAGAAGGGAACTCCGTGAGCTACGCAGAACGAGCTGCAAGAAGATGACTAACAGGATATTACACACGGAAAGAAAAAACAACCCCTTGGCGCCAGCGCGCTCCCACGCCCCTAGCTCGTCGAACTGCAAGAAGAAGATGACTAACAGAGTTTGGGAACCTTGTTGTCGAAGACCCTGGAGTTCCTTTCTCTCCAGATCGACCAGGCCGCCATGATATCAATTGAGTCAAATCCACGACGCCGATCCTTGGGGACACGACTTCTAGCACCTACCCACCAATCCAGCAAAGAGTCCTGCTGAGTAGCGGCTATGCGAGACAATCCAACTGAGCTTAGCATGGTAGCCCAGAACTGCCGCACCCAGGGACAACTGACGAGAACAATACTGTTTGTTTCCCCTCCAATTTCTCTTGAACAAGTTATCTTTAGTTAATACTACTCCTCTTTTGAGATACCAAAGGAAATTTTTTACCATTAAGGGAATGTTAATTTGCCAAAAGAAATTCCTAATGGGGGCTTGATAATTGCTTATTAGCGTCCCATAGAAAGATTTTACCGTAAACAAACCAGATTTATTTAGATTCCACCTAAAGACATCCTTTTAAGAACTTAGATGTAAATTAGAAATTCTCAAAATTAACTTATTCCAAGCATGTAACTAAGTACATATAATAGGTCTTCGAGAAGAAACATTTAAAGGAGTCGATCTCAGAACATTTGCCATTGTATCGCCCTTTCTCCTTACCACATTATAAAGAAGTGGATATTGAACTTTCAGCGGAGAATCTCCTAACCTAATATCTTCCCAAAACCTAGTGTGCATTCCATTTTGAACCTGGAATGACCCAAAACGAAGAAAATGATCTTTACTTTTCATAAGACCTGACCAAAAATAGGATGTCTCAGGTTTATTAACCACATGTGAAAGACTCTTGTCACCCAAATATTTCCTTGTGAGCAACGATTGCCAAACACCTTCTTTATTAAGCAATTTGAATAACCTTTTCCCGAGTAAGCTTTTATTTTTTGTGTCCAAGTTCTGAACGTCTAGACCACCATGCTCTTTGGACGAACAAACTAAAGTCCACTTAGTAAGCCTATACTTTCGTTTATGACTTTCGCTCTGCAAGTAAAATCTAGATCGATAATAATCAAGTCTTTTGAGAACCTCTCTAGGAACCTCAAAAAAAAGAAAACATAAACATTGGCAGACTGCTAAGTACTGAGTTAAGAAGTACTAATCGTCCCCCCCATAGACATATTTTTTCCTTTTCAACTACTAAGTTTTTTCTCAAATCTATTATCAACCCATTTCCAATCACTATTCTTTAACTTTTTAAAGTGAATTGGGATAGCTAAGTACCTGAAAGGAAAATTACCCACTTCACAACTAAATAATCGTGTGAATTGTGGTTCAACATCTTTGGCAGAACCAAAACAAAAAATATCGCTCTTATAGAAATTAATCTTTAAACCGGATAATTGTTCAAATACACAAAGAATAAGCTTGGGATTTTTTGCTTGTTTCAAATCATTATTCAAAAAGAGAATCGTATCATTGGCATACAGTAAGATTGACAACCCATCATCAATTAAGTGAGGAACTACTCCTGATAAAAGGCCTGCTTCTTTAGCTCTTGAAATAAAGATTGCAAGCATGTCCGCTACAAGGTTAAAAAGAATATGCGACATAGGATTACCTTGCCTAAGACCTTTCTGAGTTTGGAAAAAAGACCCAAGATCATCATTAACTTTTATTCCAACACTTCCTCCCTTAACTAAACTTTCCACCTAAGAACACCATTTGGCAGAAAAGCCTTTCATCTTCAAAGTTTGGAGTAAAAACGGCCATTTTACTCTGTCATAGGCTTTCTCAAAATCTACCTTGAAAACAATTCCATCCAAATTCTTTTTATGTAGTTCATGGATGGTTTCATGAAGGATAACAATGCCATCAAGAATAAATCTCCTCTGCATGAACGCTGACTGGGATGTTTTAACAATCTTTTGAGCTACACCCATAAGTCTGTTAGTAACAACTTTAGTAAAAATTTTAAAACTAACATTTAAAAGACAAATAAGCTTATACTACTGGATTTGCTTAGCATCAACTTTTTTTGGAAGTAGTGTAATGATTCCAAAATTCAAGCTAAAGAGGGGTAGAGAGCAGTTATAAAAATCATGGAACATGGCCATCAAGTCATCTTTAATGACCTCCCAAAACACCTGATAAAACTTGGCTGGAAAGCCATCTGACCCAGGTGTTTTGTTATGGTCCATTTAAAAAATTGCTTCCTTTACCTCTTTTTTAGTGAAAGATTTTGTAAGGAAATTGTTTTCCGATCCGAAACTTGGGGTATATCATTAAATAAAGATCAACCATAGATAAATGATTGACTTCGAATGGTCCAAATAAACCTTTATAATAATCGGTGATATACTTTTTTAAATGTACATCACCCCCGAATTATTCCTTCCTCTTGTTCAAGCTGAAAAATTCTTTGATGTCTATGCTTCTCATTCGCAATCAAATGATAATAACGTGTATTTCTATCCCTCTCCAAAAGAAATTTCACTTTGGACCTCTGGTACTACTTAATTTCTTCTTCTCTCAAAAGATATGCCAATCTCTCATTAGCGCCTTTTTTTAAGCTTAAGATCGTGATCAAACAACCTCATAACCTCAACTTTTTTTAAATCTAATTCATCAATTAAAAAGTTAAGCTCTATCTTTTCCTTTTTATACGTCCTACTGATATTTTTAGCCCACCCACGAAGAAAACATCTGAGAGCTCGAACCTTACTTTGCCAAATTTATAAGGCAGAATGACCACTTATTTCTTTTTTCCACACATCCGCCACCAACTCTCTAAACCCCTCCCTACACAACCAACCTAATTCAAATTTAAATAAAGGCTGACGTCCTTAAAAAAAGCCGCTCTCATATTTAAAAGTAACAGCGTAATCCTTCGATCTGATGCTATGCCAGGGGTCCATATGTCTATAATTATCTGTTGCCACATTTATTTTCACTTGCAAACTATGTGCTTCAGCCAGGCTATCAGGCAAGCCATCCATGCACTGCATGCGTGGCAACAACATGTCTGTTGAGTTGAGGTTCCTCCTCCTGCTGCTGCTTCTTGTTCTTCTTCCAAGGCAGAGGTTACTACTTCTAGCTCCAACCTAGAAGAGAAGTGCATGTATTGATCCACTTGTTTCTTCCCAAGGAATTATATTTGGTTTTAATGTCAAAGCTCCGACCGGGTCAGTTAACTATGGCATGAAACCCTTCGAAAACACTATGCTAAATTGCTAAGAAGAAAAGTGTGAAGATTAATTGAACTATGCTCTAACAGCAAACATTCCTCACCACAGCATTTGCACGCTTGGCTATCTTCTTTTCATTAAAGAAATAAAAGACGTGGCAAAAAAAATGGAGATTATGTTGCATCCATCTATCTATCTACGTATCATCATCATCGTCATCATTATCATTATTAAAGCGAAGACAAAAGAAGTCATCATATTCACTCTCAGGGGCTAAAAAATCTCACATTAATAAGAGAAAAGAGAAATATCTAAACCGTTGATCGTGGTGGGTCCAGATTATAATGGTCTTGATTAAAATAAAGTGCTCATGTCGAGTACAATACATAAATAATAGTCACTCGGAATACAAAAACAAAATTAGTAATTTGATTTCCATATAAATTCCTAAGTAAAATCCTTAAATAAATATCATTCAGAATAAAATTAAACAAAATTTAGGACTTAGGTTTGTATATGAATTCCAAAAAAATAATTGAAATTTGGCATATAAAATAAAATAAAATAAACAATTTGATTTCGATACTAATTCCAAAGTAAAGTCCCTAAAAATTGTAGTTTGGAATAAACATTAAAGAAAATTAGCAATTGGATTTGTACACTAATTCCAATAAAAAATAATTGAAATTGGAATAGAAATAAAAATAGTAATTTTATTTCCATGTGAATTCCTAAGTAAAATTCCTAAATAAATATAGTTAGAATACAAATTAATCAAAAATAGCAATTATATTTGTTTACAAATTCCACAATAAGTAACTAAAAGTCGAAATAAAAATAAAATAAAATAAGAAATTTGATTTCGATATGAATTCCTATACTGAAGTCCTTAAATAACTATAATTGAATAAAATTAGCAAATGGATTTGTATACAAATTCCAACAAACAATAATTGAAATTGAAGAAAAAAATAAAGGAACAAAATCACAATTTGATTTCCATATGAATTCCAAAGTGAAATACCTAAATAACTAAATTCAGAATAAATTACATAAAATTAGCACTTTGATTTGTATACGAACTCCAATAAAAGTAACAGAAATTTTGATTAAAAATAAAAGTTATAACAGGGAGCACAAATGGCATCGAAGGGGACCACGAAATAGTGCAATGACATCAATTTGTCTTACAAGAAGACATTGACCCGCGAGGGAAGTGAAGAGCCGAGGCAGTGGCAACAGAGATGATGACAATATCGTGTTGCTCACCTTAGCCGTTCGACGAGGACAATGTCGTGCTACTCGCCGAAGCCATTGAAGAGAAAGTCTAGAGTTAAAGGAGCCCAGGGCCGCGACGATAAGTTACGAGCATCAGCGTCGTTGAAGAAGTCAATGGTTAAAGAAGCTCGATGATGGGGACACCCTGATAGAGAAGAGATGAAGCTTTTCATTGAAGATGAGCTATGAACAATATGAGGGCATTGGGTAGCTAGGAGCGTGTCATCGCTGGTGAGGGACACGACGTCACTAGTGATGGCAAGAAGATTCTTCATTTCATTGGACAACGACTAAAGCATATATGTTGACATCAGTGAAGATGGGAGGTTGTCACGGTTAGTGAGGAAAGCACATCGTTGAGTTAGCCAACGCCGAAGAAAAGGACATCAAGCGCGTATAACATCATGCATATGTATATACATGCATGAATCTGTA
Organism: Phyllostachys edulis; assembly: GCA_036346405.1. Classification (NCBI taxonomy): domain Eukaryota; kingdom Viridiplantae; phylum Streptophyta; class Magnoliopsida; order Poales; family Poaceae; genus Phyllostachys; species Phyllostachys edulis. The sequence continues at coordinate 13,801,803 of CM070560.1, read as the reverse complement.
AGCATAAGCGTATAGAAGCAGAGGAATAAAGAGCTCGGAGTAGAGATGGTACAACCATAGGGAATAGGCTCGGGGCTACCGAAGAGAGCGTGACATATATCCCGGGTAGGGATCGGTGATGATTGCATGTGTATGCATGTTGATGTCGCAACGATTAGTAGTAAGCAATAATTGGAGAAGTAGAATATAACTATGTGGTAGAGTATTGCATTGGAAGAGGTAGCAATTGAGAGGAATCGATCGAGAATTGAGCTTGTTGTTGGAGGTTGAAGTAGAAAAACTGTGGCGGCGAGAAGAGATAGAAGACACACGGTTTGGTGAAGCATCTAGCGTGCGAGGGAAGATAGGTCGCCCGAGGTGCATCGATCGATGTATGCGTGAGTAAGATACTTTAATACCATGTAAATTAATAAGATAATTTGCCACACACATAATCAACATATTGCTTGATATTGAATAGAGGGAGATGTGCATGCATATATTTTGGAAAAAAGTAACGAAAGGAGGAAGAATAGGGACATGCAACTATATGATTCATGCATGATGGAGAGTGGTCATGTTTCTAAGAACCCCCCAACAACTTATTATGCTATATGATATTCTTTCATCAAAGTTCACACTTCAATTACGTTTCTCAAGTTGTATTTTCTTTCAAGCTTCTATTGTTGTTTCCAATGTTTATGATGTCTTAAAAATCAAAATAGCCTACAAGATATATAAATATATTTCTCGAGCATCTAATTTATATCATTTGGTACTATAAACTTTTAAATAAATCTAGCCACGCATATGTGCCTGCTAGTTCCAAATAACAAAACAAGATGTATAATAGTTACATAAAAAAAACACCAAAACTAAAGGGCATGTGAAGTTGTGAATGGTGCAACCATGTCTAATAACAATTTTTTTTAAAAAAAAAATTGATCCAATTCGTCAAACACTACCAGAATCCAGATTGCTCCTAAAGGCCGAGCTTTCAACAATAACTTTAGAAGATAAAAAAATCATAGCAAAACAAACACATGAAAGACTATCCAACTTTAGATAATAACCGTTAGCTAACACATTTTAGCCAAGATATTAAGCTAAAAGCTTACGATGATATTGCAAACAAACTAACAGAAATGTAGCTCAACCTTAGGACAACACATGTTTTCATATCATCCAATACAGTTCTCTCCACATCTGATGCACCATGCAACGATTGAGCTCAGAGCGTAGTTGCGTCATTTCCTCCGACGACTCCACGCAAAACGTGCCAATGTCATACACCGCTGCAACGGCGCGCCCCGACGGGCCTTTCATCGTGGCACCAATGACTGAGTACACACCGTGGCCTCAACACAGACACCGAGAAGCCATGGACATGGTTGAGTTTATTGGACAATTTTTAGAGCAAGTTATTGCTTGCCAGCCAACACAAGCATGACATGATTTGTGGAGCTCTGTATGCCGATTAACATGTGAAAGTATATTTGCTTTAGAGAGCTATGAGTAGTTTTAGAGGGGCACAAATAGTTAACAAAATTTTTTTAAACGAGTAGATTTTTTACAGCAAGGAACGAAGGTGTCTCGGTACTATTTAGAATTTTGGAGATTGCTAACTACTTCCTCTAGTCACAAAAGAGTGGTGTTTTTTTTTTAACTTTTCAAAGTCAACAAGATCTCATTTGACCACTAAATTCTCTTATCATATAATTGAAATAAGTTGTAAAAGTTCAATATCATGAAAGGATTTTTTTAGACAAATTCACCCATATCATTTTTATATATTCAACCTATATGTTTTAGACAACATCTTAGATCAAAATTAATAAGGTTTGACTACACACATTCTAGGGCGTCACTCTTTTATGACCGGAGCAAGTAGTACTTTGAATTATCACTGTTTTAGGTTTGGAGCATGTTGGAAAACGGGAGGGGGATTATCTAAATACCCACATCGAGGAGACCTACACACACGCTGCACCAACTATCCTAAGTTAGTTAGTCTTTCCTCCATACTATTTAGTGCTTTATTAATTATTGGCTTCTAGGCGGCTGAGTCGCTCATGTTGATGCCAAGAACGACCAGCTTCTAAACGGCTTAGCTACTCATGTTAAAGTAGGACTAATGTAATTCCGAGCGGCCGAGCCACTCATGTTGAATCACAACCCACAAGTACTAAGAAGTATGTGGTTTACTAGGGAGACCAACACTTACACAAGAGAGGGATAGCTCAACTCTTATGAACAACTAATAAACTTTTCAACAACTCACACTCTTCTAGTGAGTACCTATCTCACTACTACGATCTTCTCATATTGTCATCTCTAACATCCTCTTATACTCATAGGTGGTTCATAACCATGGGATGGATGATACTTGTCACCATCCTAACTCTCAACCTCTAAATATCTACTATCATGAAACTTCTAGCAAAGTATCTAGATATTTCATCTAAAAATATCCTAGCTCTAGATGATTCCTAACTTTGCCATGAAGAATAGTTCTAACCTCATCCATAGCAAATACCTAGTTCTTATAATTTCCCAACTATTCTAGAACTTTTCACGAGTATGCATTACAATTCTTAACATAGCACTATTTGACGGGGACAAAATATTATCTTCTTTGCAGATACAATCACATATAAGAGTTGTGTTCCAACAAGTTTAAAACTAACAATGGAGTATATATCTTAGATGTGGATGGTTGTTAAGAGTCGGGGTTACCACGAGTAATAACTATCTAGATTCTAAGGCACACGCGTCGATCATCGATGTTCTATTCGTGTTGGCCTGTGAGCATCAACGCGGCTATCGCCAACATGCTCTCAAGATTGTCCGACAAGTTCAGCAAACTCGTTTACGGGATCTTGCCGCCGTCGACAATGACGACATTGGATGATGTCAACGGCGAGCCGAGAACTCCCAGCGTGGCGTTCCCGCCGGAGTTGAGAATAGAGGACAAGGAGACGGTGCTCCCGTGCATCGCATGCCTGTTGCAGTACGGCTACAAGGTCTTCCCCTTCACCGAGAACCGCAAGTGTGGCGATGACGACGTCAGGCTACGTCCGGTGGCCGGCTAGGCCTGTGTATATTGGTCCCAAACCGAAAAATCGAAGTCAATTCGATTTGACCGGTATTCGATACGGGATCTTAAATATCAGGTTTTTTTGGGTTCGATTTTTCCGAAACAATTGGTGGCTCAAAAAGCGAATGTACCAAATTAATCCAAATTAAAAGTCGATCCCCACGCGATCAAGACACCTAGGCATAGCCCAACCAGCCCATCAGCCCATCCCGCACTCCAGCACAACACTCACCTGTAACCTAGCAAGCAAGCAGCCAAGCGAAGCAAGCAATCTCTCTCTCTCTCTCTCTCTCTCTTCGACTTACTTGCCACTCTAGCGAGCAATGACCGAAGCGGCACCCAAAGAACCTCGCAGATCGCCGCTTTCGCCTCACTGGGCTACTGCTTGTAGGTGCCACTACTTCTACTCGTCCGCTGGTCCGGGGTCCGTGTCGGGGCCAATCTTGGAGCGCCATCGCCTCCGCCGTCCGCCTTTTCGTGTCAGGGTGGTGCCGGAGCACCATCGCCTCGCTTCGTGGCTGGTCTGCATTGGGGGCCGATGCCAAAGTGCCACTACCTCCGCCCGTCCGCCATTCCGACACCACCCGGTGGTGTCGCTGCAGTATCGCCATGGGCGAGGCGAGGTCACCGTGGAAGGCATTGCCATGGAGGTCAAGGCTCGAGCGTGGGGGCGTGGCGAGCGTCGGCCGAGGCGAGCCGACCGGCGAGCGACTTGCCGCCGAGGTCCAGCGTGTAAACGCGATCACGCCCAAGACGATATCTGCCCACGCACACACGCGGCCCGAAAGGGGTTGGCCCGGCTTCATGAGCGCGTCGCTTCCGGTCGGCGACCACGGACGCGTATTCGGGGCCGTCAATAGCATGTGCCAGGTGAAGCAGCTGAAAGTATCTAGGCCCCTAAAAAATTGTTTTGATAATTAATGACAATATGTGAATATGGGATTAACGTATTTATTGAGTATGTGCAAGGTTAAGTCCCATTGGCATTCTTGATGACCGGGAATTGCACGCGAAAGGTTTACATGAAGATCTTATGGCTCAAAGGCAAGGTACAATATTCTAGGATCTTTTCTTTTTACCGGTCTTAGGTGAATTCGTTGGAAGACCGGGTTATAGGCTAGACTGCCGTACTATAAAGAGGGTGCAAAAATTGAGTACCTTGAAAGTGAACGATGCCACAACTGCTCAAATCTTATTTGGTTAATCTTGGTTTTGTCTTTCAATTGTGCCTCAATTTAAATTTGCTAAATTTCTTTGGAGTCTGGACTGACCGACATTACATGGCCTGACTGACCGGATTGCCGGACCAAAACGGCGGTCAGCTTTTTCCAGTGAGGTGCTGTTTTCTGGTTTTGCTAAAATCCTCTGGCCCGGACTGACCGACGGCTTTTGGCCGGACTGACCGCACCCCCGGGTCTGGGACGCGGTCAACATTTTTCAGAGAAGGTTTCTAGTTGTAAATGCCGGTAGGATCGACCGCAAGATTTGAACCGGACCGACCGCAACCCCGGTCTTGGTTGCGATTTTTTTCAGAGAGTTTCTAAACGAATTCCGTTTTCTCATGATCGACCGCGATGTTTGCTCGTGGATCGACGGACCCCCTTGTAACGGCTATATTTCCGTGCATTAAATGCGTAACAGTCGACCGTTACAACTGAGGCCGGACTGACCGCCTTGTTGTTACTGGACCGACCTGCTCACTAAAAATTGGGAATTTCAGTGTCAGCGGCTAGTGGAGTGGGTGGAGGCTATAAATACCTCCCCACCGCCACTAGAAATGTAGTTGAGCCTCATTCAACATCTCTTGAGCCCTTTGCATTGTTTTCTACTCATTGAGAGCATTCATTTCCATTTGCAAAGGTAGTTGAGGTTGTTCTAAAGAGCATTCATTGAATTTGATATTTGTGGCATTAGAGCGCTTTCAAGTGAAGAATTCTTGCTCTATTACTCTTGGAGATTGCCGTCTCCTAGACGGTTTGGAGTTTGGTTGGTGATCTTCTCAAAGGAGATTGTGAGAAGGCAGGGCATTTGTGAAGATTGGAGCTCGCCTATCCGGAGAGGAGAAGAGCTACCTCTAGTGATCGAGGAAGGCTTAATTAGTGGAGCCGCTTGAATTGATCAAGCTTCCTCAACGTGGATTAGTGAAGACAAGCAAGTCTTCGATACCACGGAAAAACTTCCTTGTGTCATTGTGGTTATTTCTAGTCTTTACATTTCAGACTTATAATTCTAGCTTGTCTATTATGGTAAATTGCTTAGCTAGAATCATATCTTGTTTAGACTAAGTTAATAATTGGATAAACTTGTTAAATTATCAAAAGTTTAAAACCTCCTATTCACCCCCTCTAGTCGGTTATCCTTGATCCTACAAGTGGTATCAGAGTTTGGTCTCTCATTGATTTAGACTTAACCGTCTAAGAGAGAAAATGATGGCTAGTGAGGGAATTGTTATAGGAAAGGCTCCTCTCTTTGATGGCTCAAATTATGCTTATTAGAAAATTAGAATGTCAATTTATTTAAAAGCCATGAGTCCAAGCATTTGGAAAATCGTAAATGATGGTTATGCTATGTCTCTTAATCCACTAGAACCCACGGATCAAGATACGCGTAACTCTCATTTAGATGCCCAAGCTATGAATGCTCTTTTTGGCGCTTTGAACGCGGATGAGTTCAATGGAGTGAGCAACTTGGAAAATGCTCATGCTATTTGGACAACTCTCTCGGAGATCCATGAGGGTACATCCACGGTCAAAGAAGCCAAATTGCATAGGCTTCGGATTAAATATAAGACATTCATAATGTTGCCTCATGAAAACATCAATGAGATGTATTCAAGACTCAACAACATTGTGAATGAGCTCAAAGGCCTTGGGACTAACCTTCTTGATGTTGATATTGTTACTTAAGATACTTAGGGCTCTTCCAGATAAATATGAGACGTTGGTGGCGTTATTTCTCAACTCGCTCGAGTTGCCAAGGATGACACCAACGGGGCTTTTGGGCAACCTCATCACAAATGAGTTGTTCAAGAAGGACAAATAAGAGCTTTTGGAGACATCATCCTCAAAGAAGAAAATTACCGCCTTCAAAGCCAAGGCAGAATCTAGTGATGATGAGGATGGAGAAGAAGACTCCGACGAGGAGTATGCACTCCTTGTGAGAAGAATGAAGAGGGTCATGAAGAGGCGCCCCAATAGAAGCTATAACTTTGACAAGTTCAAGAAGGGGCAATCCTCAAATGATAAGAAAAGATATAGCAATATTCAATGCTATAATTGTGAAGAAAAGGGGCACATTGCTTCTCGTTGCCCCGAAAAAAGGGATGACAAGAGCAAGCCATTCAAGAAGAAGGAATACAACGGTAAAAAGAAGCTTTTCAAGAAGCTTTACAAGGATGGCAAAAATGAAGCTCACATCAGAGAGTGGGATTTAAATGATGAGTCAAGCGACTCCGACTCCGATTCCGATGAGGAAGAGTCCCCCAAGAAAAAGGGACTAGTCGGTATAGCCTTCAAGGAAGCTTCATCGCTATTCTCCACTCCTACTTGCCTCATGGCAAAAGGAGATAAGGTAAAATCCATTATTGGTGATGAACCAACTTATGATGAATTAATGGATATGCTTGATGATTTAAATGAATATCTTGGAAAAGAAAAATCAAAATATAAGGTCTTAAATAAAGAATACTTTACTCTAAAAGATTCTTATATGGAGCTTAAGGAAGCTCACAACTTGCTTATCCAAGAGAATTCACATAAGTCTTGTTCTAGTGTAGGAATTACATGCGATATTATTGATAAAATGCCTAGTACAGAAATTGCTAAGACTAGTGCATCTACTTCATGTGATGACCTACTTGCTATGCCATGTTGCTCAAGTGATGATTCAATTGTTAATTTAGCCAATGCTTGTGATCCTTTGCTCATTATTCAAAATCATGAATTAAAAGAACAAGTCACTAAACTAAGCAAGAGCTTAGAAAGATGTTTCAAGGGTAAGGCCACCTTAGACAAGCTTTTGAGTGAGCAAAGGTGCTCATTCAATAAGGAAGGTCTTGGGTATGTACCTAAGAAAGGTAAGAAGCCGGCAAACAAACCCACAAGGTATGTGAGGGAAAATGGTAAGTATTGCTACAAGTGCCGGGAAATAGGACACATACAACAAAACTGTCCTAAGGGTAAGGTTCCATCACTTGGTATATATGATTCATGCTATGTGCTTAAAAAGACAATCAATGGTAAAATAGTTGCTCATTTTATTGGCACTTCAATTTTAGGTGCTAAAAAGAATGCCATTTGGGTGCCTAAATCCTTGGTTACTAACCTCCAAGGACCCAAACAAATTTGGGTACCTAAAAGAACCTGATTCTTGTTTTGTAGGTGAACTATAAGACCGGTGGAAAACATTGGGTGCTTGATAGTGGATGCACTCAACACATGACCGGTGATAGAAAAATGTTCACCACATTCGAGAATGGAAAAGGAGTAGACAAGATCACCTTTGGCGATAATAGCAAAGGAAAGGTATTAGGATTGGGTAAAATTGCTATCTCAAATGACCTTTCCATTTCTAATGTTTCTCTAGTAGAATCATTAAACTTTAACTTGCTATCCGTTGCTCAAATATGTGATCTTGGACTAATTTGCTCATTCTCTAGTGAAGGTGCAATCATTTCTAACGCAAAAGATAGCTCTTTAGCTTTCAAAGGCTTTAGATTTGGAAATATTTACTTAGTTGATTTTAGTTCAAGTGAATCTTGTTTAAAAACTTGCTTAATCGCAAAAACCTCCTTGGGTTGGCTTTGGCATAGAAGGCTAGCTCATGTTGGAATGATTCAACTCAAAAAGCTTTTCAAACATGATTTAGTTGTTGGCTTGAAAGATGTGAAATTTGAGAAAAATAGACTTTATAGTGCTTGTCAAGCCGGTAAACAAGTTGCTAATTCTCATCCTTCCAAAAGTATCATGTCAACTTCTAGACCATTGGAACTCTTACATATGGATTTGTTTGGGCCAACAACCTATAAGAGTATCGGGGGAAATAGCTATTGTTCAGTCATTGTGGATGATTACTCTAGGTATACATGGGTATTCTTCCTAGATGATAAAGGTGAAACCTCCGGAATTTTCAAAAGATTTGCAAAAAGGGCTCAAAATGAATTTGATTTCAAAATAAAGAAAATCCGTAGTGATAATGGTTCCGAGTTCAAAAATACTAAAGTTGAGGACTTTTGTGATGAACTTGGAATAAAACATGAACTTTCCACAACCTACACTCCGGAGCAAAATGGAGTAGTAGAAAGGAAAAATCGAACATTGATTGAAATGGCTAGGACAATGCTTGATGAATATAATACTTCCGATAGTTTTTGGGCGGAAGCTATTAACACCGCTTGTCATGCCATAAATCTTCTTTATTTGCACCGTCTTTTGAAAAAGACTTCCTATGAACTTATTGTAGGAAGAAAACCGAACATCTCTTACTTTCGTGTTTTTGGTTGCAAGTGTTACATTTTGAAGAAGGGTGTTCGTCTTTCAAAATTTGATAGTCGTTGTGATGTTGGTTTCTTGCTTGGTTATTCCTCAAATAGCAAGGCTTATCGTGTCTTCAACAAAAACTCTGGTTTAGTTGAAGAAAGGTACGATGTGCAATTTGATGAGACTAACGGCTCTCAAGAAGAGCATGAGAATTTGGATGATGTAGGTAATGAAGCCTTAAGAAAAGCAATGGAACATATGCAAATAGGCGATATCAAGCCCGAAGATGGTCCATCATCCTCCACTCAAGTTGAACCACCCACATCTTCCACAGGTCAAGTACAAATCATTGAAGAGGATAACAAGGAAGATGATCAACCATCCAACCTACCACCAAGAATCCACAATGCAATTGCAAAGGATCATCCAACAGATCAAATATTGGGTGACGTAAGTAAGGGTGTCCAAACTCGCTCTCGTGTTACTTCTTTTTGTGAACATTACTCTTTTGTCTCGTCTATTGAGCCAAAGCATGTAGAAGAAGCACTTGACGATCCGGATTGGGTGAATGCGATGCATGAAGAACTCAATAACTTTACCCGGAATGAAGTTTGGACATTGGTGGATCGACCCAAAGAACACCATATTATTGGTACGAAATGGGTCTTTAGGAACAAGCAAGATGAGAATGGATTGGTCATTCGAAACAAAGCAAGATTGGTCGCTCAAGGATTTTCACAAGTTGAAGGTTTGGATTTTGGTGAAACTTTCGCTCCTGTAGCTAGACTTGAATCAATTCGGATATTACTTGCTTTTGCATCATGCTTTGATATTAAATTATTTCAAATGGATGTTAAAAGTGCTTTCTTAAATGGTGAAATATCCGAACTTGTCTTTGTTGAACAACCTCCCGGTTTCGAAGATCCTAAAAATCCAAATCATGTCTATAAACTCTTCAAGGCGCTCTATGGTCTTAAACAAGCTCCTAGAGCATGGTATGAGCATGTAGAGATTTTCTAGTCTCAAAAGGATTCAAAATCGGAAAATTGATTCAACTCTATTTACTAAAGTTTTAGATGATGAATTCTTTGTATGTCAAATTTATGTTGATGATATCATTTTTGGATCTACTAATCAAGACTTTTGCAAAGAGTTTGGTGATATGATGTCTAGGGAATTTGAAATGTCCATGATTGGAGAATTGAGTTATTTCCTTGGACTTCAAATCAAGCAACTCAAGGATGGGACTTTTATAAGTCAAGCCAAGTACGTGAAGGATTTACTTAAAAGATTTGGTATGGAGGATGCAAAGCCCATCAAGACTCTTATGGGCACAAATGGTCATCTTAATCTAAATGAGGGAGGTAAACCTGTAGATTTAAAGCTTTATAGATCCATGATTGGTACCTTGCTTTATCTTACCGCATCTAAGCCCGATATCATGTTTAGTGTTTGTATGTGTGCTCGTTTTCAAGCTTCTCCAAAAGAATGTCATCTTATGGCCGTTAAAAGAATTCTTAGATATTAAAAGCATTCCTCTAGCATTGGCCTATGGTTCCCCAAAGGTGCTAAATTTGATTTAATTGGATATTCCGATTCCGATTATGCGGGTTGCAAAGTGGATAGAAAAAGCACCTCAAGTAGTTGTCAATTTTTAGGAAGATCTTTAGTATCGTGGTCATCCAAGAAACAAAACTCCGTAGTTTTATCTACCGCCGAAGCCGAATATGTTTCCGCAGGAAGTTGTTGTGCTCAATTGCTATGGATGAGGCAAACATTGATGGATTATGGAATTAAATTTGATAAAATGCCTCTTTTGTGTGACAATGATAGTGCGGTGAAAATTGCTAATAACCCTGTTCAACACTCAAGAACCAAGCATATAGATATTCGCCACCACTTCTTGAGAGATCATGTGAGCAAGGGAGATATTGAAATTAGCCACATAAGAACCGAAGATCAATTAGTGGATATTTTCACCAAACCTTTAGATGAAGGTCGCTTTTGCAAATTGAGGAATGAATTAAATGTCATAGATTGTTCCAATATCATTTGATTGCATTATGTTCTTGAATCTTGTTTGAATTCGCTTTTCTCTCGTGATTCTCTTATTTCAAGAATTAAGATAAGAAACACAGTTAGGGGGAGTGCTATACAATCACCATGTATACCACAACTCAAATTGTGCACATATCAACAAACATGCTAGAATGTGTCTTTTGAAAAACAAATCCTTTTGGTCAAAAGTCAAAATTTGGTGTTAATCAATCATACCTCTTGAAAAACTAGCTATATCTATTCTCTAGTATATTTCAAAGGTTTTTGGTCGAAAAGATCTCAAAATTATCTATCTTAAAAGAAAAATCAAGTTTTGGCCAAACACTATTTCTTACTTATCTTGTTTTTGACCAAAAATGGCTTTTCACCCAAAAGTATTTCCAAAAGAAATTTGATCTTGCTCCCAAAAGGAAAAAGGTAAAGATGGTTATTCGTGACCTTTTTCGTATTCTTAAGTTTTTCAAACTCTCAACCAAATCAAAGTTTTTAAAGTTTGAATCTCGCTCAAAAATAGCCCAAAACCCGAAAAATGCACTTGAGTCAATTCTAGCATAAAATGAGTATAGCTATTCAGGAAATGATTTCCTTCATATATTGCTTCCAAATAGTATTTCATACTCATATATATCCTCACAAGTGACAAATCTCGTTGTTTGCATGTTTTATCTCTTTAAATCGTTTTCCTTCAAAAACTGCTCTATTTTCTTAAAAATCTATATTCAAAACTAATTTGTTGATCTAATCTCGTTGAAATTACTCCAAGATAGTTTTAAGTTGTGTGCTAAGTCTATGGAGCAAAGACAACACAAAAATTCTGCTAAATTCCTCAAAAGTCTCAGTGCGGTCAAGCGCAAGCTCAATCATGGCCAACCCTTGAGCTTGTGGTCGATCGACGGATTTGCCTGCGGTCAATCCGCTGGGCGATTAATGAGGCGATTTCTTCCTTCATTTTCTCACCAACCCGTCGGTTCCTCTCATTTCCTCCCCGACGGTTCTCAGTTTCTAATCTCCACCACGCCGTCGCCCTAGACGCGCCCTCCCGTCTCCATCTCCCACGGCTCCTCCTCACCTCCGGGCGTCCTCTCCTCGCCGCCGGCTCATCCTTCTCGGCAGGTTCTTCTTTTTCCTCTCCTTTTTCTCCGATTAATTGATCATCTGGTGAATCTCCTCTCAATAATCGGCTCCAAGTTTGTTAATAGACCTTTTAGATTGCTCCCATTGTCTTCTACATGACTTTGAGTGTCGAATTAACCTGCATTGTGAAGTTTTTCCAAAGTTGCGGTAAAGAACCCTAGTTTTTTTTTGTCTCGGCCGGACTAACCGATGTGTTGCGTGCGGTCATCCGCTACTCATGGATCGACCGCCAACCGCTACTGATCCATCCGGACCTGATAGAAAAGCTTCTGTTTTTCACCATCTTGATAATCCATATTCATTTCAATTCAATTCACTCCTTGATTGTCTTGTCTGCCCCTCCAGTGACCATGGCAAGGACCAAGACTGTTGCTGATCCCTTCGGGTCTCGTCCTCCCCGCCAGGCTACTCATCGTCCTCCGGTTGAGCATTCTGATAGCAACGAAGCGGACTCCTCGCCATCCTTGTCCTCCATACCTAGCGCCAGTGAACATTTGGACGAAGAAGAAGATGCTGATATGGAGTTTGCGCCTGAGCCTCGTGTGAATCTTCACGCTATCCGGAATGATGATTTCAAGCAACTCAGAATGCAATCTCCCTATGAGCAGCCAAGGTCAGCCGAAGATGAGAGATTTCACACTCTATTCCAGGAAGATTGCTACAATCAAGTGGTGCTTCAAGCGATTTGCAATCCGTAGTACATAAATTGGTCATATCTCAATGAACAAACCCGATATGCGACTTTGTACACTCGTTGCAACGGCGGCTTGATGGGCTTGTTAGCATCAAGTGCAACTTCAATGAGGAGGTAATCCGTCAGTTCTATGCTACTGTTTACATCCCATCCTCCTTGGCCACTGTGACTTGGATGACAGGCACGAGGCGCTACACGGCCACCAAGCGTGACTTTGAGGAGGCCCTAAATCTGCCAGCACGTGAGTATGTAAAGATTCACCTTGAGCCCGCTTCTGACTCGGAGCAGATATGAGTTCTATGAGCCTAATGTTGCTAGAATTGTCCTGGTAAGGTTCTGGGTCCGAGGCCTCTCCTAGTGTCATTAATGAATTATCGGGGCCACCATCTTGCCGAGGAGTGGCAACAATGATGCTATTAGAGGACATGCATGGAATGTCATAGATTATGTGATGCAAGGAAAGAAGTTTGATATTATACACTTAATCTTGACTGAATTGCAATCCTGCCACACTAATTTGGGAAAGAGGATGTGTTATGCTCCTTACATCATGATGCTCATTTTGAGGACCACTGACTTTGATGGTACCACTTCCTTTCCTCACAAACAGTACAAGCCAGAGGATGACCACCAGAGAGATTTGAGGAACATGCCTCTTCACCCAGTTGCTGATGCTCCTGCCTCTCCTCAGCCCGCTCCTCAGCAGCAGGGTGGACTTGATCCAGTATTATTGGAGGTTCTGCATACTGGCATCAACACGATTGTATCTCGTTTTGATGTAGTGGATCGTCGCCTAGAGGTTTTGGATCATCGCATGGATACTCTTGAGAGCGCTACTCAGTCTTTGGACTCTCGCCAGCGGTAGTGGAGCGATCCAACTCTCTTGTGCTTCAGCGCTTAGATCAGATGGTTGGCTTGGTTTTGGTATTGATCCGACATGGTCGAGATGACCACTCGCGTCTCGTCGATCGGCAGAATGTTACTTATTCTCGGCGTCGACGCATTGATCCTCCCTCTGACCCCTACTACATCGACTGCAGCTCCTCCTCCTCCTCCCCCTACTTCGTAGCTTTTGGTAGTTGATGCCAAAGGGGGAGAAGTGCTTTATATGGTCCTATATATATCTCTATATCTATTAGTTATGGTTGTCGAATGCTTGTTGGACTTGGACTTCTGTGGTCTTTTGTGTGTAATAATTAGAGGATAAGCTTATTGCTCCTTCTTTTGCTATGATTGTAAGCTTATTGAACCTCTTATATATATGAACGCTTAATGCTTTACCGTCTATGAGCTTGGTTGAATGATATACACTTATATGCTTGTAATCGGTTCAATGTTATCTTGATGAACTTGTTGGTTAATCTTGTGCCTATATTACCCTCTTGAAATGCTTTGTTTGTAATGTTATATATTGTTGCATTTCCTCAAGTTCTATCATGTAAAAGAAACTCATAAAATTCTCTAAAATCTCTACTTGTGCTTGCAAAAATTCTCTACCTTTTATGCACATGTCAAGGGGGAGCTTTCTTTAAACAGGATTTAGCAAGGAAATAATTCTCAAAACTCATTTAAGCTTATAGCAAGAATTATCTCGTTGTTAAGTCATCAATGAAATATACACTCACAGTATATTCAAAACAATCATTCTTTCACATATTAAGTGTGTTGTCATCAATTACCAAAAAGGGGGAGATTGAAAGCATCTAGGCCCCAAAAAAATTGTTTTGGTAATTAATGACAATATGTGAATATGGGATTAACGTATTTATTGAGTATGTACAAGGTTAAGTCCCATTGGCGTTCTTGATGACCGGGAATTGCACGCGAAAGGTTTACATGAAGATCTTATGGCTCAAAGGCAAGGTACAATAGTCTAGGATCTTTTCTTTTTACCGGTCTTAGGTGAATTGGTTGGAAGACCGGGTTATAGGCTAGACAGCCGTACTATAAAGAGGGTGCAAAAATTGAGTACCTTGAAAGTGAACGATGCCACAACTGCTCAAATCTTATTTGGTTAATCTTGGTTTTGTCTTTCAATTGTGCCTCAATTTAAATTTGCTAAATTTCTTTGGAGTCTGGACTAATCGACGTTACATGGCCGGACTGACCGGATTGCCAGACCACAATAGCGGTTAGCTTTTTCGATGAGTCTTTGTTTTTCGGTTTCTTTGAAATCCTCCGCCCGAATCGACCGACGGCTTTTGGCGGATGACCGCACTCAGGTGCAGGGACGCGGTCAACATTTTTTAGAGAAGGTTTCTAGTTGTAAAATGCCAGGCCGGACTGACCGCAAGTATTTGTCCGGACTGACCGCAACCCCGGGTCTTGGTTGCGGTCAGCTTTTTCCAGAGAGTTTCTAAAACGAATTCCGTTTTTCATTGGCGGATGACCGCATGTTTGCTCGGTGACCGGACCCCCCTGTAACGGCTATATTTCAGTGCATTAAATACGTAACAGTCGACCGTTACAACTGAGGCCGGATGGACCAAGATCTTGTTCTGGATGGACCGGGGCTCATCAAAAATTGGGAATTTCGTGTCCAACGGCTAGTGGAGTGGATGGAGGCTATAAATACCTCCCCCACTGCCACTAGAAATGTAGTTGAGCCTCATTCAACATCTCTTGAGCCCTTTGCATTGTTTTCTACTCATTGAGAGCATTCATTTCCATTTGCAAAGGTAGTTGAGGTTGTTCTAAAGAGCATTCATTGAATTTGATATTTGTGGCATTAGAGCGCTTTCAAGTGAAGAATTCTTGCTCTATTACTCTTGGAGATTGCCGTCTCCTAGACGGTTTGGAGTTTGGTTCGGTGATCTTCTCAAAGGAGATTGTGAGAAGGCCCGGGCATTTGTGAAGGTTGGAGCTCGCTTATCCGGAGAGGAGAAGAGCTACCTCTAGTGATCGAGGAAGGCTTAATTAGTGGAGTGGCTTGAATTGATCAAGCTTCCTCAACGTGGATTAGTGAAGACCAAGCAAGTCTTGATACCACAGGAAAAACTTCCTTGTGTCATTGTGGTTATTTCTAGTCTTTACATTTCGCACTTATAATTCTAGCTTGTCTATTATGGTAAATTGCTTAGCTAGAATCATATCTTGTTTAGACTAAGTTAATAATTGGATAAACTTGTTAAATTATCAAAAGTTTAAAACCTCCTATTCACCCCCCCTCTAGTCGGTTATCCTTGATCCTACAGCAGCAGCAGCGCTAGGACGGGCACCACCTTGCTAGCGGCGCCCATGGCTGCTCCTTGTGGCGAAAGAATTAGGGAAGAACACAACCGAATGGTGTTCTTGGTGGCTTCGCATCGTGTGAGGGCTCAGGAGGCGTGGACTCGAATACGCCTGCAAAATTTTGATAAAATTTCACATTATTTGGTAAAATGAATTTAGTGGTAAATGGTCTTTACGGAATTATGGTAATTTACTAATCATTGGCTGCCTGATGTGCTACTGGCTACTGGCCTAGTGCTGTTTACCGCCACCGGTGACTTTGGCCTCTGGCTAAGGGGTTGTGCCCGGCTGGGGCTGGATCTTGGTAGGGCTGTTCATTTATGCACCGAATCGAACAAAATGAATCGTACCACTTAGCTCGGTTTGATCAGTATTCGGTTCGGTTTTAGAAATATGGTTTTTTTGAGAATTCAGTTTTTCCTGTAAAAACCAGATGAAAACCGAATAAACCGAGCAAGCCGGATTGCTCGCTGGCTCGCTGCAAGTGGTAGTGCCTGTGCTGTTGGGCTTTGACAAGGTGTCTTGTTTTGTTTTGATGTTGGAACTTGGAAGTAGACAACAACAGTTGTGTGACTTGTGTCGAATTTTTGGCGGATCTGCCGGTTTTGTCTTTGTATTCTGAATCGACCACGTGATGATGTATTTGCATATTTAGCTTGTTGATGCCTGACAACAAGACGGCCGTCAGGCGCTTACGCCGACGCATGTACACGCTCGACGCCACCCTAGCCGCACGGCCGCCACCTCACCACGGCTAGCGCGTGGTGGCCATGCGCCCAGCCATTTGGCGCATGGCCACCATGCGCCATTCATTAGATGGTAATTAGGGTTAGGTTAGTTAGTTAGTTAGGTTAGTTTATGTTGAAATTTGGAGAAATTTTAAAATATAGCACATGAGTTCAAAAAATTATAAAAATTTTTGTGGAGCCTCCCGACACCGCATACTTGATTGTGTAAATTTTTCATAATTTTATTCGTTCAGAAGTGTTATCGCTATTTCGTATAACTGTCATGTTTGTATGAATCAATAAATGTAGAAAATAAGCTCCAAAAATTGTGAATTTTATTTTGAAGGGCCCTCACGCAGTGGACTTGATTGTGTAATATTTCAGCAATTTTATATGTGTTCTGGTATTGTCTCGAAAATTTAAGATTTAGGTCGTGAAAATTTCGATTTTTGGTTTTGGAAATTAGGGTTTCATGATTTCATGCGACTTGGAATGTATATTAAAAAAAGCTACATTGCAACTCCATTAGAGATGTCGATATACAATATGGCACTGGAGTACACACGTAACAACCAAAACACGCGTATAAATATAGCAAAACAAAATATGAATACAAATATACTCGATCAAATAGGATACTCTTTGTTTATTTGGTTTAGTATCAGCTGGCGCATGGCCACCATGCGCTAGCCAAAACAGTGTGTTAGGGGTTAATTAGTTAGTTAGGTTAGATAATTAGTTAAGTTAGTTAGTGTTATGCTAAAATTCGGAGGAATTTTCAAATATAGCAAATAAGTCCACAAAATTATGAATTTTTTTTGTGAAGCCTCCCGACATCGTGTACTTGCTTGTGTAAATTTCCCATAATTTTATTCGTTCAGAATTGTTCTCATAACACCCTCCCGACTCGCGCCCCCCTCCAGCCCTCCCTCCCGCCCGCTACACCCTTCACGCACCCGGATTGTTCTACGGAGAATTAAAAAACCTCACGGTGGCTATCTTTCCCATCGTCCCTCCTCCCTCCTCCGCTCATCTGTCTCCTCGTCCAGAAATTCTGGGGCCAACGCCGCGACTCCTCGTCCGCTCACCTATAAATACCGAACTCTAGCACTCACTCTTTGCTCATCTCATTTGTGTTTCGATTCTCGTTCTTGCGCTCGTCGCTGAGAACTCAGAGAACGTAATATAATTAATTTTATTGAGATGTTAACTATTTTCTTGCTTCTCGTCGCTCGACGCTCGCCCTCGATTGATTACTTTCCCCCGAAGGGCAGGTAATTTGTCAGATACTTTTGCCGTTATTACCGTAGTCGTAATTAGTCAATCTTAGTCGACTAGTTGTAATAAGATAATTTAGGGCAATTAATTAGTCGTAATTAGTTAATTCACTAGTAATGAATTAGTTTAATGATAATTAATTAGTTTAGTAGTCATCATTACGGCATATTAAGTAAGTGGAAATAAAGTACTAGTAATTTTTTAGTGGTAATTAATCAATCGTAATTAGTTAGTTTAGAGGTAATTAATTAGTCATAATTAGTTAGTTCACTAGTAATGAATTAGTTTAGTGGTAATTAATTAGTTGTAATTAGTTTAGTAGTCATCATTACGACACACTTCATTAAGTAGTCATCGAGTATATTTGTATTCATATTTTGTTTTGCTATATTTGTACGCGTATTTTGGTTGTTACGTGTGTACTCCAGTGCCATATTGTATATCGACATCTGTAATGGAGTTGCAATGTAGCTTTTTTTATATACATTCCAAGTCACATGAAATCATGAAACCCTAATTTCTGAAACCTAAAATTGAAATTTTCGCGACCTAAATCTTAAATTTTTGAGACAATACCAGAACACATATAAAATTGCCAAAATATTACACAATCAAGTCCACTGCATGAAGACCCTTCAAAATAAAATTCACAATTTTTGGAACTTATTTTCTACATTTATTGATTCGTACGAACATGACAGTTATACGAAATAGCGATAACAATTCTGAATGAATAAAATTATGAAAAATTTACACAATCAAGTATGCGGTGTCGGGAGTCTCCACAAAAATTTCATAGTTTTCTGAACTCATTTACTATATTTTAAAATTTCTCCAAATTTCAGCCTAAACTAACCTAACTAACTAATTAACCTAACCCTAATTACCATCTAATGGATGGTGCATGGTGGCCATGCGCCAAAGGGCTAAGCGCATAGCCACCATGCGCCGCCGTGGGTGAGTGGTGGCCGTCTTGGTTGGGGTGGCGTCGGCGTGGACCGCTTGCGTAATGGCGGCGTGGGCTGGCGCCGATGGCCGTCTTGCGCCATGGTGCTAAATATGTGAATCGCCCCATGGTGGATTGGTGGTCGATCTCAGAATCTGGCCTGGCCGCCGTATCCGCAAAATATTCGACTTGTGTCTTGTCTGTATGCGACTATGCATAATTGTGTATTGCGTAGTTGAGTTACTTGCGTACTACATATACTTGCGTACTACATACATGAGAGGAGAGAGGGGCCGAGAGAAGTATTATTAGGAGGGGATATTTGTGAGCACACAAAAAAATGTTGTCGTATAGTTCCACAATTCGCGTCTTGTAAGCATACAAAAAAGGTTGTCGTAGAGTTCCACAATTCACGTCAACTTTGGTAAATATGGTATTTACCGATACTAAACTGAAATAAAGTGGTATTTATCGATACCGAACCATATTTTAAATAATATCGTATTTACCAAATTAACAATACTGTATTTACCGTATATACCGTATTTACTGGAAAAACCGAATGAACATGATACAGATATAGACACACTTAGTACTTTTCAGTTAAATATATTATTTGACTGGAAAGAATTGTTGAGCCGCATTAAATATTACTAGGTGAACTCTAATTTAATTTGGTCTTTAATTAACATACTTAGAGACACAGAGCTACTACTATTTTATTTAATTATATGCAGTCGTATATATGATCTGTACAAGCCTAAAGTGAAGATGCGCTTCAAAGACCCTGAAGGAATAGATATATCATTTCTTATATTCGGAGTTCAGCCACGGAAGGAGCAATCAGATTCATCTTGTGCACCCGAACAATCAGAGTCGAGGACGACTCCTTTTCAAGAGGGGAAGGATGATGAGGACATCCCGATTGGACCGATTATACGAGCAATGGCTAAAAATATCAATCAACAGGTGAACTCGCTCCTAGTTGATTTTAATCTTGAGTCTAATAAATATATGTTACTGCTTAATAGTCTCATATTATGTGTGTGCAGTTTCATACGTATAGAAGCATGGGGGACGACAATTTTTCTCAGATAATCAAATATTCTTGATTCTAGGGTTTGAGCAAATATTGCCTCCACTAGAATTGGGAGTTCCAATCTGTTGTGTCGTTCCGTTGTTCTTATGATTCCTTGTGTTTTGCAGAAGCATCAATACGTCTACTTTGTGTGATCGAGTAGACGGGATCATGAGCGTGTGGTTGGACGAATTCTTTTGTCGCAGGTTGCTGTTTTGACAGTGGTTGGCGCCATCGGTTCGTCAGGTTACACGGATCCAAAGTTATCATTGATCCTACGTCGTGAAGATCGGGCATTCCCCCGCATCAGAACATCCCTAGAGCCTGGAGCCCTGGATGGCTATCGGCTGGTGCCTGTGGACTGTGGTCACATGGTGCCGTGATGGACTAAGTCAGTAAGTCTAAATGTCTAATAAGGCCGCAAACTTGCAATGTCGTTCGCAAGTCACGTCAAGTTTGGTAAATGTGGTAGTTACCGACACCGAACCGAAATAAAGTGGTATTTACCGACACCAAACCGTATTTTAAATAATACTATATTTACCAAATTAACAAAAACTAGAGATAGACTTCAAAAGTAGACTAATCAACTGTATTAGTTATCAATAAATTCAGTGAGCTAGTATCTTTTGAGTTTTAATACCGAATGAAAGCTACCAAATACTCCTGTAAAATAATTAATAGAAATGCATTGCAGTTTTGAAGCATACCATAGCGGCGGTGAATTGCTTTGCATGTTCGCCAATCAGTGGCAAACCCAGGATTTGGGAATTGGGATTCAATTCACACGCCTGTGTGTAGGATCAAGGATAACCGAC
This sequence comes from Phyllostachys edulis, assembly GCA_036346405.1. Classification (NCBI taxonomy): domain Eukaryota; kingdom Viridiplantae; phylum Streptophyta; class Magnoliopsida; order Poales; family Poaceae; genus Phyllostachys; species Phyllostachys edulis. The sequence continues at coordinate 13,781,285 of CM070560.1, read as the reverse complement.
TAGAGGGGGGTGAATAGGAGGTTTTTAAACTTTTTGACAAATTAACAATTATTAACTTAGTCTAAGCAAGATATAATTCTAGCTAAGCAATTTTCACAATAGACAAGCTAGAAATATAAATGCGGAAATATAAAGACTAGAAATAACCACAATGACACAAGGAAGTTTTTCCCGTGGTGTCGAAGACTTGCCGGTCTTCACTAATCCACGTTGAGGAAGCTTGATCAACTCAAGCCGGCTCCACAAATTAAGCCTTCCTCGATCACTAGTGGTAGCTCTTCTCCTCTCCAGGATAGGCGAGCTCCAACCATTACAAATGCAAGGCCTTCTCACAATTTCCTTTGAGAAGATCACCAAATCAAACTCAAGCCGTCAGAGGCGGCAATCTCAAAGTAATAGAGCAAGAGATCTTCACTTGAAAGCGCTCTAATGCCACAATGATCAAACTCAATAAATACTCTTGAAAAACCTCAACTACCTTTGCAAAAGGAAATGAATGCTCTCAATGAGTAGGAAACAATGCAAAGGGCTCAAAAGATGTTAAATGAGGCTCAACAACACTTCTAGTTGCGATGGATGAGGTATTTATAGCCTCCACCCTGCTGACTAGCCGTTGGGCACGAAATCCCCAATTTTTGGTAGCGGTCGGACCATGAGCACCGTCGCGATCGGTCGGCCTTTGTCAGTAGCGGTTGGTATCAGAACGCATTAAATGCTTTGAAAAATAGCCGTTCTGAGGGGTTGGTCGGACCATGGTGAGCGTCTGTTAGTCCGACCTCTGTAAAAATGGAAAGCGTTTTAGAGACTTACTAGAAAATCTTGACCGCATTGAAGGACCGGAGGTGCGGTCGATCCAAGACTTATCTGCGTGATCATCCGGCTGTCAAATTCAAGCTGAAAACCTTTTACGGAAAAAGTTGACGCGTCCAAGACCTGGGGTGCGGTCAGTCCGGCCAATGGCCGTCGGTTAGACCGGCCCAGATGAATTCAGCAAACTCAAAACAAACACCTCAATGGAAAATCTTGTGCATTGTTTTTGGTCCCAAGACTCCGGTCGGTCCGGTCAGTTAACGTCGGTCAGTCCGGCCTCCAAAGAAATTTAGCAAATTTAAATTGAGGCCAAGCCAAAAACAAATCCAAGATTAAACCAAATAAGATTTGAGCAATTGTGGCATCATTCACTTTCAAGGTACTCAATTCTTGGACCCTCTTTATAATGCAATTTGTCTAGCCTATAACCCGATCTTCAACCAATTCACCTAAGGTGGCAAAATGAAAAGATCCTAAACTATTGTACCTTGTCTTTGAGCCAAAAGATCTTCATGTAAATCCTTTCGCGTGCAATTCCCGGTCATCAAGAGCACCAATGGGACTTAATCTTGTACATACTCAATAAACACGTTAATCCTATATTCACATATTGTCATTAATTACCAAAACAATTTTTAGGGGTCTAGATGCTTTCACTGTGTCCCTATGTAGCTGCTACTATGCAGCACAGCTGCCTTCTTGCGGCTCTCCGTCGCCGGTCTGGCCACCCCTCTGCGCGCTTCCTTCCCCTCTCCTTGTCCGCTGCCACACACAGTCGATGCCCTGTCCTGCTCAACACCCCAACTGGCCCTGGCTCCATCGCCCCGCCCCCTTCGGCAGCTCGGCCGCTCGCACAGCGTGTCACCTTCGCTTCTCGCCTGCATCTTCTTTTATCAACAAAAACCCATTCTTTGATAGAACAAACACGTGCATGTTTATTCTGGCAGGATGTGAATTCGTGTTGAATGAACTTTGTCTCAAAATGTATGAATGAACTTTGGTAGTAAAAGACGTTTTTGGCTGCTTGGTTGATGATATTTGGCAAATGACCCACAAGAAAGAAATTAATGAAACAAAACTAGCCTCACCAGATGGCCATGGTTACCGCCCACCGCGCACGCCCACGCGCTTTGCCCCCCCCACCCCCACGTCCTGCCTGCCACCGTTGCAAGGATGGTTGTGTGTGTGTGTTTCTGAGAGAGAGAATGAGAGAGAGAGAGAGAGAGAGAGAGAGAGAGAGATGAGTTAGTTGGTTAGGGTTTGCCTAAATGGGCCTTGGGATATTGATTGGGCCGAGCTATTGCATTGTGGCCTTGTGGGGGAAGCTGGGAAGGCCGGAAGTCAGTGGGCCAGTGGCCAAATGCGGAATCGGAATGCTTGGTTTTGGTGGGCTGTACGAGTGTCGAGTGGGCTGCGAGTGTGGTCCGACGGAACGGGGTTTTGAGTACATCACATGCTGATTTAACCCCATTTCTAGTATATACATGTAATATTCCTCACATATGCTGAATTTTTGCCCATAAACTTTGGGTGTTCAGCTGAACACCCGTGAACCTAGGTGGGTGCGCCCTTGTTGCCTATGACTGCCAATTTCCCTATCAGTTGTGGAATTCCTTAATGATATAGGTTACCTCTTTTAAACCATACCGCTCCTCTTGTAAGCGGCTCTTGAAATCCATGGTCACATCCGCCACGTTGCAAAGTATCAACTCAAGCAAAATTTTACACACATGCCTGTACATTGATTATTATACACACAGTAACCACCAGGTTGTATGTATTGAATAATTTTATACCCAAAGTTACAAATTTTGATAATTTTCCATATGAAAGTATCTACAATGTCAAGCTAATTAAGCTAAGACACACTTCATTTTTTGTACTTGCATGATGATGCAAGTGAGAAGAGAGACTACATTCTCCTTTCTTTCCAACATCATGCATGCTCTTGGGAAAAAAGTTTGAGAAGGACGATGGCAACAAAAACACTCGTGTAATTTTGTAGGAATGTAAAATACGAGCAAAACTGTTGGAATGCCGACCGGTGGCTAGCAAATCAATATCGTACCCATGTCTTGCGGCTGTTCCAGTCCCAGTAACTACATGTCAGTGTGGTTATATGTAGATTTCTCAAGATTTGATCCATAACCTCTCGGTTGCTAAGCCTTACGCCTCGTTTGGAACACGGGATTTCTTTCCATGATTTTGCAGGAATTTATCTGTTTCGTGTAAAATATCCGTAAAATTTCTGTGAAATTTCTGGGTTCCAAACAAGCTCTAAGATGATTACAGTGACCAACATCCTTGAAGACAAAATGAAAAACTACCCAAAATTCCATCGCGCTATATGGGCTTTTAGTGAGGAATAGTCGCCACATGGCTTGTGCACAACGGAAGACTAATGGGCTTGCCCACCAAATAGGGCCCATGAAAGCGTACGACGGCCCAAGAAAGCCCGGAATCGTCCTGCACCTCCGCCTATATTAAACCACCTCCGCCTGCTCCTTTTCCAAACCCTTCCCTAAAACCCTAGCAAGCGATTAGGGTTTCTCCTACACCACCCCGCCGCCTCTCCTCTACGCTGCCCGAGATCGATGGGGAAGTCGAGCAAGAAGTCGGCAGCCGCTGCGGTGGTGGCGGCCCCTGCGGTGCCCAAGGGGAAGGCCGGGAAGAAGCGGGAGGCGGAGGACGAGATCGAGAAGGCGGTGAGCGCCAAGAAGCAGAAGGCGGCGTCGGCTGCTAAGGCCGTGCCCCCGCCGAAGGACGGCGGCAAGAAACCCAAGAAGCAGCCGCCGCCCAAGAAGAAGGCCGAGAGTAGCAGCAGCAGCAGCTCCGAAGAGGAATCCTCGGAGTCCGAGGAGAAGGTATGCCCTTCGCCGCTTCCCTCATTTTCTTTTGTACCCTTTATGTTTGATAGTTGTTCGCGCGAGGGTGCGGGCTTGGTTACTGCTTTGGTTGCCATCTAGGGCTAGATATTTGCGTAGTATGTGTGATGCGTGCTACTTTTAGTTATATTAAATTTATGGAATTTTATGTGTTGAGCAATTGAAGCTTAAACATCAGGCAAACCCCTGTAGATTGTTTGTTTAAGATCTCACAATGTTGTATGATTTAGTAAAACTATTAACCTCTTCTATAAATTCAAGAGATATGTAATTATCCGATATACAAAACTAGTTGCTATCATGTTTTGATAAGGGTTGTAGGTATTTATGAACTTCTGTTTCAAGCTTGTATGCTATTTGAACATGTATTGAGCTCCATAGTATGTCTAACTTGTATCGTTACAGGTCAAGGTCCAACCAAAGAAGACTGCAAAGCCTGTCAAAGAGGTAGAACGTTACTAGCACGATTCAATGTAGTTTTTCAGTTGATGTGATGCTAATTTCTCTCCTTTTCTTTTGATTAACGAACCTGCAAAGAAGCCTTCCGCTAAACTTCCAGTTGCCAATAATGGTTCGAAGAAGGGCAAGCCAGAGAGCAGCAGCTCTGGGACCAGTTCTGAGGATGAATCAGATGAGGACGAGGTCAGTATTCCACTTCTGTTTGTTGTGATGCTTTACACGCATGACGAGTTCATGATTGTTTGCGATTCTTTTTCCCAGATTAGAACCATACATAATGCATAATCTGTAGAATCAACTAATTCTACGTAAAAGTATACCAAGCCAGTTGATATTAGGATGTTTGCTATTGTCATTTGTGATTATACAGATATTAGGATGTTTGCTATTGTCATTTGTGATTATACAGAGAGATAGTCTTCCTGTTGTAGACTCTTATCAGCTGACTAATCTGTTCTGTTGTTCTGTGCCATTATATGTGTTATTAAAATACTTCCATTCGGATTTAGGCCAGACAGGATTATGGCGTTTTTATCTTCAACTCTTTTGACATTGTTGCTTGCGTTTTGTTTGTGCTTCTTCCAGAAACCTGCTGCTCTGGTAAAGAAACCGTCCGTGACTGGTGCACAAAAGCAACAGGAGGAATCTGATAGCTCTGAGAGTGATTCTGATGATGAATCAGATGAGGTGAGTGCATAGTGATGAGTTGCTTCACATGGTGTGGTGTTTTGTTGTCGTGTACTTCCAATTGTGAAACTTTTCTTTGTAGTTGATTCTACCTTTTATTTTGATTTTTTTCCCTAAATGTTAATGGATACACACCAAGATTTGTGTATGGTTAAAGCGTAATTATTATTTTTCTGAGAGTGATTGAAAATGTCTTCAGGATGTGCCTGCCAAGTCTAAAACCCCTGCTGCAGCCACCAAAAAGGAAGATTGTACTGAAAGTTCTGAGTCAGAGAGTGACTCTGATGATGGGGTACCCATATAACTTCTTTTTTTTTTCTTGTTTTAAATGTCTCCATTTGTTGCTTAATATAATTCCATTCATTTTCTTTCCCAACTCTCTAGGATAAAACTGAGAAAGCAGCGCAGCCTTCCAAGAAAACTGCTTCTGCCACTGTTGCTAAAAGGAAAGAGGAATCCAGTGACTCAGACAGTGATGAAGAGCCTCCCCAGAAGAAGCAGAAGGTGCAAGATGTCCTTAAAATATTCCTTTTGCTTTGCTTCTACTGAAGACACTGTTTGTATTGTTTACACGACGTGATTCTTTTTGCTTACAGGACACAGCAACTTCCACTGCTGTGAAGGGTGCTCCAATGGCTGCCAAAAAAGAAAGCAGCAGTGATGATGAGGGTGATAGTTCTGACGAAAGCTCTGATGATGAGTCTGAACAAAAACAACCAAAAAAGGTAGTCTGGAAATTCTAGGATGCCAGTACTTTGTATTTTTTACAACAATATGCTCTTTTATCCAACCTAATATGTTAAATGCTATAGCAGGCAGCAAAGGCATCAGAGAGCAGTGACTCTGAGGACACATCTTCTGAGGGAGACAGTGATGAGGAAGATGAAGAATCGGTTGAAACCCCAAAGAAGGTTTGTTCTCATGTTATTGCACCTTGTTACAACTTGTATTATTGTCATCTTGTAGTATTTCGAGTTTTCTTCTGAATTTTCATTATGAGTTTATATGAATTTCTTCATATTTGTGGGAACTTCACAGGAAGTGTCTGCACACACCTCTGAGAAGAAAACTGCCACAAAATCACAGAAGGAAGAAGTATAGATCGTCTCCTGCCTTGAAACTTGATCTTTTAGCATTTTATGGATATGGGATATATAACCTGGTATTTATTGCAGCCTAAAACACCTGCGAGCAACCAAAGTCAGGGAGCAGGGTCAAAGACCCTTTTTATGGGGAATCTTCCCTTCAGTGCCGATTATGACCAAGTGTATGTTTGTTTGCTGACGATGCATTTGCTTTATTCTTTCAAAAGGTATAATATTTAATGCTTTCCCCTTTGTGTTTATAGGAAGGAATTTTTTCAGGAGGCTGGTGAGGTTATTGACGTTCGTTTGGCTACCCATGAAGATGGCAATCCTAAAGGCTTTGGCCATGTTGAATTTGCTTCAGTTGAAGCTGCCAACAAGGTAAAATCTTATGTTCTGTTTGTCATCATTTCTGGACTCTGGTGTTTGCCATTTTTAGATCCTCAGGAGCTAAGGTTCGGTATGCACTGTGTTGTGGAATCTAGTTATTTAAAAACGAAGAAAAAGAATACCTAGGAGGAACTAGGTATCTTTTCATCATATAAGAAAAACACACAAATCCGTTGATGAGGACTTGAACCTGGATGGTGGCGAGAATCTAGTTATTCACGGGAATTTTTATCAATCCCAGCAAGATTTCGCTTGTATAGCTCCAGTAGCTTTTGAGTTTTGAGTAGTTATTATATCCAAAAGTAGAAGAAAGTGTGCTTTTGAAAAACATTCTGTGCATAGTTGCAATAATGCAATTAATCAAGGTTTGTAACAATTGTTTTCTTGCAGGCACTTGAGTTGAATGGTAAAGATCTGATGGGCCGTGCGGTGAGACTTGACTCAGCTCATGAAAGAGGTGCACACACTCCTCGCAGCAGGTGACATGAATTTAAGTTTTCATTAAGAAAAGCTTTAGGTACACTGCTTTATAATTATATATATTTGTTATCTATGAGCTAATTCTTGTGGACTGCACAGGAACGACACTGGATCTTTCCAGAAGCCAACTAGAGGTTCCAGCCACTCTGTATTTATCAAGGGTTTCGATTCATCTCTTCCGGAGGACAAGGTAATTTCTTTTGGTTGGCTATTTTGCCTCAACTTTTTCTTATTGTTTGTTTGTCATTGTCAAATCCAGATCCGAAGCTCACTTGAAGAACATTTCTCCCAGTGTGGAGAGATGGCAAGAGTCTCAATTCCGATGGATTATGAAAGTGGTGCAAGCAAAGGGTCAGTTTAGTTAACAAAATCCACTAGCAATCACTATTTTACGATCAAACATGCTATTAATAAACTTGATTTACACATGGACAATTTGCAGTATATCAGTATACTGTTAGTTTCTGCAAAAGTTGATGTTAGACATGAAAAACAGTTAGGGAGCGAAGAGAATAGAATGTATGGGAATCAACTAGTATCCACTTTTTTGTGGGACTAAATTAAGAAGAGGTCCAATCCACTGAGTTATAGAGTTATAACCAGTGCAGACACCCAGGTCCAAAATATTGTTGTCAAATTGGACACCCTCTGAGTAACAGTGCCCGTGTCCATTTTTTAAAATAGAATCGGACACCTAAATTCGAGTCGGATTCTGACACCCGTGTCCGAGTAACACTCGTTATAACCTGTTACTTCAAGGAACACATCGTTTCAGCTTTGTATTTCAACTTATTGAAAACAATGTAAAACTTGGTATTTCTGGTCCTTTTTTCTGGCTAGAAATGGCTAGTTGCCACTTCAGTCAATATTTGTCTTGTTACCGTGCTTACAGCTTAGTCAAGTTTGTTAAGTGGAAAATACTACCCAACCAGGAACCTATTGTAAGCTGGTATGATTGGCTTTCCCAGAAGCATGTTGGGTGGGACTGAACCCTGAAAAAGGCTATGCACAAGATATGGATCCTTGTTATAAACGAACTTGATCTACATTACAGCTTAGTCAAAATACCTTTGATTTAATTTTATATCATCTTAGTTATCGACCAGCCCACATGCTGGTGGTTTTCAAACACTGTTCTGATTATGTTCTCTGAAACATCCACTGATTGTTACACTATGAATGGTTCTGAACTCTGCAGGATAGCATACATAGATTTCAAGGATCAGGATTCCTTCTCGAAAGCACTTGAGCTTAGTGGGTCTGACCTTGGTGGCCAAAACTTGTATGTTGATGAAGCAAAGCCTAGAGGGGATAGTCGTGAAGGTGGTGGTCGAAGCGGTGGAAGAAACTCCTTTGGACGGCAGGGCAGATTTGGTAGAGATGGTGGTGGCAGATTTGGTGGTCGACGTGGTGGTAGAGATGGTGGCAGATTTGGTGGTCGAAGTGGTGGCCGAGACGGTGGTAGAAGAGGCCGGGGCTTTCCGAATAGGCAGAGTGCTGGTACAGCTAGTGCAGGTATAACTGTTAACTATAGCTAATATAACAAATCAAAATTTACTCTACGGTTGAAAATATTATCAGATTGATTCATACTTGCAACATCGCACATTTATATTAATTCTTGTTCAATTTTTCTTGTCTCACAGGAAAGAAGACAACATTTGGCGACAATGAATGAGAACTGAGCTTAGCTTGTTTTTTCATATAAGATGAAGTGAAATTTTGGTCTCTTCTGAATCTTGTGAGATGGGACAAATTCATTTTTGCCCCCTTTCCCTGAAGACGGTTTCGTTGTTTACTCTATTACATTATGATTGTGCCAGTGGACTAATGACAGCGTTGGCGTTTTTGTCTGCAATTTTGGCTGATCTCGGTGTGTCTGGTTTAGTCATAGTGCAATGCAAGGATTTCTGTTATGCTAGACATCTAGTATTTTCCCTTCTTTTTGGTATTCTCTGATTTGGTTGTATGTATCCCAGTTTCTTGTATCCTTGCCAAAGACGTCATAAGAAGCGTGGTCATGTCGAAGTAGAAATGCAACTACGTTTCCGTAGGATGTTAAATTATTTTCGGCACAGGGATCCTAATCCTCTAGGATGGCATTGGTCCAAGGCCAGTGATGTAGCCTGCACGCTGCGACCTACCTAACCCAGGGCTTTCGCTGTAGGGGTTCGATGGCCTGTTTGGCCTAAGTTTCTGTGGAAGCTCACTTAGGTACCTTTTTCAAATTGGCCCCTGAAGTTGTCCATTTGGGTTAAATTTGTCCTTAGGACCACTTGTCATCCATGGCAGCTTAGCATCCCATTGCTCCTTGACCTTCCTACACGACTTAGAACCTGTGAAATGAACCTTTTGCTCCTCCCATCCTAAACAAAACCGTGTTAAATGTGACTGGGTTGAACAAACTTGCGTCAAACCGTTGCACCTCGCACTTAAAAGAAAAGAAGTGGTCGCACCCTGACCTGGTGCGAGGAGCGAGGGTTTCGATAGCGAAGGGGGGAGAACCCAATTGCTCAAGGGTCATGGGTGCAGGGGCAGAATAGACATTTTAGAGGTTGAATAGAAACTTTGCTCGAGATTACTCAGGTACTGGAAATCAGATCCTTCTCAATGTGGGTCATGTGTGCAAGGTCCTTTGGCTTCCATCGGTAGAATAGACATTTTGCTCGATATTACTTGCGCCACACACAATGTACCAGTGCTAGCCTATTGTAGTGAGGGAAGGTGAAGGGTGTCATGTAGATGCACCAGGTGCAAACTCAATTTTTTTTTATTACATGTTCACTTGTAAGTGAAATGAGAGAGGGGGAGTGTGCGGTAGAAGAAAAAGGAATTACATTTTATTAGAAGAAAAACAAATCTAGCATCCGTGTGATCTGGTAGTGATGTGATGAATCTAGCATCTGCAGCATTGTATATGACCTTAGGTACTAGAAATCAGATTTGACTATTATTTTTAAATAAATATGTTACCAATAAATTGCAAAATTATTATATTATGAAAATATATATCATAACAAATCTAATAATAATATTCTCACATAACCAATATAAATAGTTTTTCATATATTACCAGTCAAAGTTAGAAAAATTTAACTGCATATTTTTATAAAGTGTCATACATTTCCGAACAGATGTAGTAATTTCCGCGATTCCATTGAAATTCTCACGAAGTTCAAAATGGGTTCTGCCAACACAGCCGTAGCAGAGCAGCAGCACGCTTGTCGTCAAATTTTGTTGGTTGCGTTTTCCCAGCCGATGCCATGAGCCATAGCAGCGCACGCTTGTGAGCACCTGTGCTGCGCAATCGCATGCCCCCCAGCTAGCCGCCGGCGCCGATCCCTTCTTGTTGGTTCCACCACCGATGGCCGTCCACTGTTGGTGCGTGCGCCGGCCCGGCCAGCGGCGACGGTGCTGCGCGCGCCCTCGAGATGTTTGCGGAAATGACAGGCCGGGACGTGCCGGAGCGTTAGCTGTGCGGCACTGCAGCGGCGGCGCGACGTCATGGGACTGAAGCGCGACCCGCATTGCTCTGTCCCTTTCTTGACGTGCCGCGCACACGTCGGCGACGCCTTTTGCGGAGGAATGTGGGCCTGTGGGGCGGCAGGAAATAAGAACCAAACATCCTACTCCTACAATTAGCTTCTGAAAAAGAAAAGGATCCATGGTGCAACCACAAAGCAACTTCGTGGGAATTTATCAAGCTATAAAGGCAAGGTTGTTTCTCTACAGAGATCGAATGTAAGTAAGATTTTCTCTACAGCTATCGAATGATGTGTCGGCAAAGGGTTCGTCGTCGTCGTCCACACAGGACACAGCTTTATGCTTTGTTCTTTGTCCCACTTCCGTTATATGCTTTCTGCCTATACCTGGTTTCGGCTACACTAATCTTGTCCGCAAGAGTTACTGCTGCTGATTGCATTCCTGCGCTTGGAGCCGGAATCATGGCCGTGTTCAGTGGTGGACTTAGGACTAAATTTTAGCTAGAATGGTATGGACCAAGCCCCAAGCCGCCTTCGCACAGTAAGACTTGCCACTGCCACCGCCTCGCTGGAAATTGTGCCCCAATTTTGCATCTCCGCACCCGTAGTTGTTCCGCATCTCTACTCCATCGCCCACCACTCGCTATTCACTAGGTGGTTAGCATCTTCTAAGTCATATACAAATAGTTAATTTCTACTTGTAGTGACTACTGATTATTTTTCTGTGACCAATTATCACACTTGCACACTTGGCGCAATGACAATTTGGCATATCATCGATCAGATAGTCTGCATTACCTATATTTTAAGACTAGCACATAAATCAAGAACGAGTCAACAAAACATGCAAATACAACACGAACCACACCAAGAGAGATTCTACTGAACGCAAGCCACACCTGCTCGGCTTCTTCGCTAGTCGCTGCTATGGCCTACGCCCTCTACTCTCGGTTGCCTCCTGCCATCCTACGGCCCCTGCCAACCTTGGCTGCTGCAACGTCGGCGCCTTACCTCGCCGACTTGCCACTCCAGTCGTCGCCCACCGGTCGCTTCTACTAGGGTTAGGAGGTGGAGGAGGAGGCATGAGGCCGTGAGAGGAATGGAAGTCAAACTCGATGTCTCGATCGGTGGTGCGATGACTGCTTCCTCTAGTCAATGCTTCTACTAGGCCAGCCAGTCCGGGCCCAAATCAACAAAGAGACGCATTGTCCTGTTCTTCGTCTACCTCGACTCAGCATGCTCGCTGGCGGCCGATGGATGCTAAGAGGGGTGTCCGGCCAAAGGGAAGCTGGGGCGGCCGCCCGACCTTGCCACATGGGATGGTCCGCCCCTGGCCGTGTTGATGCTCTGAATGGGGAAAGCATTGGTAAGTTCTGCACATGAAGAGGAGTCTTATTGCTTGAGTCTTAGTGTGTGTGTGTGTATATATATATATATATATATATATATATATATATATATATATATATATATATATATATGCCCGCTTGCACTCGGGAGTATGTACTCTCACTTCAATATACCACTTAAGCGAATATATTATACTTCTTTATCACTTTCGGTATACTTAAATACCAATTATAAGATACTGAATGTGACTTGATTGAAAATTTTTCATTGGAGCCCTTTATTTTTGCTATATACTCTTTTCATATATAAAAAAGTATATACAGATTTTAGTATAAAAAGTGGATTTTCATGAAATTTTTCATGGAACTCACTTTGGAGTATCTTATAATCATTATTGGAGTATACTCAAATAGATAAAGAGGTATCATCATACATTTTTCTATATATATATATATATATATATATATATATATATATATATATATATATATATATAGGAAAATGGTATGGTACTCTGAGTACATACTCCCACCTCTCATATACCACTTAAATCGTATGATGATACTCTTTATCTATTTGAGTATACTCTAATAATTGATTATAAGATACTCCAATGTGAGTTATATGAAAACAATCGTCAAAGTCCACTTTTTATAGCAAAATTTGTGTATATACTTCTTTTATATATGAAAAAGAGTATATAGCAAAAATAAAGGCCTCGATGAAAATTTTTCAATCAAGTCGCATTGGAGTATCTTATAATTGATATTTAAGTATATTGAAAATGATAAAGAAATATATATATATATATATGATAAAGAAGTATATATATATATACTTCTTTATCATTTTCAATATACTTAAATATCAATTATAAGATACTCCAATGCGACTTGATTGAAAAATACTTTCTACTCCTGGGTGTAGTTACTCCCACTTCTGATATACCACCTAAAAGAACTTGACATACTCCTTTATCACTTTCGGTATACTCATATACTAATTATAAGATACTCCAATGTGAACCACACGAAAAAATTGCAAGAGAGTCCATAATTTTTAGCATATTTTGTAAATACCTTCATATTCGCACATAAAAAGGAGTATGTCACACAAAAAGAAGTATGTCTAAAAAATTATACATACCACCCCTGAAAAGGTGTGAATACCACCTAGGTGGTTGTATATACTCGTATACTACACATACATACTCTCGGTTGCGCAAGATACTCCCTACGTTGTGAGATACGGAATAGGGAGTAACTACACCCGGGAGTAGAAAAAATGCTTCCTATAGATTTGAGCATACTCCAATAATGATTATAAGACGCCCGTTTCATACTCCCGGGAGTACATACTCCCACTTCGAATATACCACTTAAACGAACATATTATACTTCTTTATCACTTTCAGTATACTTAAATACCGATTATAAGATACTCCAACGTGACTTGATTGAAAAAAGATCATTGTAGCCCTTTATTTTTGCCATATACCCTTTTTCATATATAAAAGAAGTATACACACGGATTTTGCTATAAAAAATGGACTTCAATGAAATTTTTCATGGAACTCACTTTGGGGTATCTTGTAATCATTATTGGAGTATGCTCAAATTGATAAAGAGGTATCATCATACGATTTAAGTGGTACATGAGAAGTGAGAGTACGGAGTTGGAGTATCTTTTAATCGGTATTTAAGTATACTGAAAGTGATAAAGAAGTATAATATGTTCGTTTAAGTGGTATATTAGAGTAGAGATCGTACTCGAGATGCAAAGTCCTATATATATATATATATATATATATATATATATATATATATATATATATATATATATATATATATATATATATATATGCATGTATATATATGTATATGTATACATATACATACATATACATATACATACATGCATATATATGTATATATGTATATATATATATATATGTATATATATGTATATGTATACATATACATACATATACATATACATATATATATACATATACATATATATATATACATACATATATATATATATATATATATATATATATATATATATATATATATATATATATATATATATATATATATATATATATATATATATATATATATATATATATATATATATATATGTGTGTGTGTGTGTGTGTGTGTGTGTGTGTGTGTGTAATACATGGTGACATGGAAACCAAGTCAATCTACTATATATATGAAATGTTACTAGAGATATGGAAGGAACCATATTGGATACAAATAATCCTAATTGATTATATTCTATCTCTTATAATGTTGTCATACATGTACTCTAACATCCACTGCAGCCATAGCGGGAGCGTCGTGGACGCTCAGACTGGAGAACAAACTGACGAGGATTGCCATACAAAGACCCGTTGGTGAAGTTGTCTGCCATTGAGGTAATCGTCGAAGTAGGGTTGCCAATGATGAAGAGTGGCGCCGTTGACGAAGAAGTCGTGGGAGGTCGTCGTAGACGAATATAACATTGATGTAGCCAGAAGACGATGTCGAGGTTGTCACAGTTGAAGAAGGTTGTTGTAGTCGAGATAGCATAAGTCGCCCATCAGTATCGAGGGAGATGCAGAAACAACAGTAATGGGAGGACTCAACGGCGGTGGCGGTGTGCAGATCGATGCATGAGAGATGGCCGTGCAGCACGGTGGTTGCTGGAGTAGACGGGTGGTGCACGTATGCAACAAAAAAAGAAGAAGAAGAGGGACGCTGGAGGTAAATCCGTGTTGGCCATTGAGAAGAGTAGGGGACGACGACAAAGAGGATTGCCGCAGTGAAGAAAGGGGAGAAATCGATGGTGTAGCAATTGGAGAAACCGACTAGGGAAGTCGAACGTGAATCGCGCATAGGTATCGGTGGAGAAGTACGAAAGACTGCGTGAAAGAAGTTTGGTGGCGGACGCCTGCAGAGTGCACGATGGTTGGTGGCCATGGAGAGGCGAGATGGGTAGGAAAAAAAGGCTAACATCATCGGCATAAGAGATACCACGTGCGTATGCATTTATTTATGTAAGACACGAGCATGGATGAGAATGATAAAAGAAAAAGAATGTATGTATGCATGCATGTTGCATGCAAAAGGAAAAAGATCTAAATAAATAGAATGCAATTGGAATAGCAGATGATGAGATGTCAACGACGGGCCGAGAGCTCAAGGAGACCCACTAAGTCGTTAACGTCAACGGAAAAAAAATAAAGAAGATGCTACAACATGGTGGCGGCGCCAGAAACGACTAAGAAGACGATGTTGGCAACGAGGAGAGATGAGAAAGACAGCTGAAAATCACCATTGGCAGGCATGGCCGGCATTGGAGAAGAAACAAATAGCAGATCCAATCTATGAATTGTTGGGAAGAACCGATCTATTGATCAAAGAAGGGGGGAGGAACCAATCTTTTGATTGGAGAAAAAAAAACAAACAAAACATCTAACACAACCCCAGGAGATTAGATCATGGAGATTGGATCGTCTCTCCTAGGGGTGGCGTGCAGTGGAATTTTGATGGTGGCTAAGAACATGTTCAAATGTGAACCCGCTTTGATACCATGTAGGAAGATAAAATAGCTGTTGGAATTTATGGGCTTGGCCCATATAATATTCTAAATAAATCTTAGAAAAATCCCAAAGGTCCACTCATGCATGGTGGAAGATGGGAGGTTTAGTACCATATTGCTAGTCTAGGTGGGAGGAGACCAATATATAAGGTGGAGTTGGTCTTACCTAGTTGAAGCAAGCAAAAGAAGAACACACGCACGTGTTCGCTCGCTCGCAAGTGCGCGTGAATGTCCGACAATTTCGTGTCCGGTTGGCTGTGGAGCTGCTGCTTCTTTTTGCACCTCAAGACCATGCAAACCATTCATACAAATTGGAAATCGAAAGTTTGAATTACACTGTTTCAATGGGGCTTTTATGGCACACATTAACTGCATTTAAAACAAAAATGACAATAGTTTCTTTTGCTTGCTGCTGGTTCTATATGAGGGAGAGGAGTCTCCTCTCAGAATCAGAACAGAGAGAGATCAGTACCAAACTGTTGCCTTGTTCCTCTGTGCTGCACAACCTCAGCTACTCCATCCTTTCTTCAGCGTGCACCGACGTGGGGAGAGTATTGTCTCTGAAGCCAGCGTCCCTCGTGATTCTACACGGGTTGGGGCGAATCAGGTTTTTGAGAAGCGTTCGCGCGATTGCTCATAGCTTCCTTCATCATCCACTTCGCGTCGTCTTCTTCGCATCAAACTCTACCATGACCTTCACCGAAGCGATTCTCTGTAAGTCGCGGTGATATCATTTGATATGGCTAGGCCTTGCTTCCTATAAATAAATCATGTGATGATGTTGATGTCTACTTCTGTTAGTAGTGTTCTTATTCTAGGCTTTGCCTTGTTAGCACATATATATGAGATAGAAATATTTGAGTTGATGATCATGCTACTGTTCATAGTTCCAAATATGCCTAGTATATATGCCGCTGTTGATTCAATTACTGTTTTAGGAATTATAATAATCACAAAAGTGCGTATATACCTAACAATCCAAAAACCTGATAGGCATTTTGTGATGGCTGGTTTTGCCGAAGCTATGAAACTGGAGAAGTACATTGGTGCGAACTTCAAGAGATGGCAAACAAGGGTCCAGCTATGGCTCTCGACTATAAATGCATTTTGGGTCATGATACCAGGTCCTGTAGGACCGCGTACTGCTGTACAACAAACAGAGTACGACACGATTTGTCAGGTGCATTCTAAGTGTGTTGTCTGACCAGCTTTGTGATGTGTATATGGGCATGAAGAACGCTGCGGATATGTGGCATGCACTCGAACACAAGTTCGCTACCTTAGATGCTGGATATGAATTGTATGTCACAGAGCAATATCATTATTAGAAAATGGTTGATAACTGTTTTGTAGTCGAATAGGCTCATGAACTACAATTTGTTGTGAGGGAACTCACCCACCTTGGTTATCAATTGCCTGATAAAATTGTGGTTGTGGGCATTATTGCTAAATTGCCTCCAACTTGGAGGAATTTCGCCACATCTCTGAAACACAAGAGGCAAAATATTTCTGTCGAGGACCTGATTGCTAGTCTTGATGTTGAAGAGGAGGCTTGGGCAAAGGATGTGACACCAATTGTGCAAGAGGAATAGTTTAGAGTGAACATCATCCAACATATTGACAAAGGGAAAGATAAGATTGTTTCGACGACCAACTTCAAAAGGAACAACAATAGAAAGAAGAAAGTGAACATGAAGGATATTACTTGTTTTTTTTTGTGGCGAGACTGTTCATTGGGCTAAGAAATGACACAAATAGATTGGCATAAAAAATCACCTAGTGTAGAAGAAGTCTGCTAATGTGATTATTGGTGAGGCCGAAGCATTTGGGTATGGTAATTTACCTAGTGTATTTTCGTCATGTCAATCTACTGATTGGTGGATTGACATCGGGGCTAATATTCATCTATGCGCTTATGCATTTATGTGTTCTTCTTATTAGGTCGCATGAGGTTCTTCCGTCCTAATGGGGAATGGGTCAAATGCTTTTATTCTTGGTGTTGGCATGGTAGATCTGAAGTTCACTTCGGAAAAGATCGTGCGCTTGAAGAACGTGTAGCATGTCCCTACAATAAATATGAATCTCGTCAGCAGTTCCCTTCTATGTCTAGATTGGTTCAAGTTGGTCTTCGAGTCGAATAAAGTAGTCATGTCAAAATTTGGACTCTTTATCGGAAAAGTCTATGAGTGCGGAGGCTTGTTCCATTTTTTCCTTTCAGATTTGTAATAAGATTGTGAACCATATTTATGACTCTATGTATGGTGGTGAGGCAAATATGTGGCACTCACATTTATGTCATATAAACTTTGGTTGTATGTCTCGATTTTTCAGTTTAAATTTAATTCCAAACTTTTTCATAGTCAATGGTTCTAAATGCCAAATTTGTTTGCAAACGAAGCAACCTCGAAAGCCTCACAAGGCTGTGGAGGAAAGAAATTCGGGAAATTAGAACTCATACATTCAGACTTGTGTGAGATGAATGGTATATTGATGTAACGTCCCAATTTTCGGAGCTTCTTGAAAATTTTCAAAATAAAAAGAACCATTTGGTTTTGTTGAAGTTCTAAAGCTTAACTTGATATTCTGAAATAAAAGTGTTTAATAAGATTAAATCGAACTTCAACTAATCCAAGAGTTTGGTTTGTTTTGAGTTTGTTGGAGTTCTCTGGTGTTGAGTTTCCTTTCCCTGTTCATTCTATTTTCTCCTTGGCCCAACTCTCCATCCCTTTTCGTTTGGACCTCCCCTCAGGTCCAGACCCCCCTTTTGTTTAGACCTCCCCTTAGGTCCAGACCTCCCTTCTGGTTTAGTCCTGCCTCTCAGTTTAGATCTCCTTTTCGTTTGGACCTCTTCCCCAGTCCAGACCCCTTTTCGTTTGACCTCCCTCTCAGTCCAAGACCACCTGGCGACCTCCGGGTAGTCCTGGAGCTGGTCGCGACCTCCCTTTGATCACGACCTTCTTTTTTTTGTCGTGACTTTCCCTTTAGTCACGACCTCCTCCCCTTTGTCCGCGACCTCCCCTTGGGTCACGACCTCCTTGTTGGTCACGACCTCCTTTTTGGCTAGCCCCACCTGTCAGCCCTGCTCACCTTCTTCTTCCTCTTGTCGCGTCACTGCTGACGCAAAAAGCCTTCGCGCATTAAATGATGTTGTATCGCATTAAATGCTGTCGCTTTAGTAGTTTCCCCCTCTTGTCTCCTCCCTTACTTGCCCCCATCTCCTCCTTCACCTACCCTTGAATTCATGCAGGCTATAAAAGCCTGAGCAGTCCTCTTTCATCTCCTTTAGCCTCACTCAACTTTCTTGCTCTCGCCCAGTTCTCCGTGCCCTGTTCTCCTGCGACCTCGTTGGGTAGTTGTGTCCTTCATTGGACCTCCTCAGGACCTCCTCCTTAGGACCTCTCTTGACTACCTTCACAGTTGGACCTCCTCCCGAGAGCCCATTTCTGTTTCAGCGCCTTTCTCTTTTGGTTCTTAGTTTGGTAGTTTTTGGTTTTATTTGAATTTGTGGTATTTATTTGGCTCTTTTTGCACGTGTAGATTTCAGCTTCGCGGAAGAGCTCTTGGACCCGGTGACCTCTACCGAAGAATCTCAGCTCTTCATCGAAGGCAAGTCGTAGACCTTTGACCATATCGTACCTAGTTTGCAAAAATTATGTTGTTTTATACCAACATGCATGGCTACTTTTATAAAAAAACGGTTTGGGAATTAGCTAAGCACCTACTCGTTAGTGTGACTCCTTGAATACTTGTGTTCAACATGTTGACATGTACCCTTGGACCACCTTAGGTTGGGTAATCTTAGTTAGACATCTTTGAGATACCAACATGGGTACGTATATTGCTTAGACCTGCTTTAGTTATGCGATGTTTCTTGACCACATGATTCAATGATGTTAAATTTGACTTAATGATATATAAAACTGTGGCGCGGCCACTGTTGTTAAAAGATGTTGTGCCAAGACCAGGGTGGTCTTTTGGCCGGGTTGAACCCAAAAATGATTTTTACTCGGGCGAGTGATCGTGCAGTAAAGGGGGTGCTGAGAGCACATTGGGATGTGGTTGTCTCGCCTGAGTAGTCCCTAAGGACTTAACCTTGTAAGCCATTGATCTGGGCCATATCATGCAACAACAAGTTCATTGTGGGGTGTACCTGGCCGACTAATTAGCAGAAGTTTTGGTTTGGTTCTGTCATGGTGGCGTGATCTCCGAGTTACCGGATGGAATCACACGGCGCAAGAGGGGGCCAAGAATGGTGAAACCTTAGCGGGCAAAATCAAGTCAAAACAGAGCTTTGTAAAGGCCTTGTTACGTGCTCTAAACTGCTTACCAAAGGTAGTGAGCAGTGGCATCAACGGATGCCGAACAAACTAGAGAATTCGTGTCTTGTGGGTAAAGTTGTGCAACCTCTACAGAGTCTAAATCTATTCAAATAGCCGCGTTATGGACATGCCTGGTGATTTCACGCAAGGGCTAGACTTTCTCAAAAAAAAAGGGTGGTCGTGGTTGTTTCCGAGTGGTCTGGGGCGAGCAGAGTGCTCACGGGTGGTCTTGGAGTGATCAGGGTGATCACGAGTTGTTTTCAAAGAAAAAATTGATTACTTATGTATTAATCTTTCAGCTTGTGCTTTGCAATCTACTTACTGTATTTCTAATCAATTTTTCTTTCTGCAAAGTAATCATAAAGCTATTCTTGTCAAGCCTTGCATGATATTATTTGCATTCATCTCTCTGCGACTTGCTGAGTACATTCAAAGTACTCACGGCTTTGCCCTCTGGTTGATCAGTAGCCGAAGAAGACCCAGGGACCTCCGACCTCTTTGAAGAGGAGGTCTTCGAAGACCAGGCGTGCTAGGACGTCCTCTACTCGATTGCCTGTGGGCATGTCGGGCGGTTTCCACGTGTTTTTGCTTTGCACTGCGAGCTCTCTGGTGTTGTAGCCCTGCGGGGCAGCCTTGTAAAAATCTTGACCATAAGGCCTTTTGCTATTATTAATATTATTTTGTCTGCTTCATCTATCGTTTGTGGTATGGTTGTGATCACATCGTTGTTGGTGCTGTGCGGACTAGCCACTGATCATGGGACTAGTCCAAAATGCACAGGAGGTCCCGGGGGTGGTCTACCCGGGGACGCGACAATTGATAAAAGGAGGGAAAAGATATTTCATGACTTTAATTGATGATGCCACTAGATATTGCTATGTGTATTTGTTGAAAACAAAGGATGAGGCATTAGACTACTTTAAAACTTATAAAGCTGAGGTTGAGAATCAACTAGCCAGAAAGATTGAAAGAATTAGATCCAAGCGTGGTGGAAAATATTTTTCTAATGAGTTCAATCAGTTTTGTGCAGAATATGGAATTATCCATGAAAAGACACCTCCCTATTCATCTCAATCCAATGGGGTTACCGAAAGAATGAACCGCACTTTGATTGACTTGGTGAATATCATGTTAGATACCACGGGTATGTCTAAGGCATGGTGGGGGGGGGGGCTATGTTGACTGCGTGTCATGTTTTGAATAGTTCCCTACTAAAAATAGTGAGGTAACTCCGTACGAAGGTTGGAAAGGGAGAAAATCATCACTCTCGCATTTGCGCACTTGAGGGTGCTTGGCGAAAGTCAATGTTCCAATAACTAAAAGGCGCAAACTTGGGCCTAAAATAGTTTATTGTATCTGTCTAGGATATACTCATCAGAATACAGGCTATAGGTTTCTAGTAGTTCAATCTGGGATATACATGCCAATCAATATGATAATATAATCCCGAGATGCTATTTTCTTTGAAAATATATTTCCTATGAAGAATTCACATAACTCTTCTTTTCAAGCAAATGATTTAACTCTTGAACCAACCGCTCCAATTGAGTATATTGAACACATACACAAACACGTACATGAGGAGGATGACAGTGTTGTAGCTCCTCAAAGGAGCAAGAGACAAAGGACCGCAAAATCTTTTGGTGATGACTTCACTGTGTACCTTGTGGGTGATGTTCCAAAATCTATTTCAGAGGCATATGCATCTCCTGATGCAGAGTACTGGAAGGATGTGGTTCGTAGTGAAATAGATTCCATTATCGCTAACGGAACTTGGGAAGTCACCGATCGTCCATTTGGTTGCAATCAAATTGGATGCAAATGGGTGTTCAAGAAGAAGCTTAGGCTTGGTGGTACAATCGAAAAGTACAAGGCTCGGCTTGTGGCTAAATGTTATACTAAAAAAAGATGGTGATGATTTCTTTGATACTTACTGACCTGTTTCCAGATTAACTACTATTCAAGTACTACTATCTTTGGCTGCCTCACGTGGTCTTATTGTCCATCAAATGGACGTAAAGACAGCCTTCCTCAATGGAGAGTTGGATGAGGAAATTTACATGGATCAACCTGATGGATTTGTAGTACCTGGACAAGAGGGCAAGGTCTGTAAGTTATTGACAACTTTATACGGCCTTAAACATGCACCTAAGAAATGGCATAAGAAGTTCGATAGAACTTTGACATCTGCGGGGTTTGCGGTAAATGAAGCCGATAAATGTGTATACTACCGCTATGGTGGGGGTAAAGGAGTAATATTATGTTTGTATGTTGATGACATACTTATCTTTGAGACAAACATTGATGTGATTAATGAGGTCAAGTCATTTTTATCCCAAAGTTTTGGCATGAAAGATCTAGGAGAGGCTGATGTTATTTTAAACATCAAGTTGATCAAGGATGTGAATGAGATTACCTTGTTGCAATCCCATTGTGTGAAAAAGGTCTTAGCCGTTTTGGCTATATGGAAAGCAAGCCCTCTCCAACAACCTATGAACCTAGTCTAATACTTCGAAAGAATCGAAGACTAGGAAAGGATCAATTGACGTACTCTCAGATTATTAGTTCACTCATGTACTTGGCTAGTGCTACTCGTGCTGACATCTCTTTTGCTGTAAGCAAATTGAGCCGGTTTACCGCTAATTCGGGAGATGATCATTGGCGCGCACTTGAGTGGGTTATGCGCTATTTGAAAGGTACAATGAGTTACAGAATTCACTATACTGGGTATCCTGGTGTACTTGAGGGATATAGTGATTTCAATTGGATTTCTGATGCTAATGAGATAAAAGCTACTAGTGGATATGTATTTACTCTAGGCGGCGTTGCCGTCTCATGGAGGTCTTGCAAACAGACAATACTGATGAGGTCAACCATGAAGGCAAAACTCACAGCATTAGACACAGCCACTATTGAGGCAGAATGGCTGCGAGAACTCTTCATGGATTTACCGGTGGTTGAAAAACCAATTCCAACTATCCTTATGTGCTGTGATAACCAAGTAGTTATCGTAAAGGTGACAAGTGCAAAGGATAATATGAAATCCTCAAGACATGTGAAAAGGTGGTTGAAGTCTATCATAAAATTAAGAAACTCTGAAGTGATAGCTGTGGATTATATCCAAACAGCTAAAAATATGGTAGATCCCTTTACAAATGGTCTATTACAGAATGTGATTGAAATTGCATCGAAGGAGATGTGAATGAGACCCACGTGAGTTACACATAGTGGTAACTCAAACCTATGTGACTGGAGATCCCGTGAAATAGGCCTTGGAAAAAACAAACTGTTTAGGTGACAATAGAGTATATTATTACTTTATATCTCACTCTGTTGGAGATGTAGTACTCTAATTACTGTAAGACAGGATGAGTTTGTCTTAATGTGTTCTGAGGCTTAACAACAAATTACCGTCCTATAGGGTATTCGTGTAAGAACATACCTATATGAGCCCGACTGTTGGTCGCAGTCCATGAGATGTGGGTGATCTCTAAGAAGCTCATGAAGAGACACAGGAATATGACCTATATGCTCTACCTGAGGAGTAGCCTATCGGCGGCCAAGTATCAGCAAAGGCCTTAGGTGCAACTTGTCTGTACGAAACTGTCAATTCAAGGCTTAATCCATTGTGTAGTTGTGGGCGAGTGTACCTTGAGGTTCTAAATGGATGTTCAATCTTAACTGGTCTCCACCGAAAAACTGGTATATCAACAACACTTTGGAATTATGGGCAAATTCGTGGTGCTTTTGGGATCTGGTGGGGGTGTTGTTGGAATTTATGGGCTTGGCCCATATAATATTCGAAATAAATCCTAGAAAAATCCTAAAAGCCCACTCATACATGGTGGAAGGTGAGAATTTTAGTATATAAGGTGGAGTTGGTTTTACCTAGTCGAAGCAAGCAAAAGAAGAACGCACGTGCTCACTCGCTCGCCATGCCATCGCCCGTGCGAGACGTGTGCGTGAATGGTCCGCCGATTTCGTGTCCGGTTGGCTGTAGAGCAGTTGCTTCTTTTTGCACCTCAAAACCATGCAAACCATTCATACGAATTAGAAACTGAAAGTTTGAATTACACTGTTACAATAGGGCTTTTATGGCATGCATTAACTGCATTTAAAACAGAGTAATGATAGCAGTTTCTTTTGCTTGCTGTTGGTTCTATATGAGGGAGAGGAGCCTACTCTCACGAACAAAACAGAGAGAGATCAGTACCAAACTGTTGCCCTGTTCCTCTGTGCTGCGCAACCTCGGCTACTCCATCCCTTCTTCGGTGTGCACCGACGTGGGGAGAGCACTGTCTCCGAAGCCGACGCCCTTTGTGATCCTACACGGGTTGGGGGCAAATAAGGTTTTTGGGAAGCATTCACGCAATTGCTCACAGCTTCCTTCTTCATCCGCTTCACGTCGTCTTCTTCGCATCAGACTCTACTGCAACCTTCGCTAGAGCGATTCTCTGTAAGTCGCGATGATATCATTTGATATAGCTAGGTCTTGCTTCCTATAAGTAAATCATGTGATGATGTTGATGCCTACTTTTGTTAGTAGTGTTCTTGTTCTAGGCATTGCCTTGTTAGCGCATATATATGAGATATAAATATTTGAGTTGATGATCATGCTATTGTTCATAGTTCCAAATATGACTAGTATATATGCTGCTATTGATTCAATTATTATTTTAGTTATTATAATAATCATAAAAGTGCGCATATACCTAACAATAATCAGAATAATTGTTGATTGTATTGCTTGAACCTTGGAGGCATATATATAGAGTACATAGTGACTTAGAGATCAACTCAATCTACTAGAGATATGGAATAAAACATATCGGATAGAAATCATTGTAATTGATTCTATTCTATCTCTTATAATCTTGCCATACATGTACTCTAACAAAGGAGATCGCTTCGGCATCGATCTTTCTGCC
Organism: Phyllostachys edulis; assembly: GCA_036346405.1. Lineage (NCBI taxonomy): Eukaryota > Viridiplantae > Streptophyta > Magnoliopsida > Poales > Poaceae > Phyllostachys > Phyllostachys edulis. The sequence goes on along the minus strand of CM070560.1, from coordinate 13,756,816 downwards.
GTCAGGAGCCGAGTCTCGAGATGGCAAGGATCAAGCTGCTGCTCGGGGTGGCTCGAACGAGGAAGATCAACAACCAGCAGCTTTGGCCGGCTCTCCAGGAACTCAAGGACTTGCTGTGCGATGGCGAGGACATGCTGGACAAACTTGAATACTGTTGAGGAACCATCGCTGGCGAGTCCAGTCCGAGTGATTACCTCATAGACAAACTCGGAATTGTAAGAACAATGCAAGAACACAAGAACAAAATAGTAGATTGAACACAGAGATATGGGGGGATTTCTGGCTTCTCTTTATTGCTCTTCTATAAAATTGTAGTACAATGGTTGGGGTCCTCCTCCTTTATATAGGCTACTGGATGGATGAGGAACCCATCGTGAGCTAGGACTGCCGCCCTGGGCCCGGTTTCTTAACACTCCCCCTTGGGCACTCATCTGTCATGTTCATGTCTCATCAAAACTCCATAAAAACCCAGTGAAAAAAACTTAGAGAAAGATTACATGAAACACGTTCTACCGTGCTACACGAATTGCCTCATTAAAAACCTTAGCCGAGAAACTTCAGGAAAACTCGTCAAGGGAAAAAGAGTACAATCCACCCAATTTCATTTAATCTCTAGGATTTATTCTTTAGGTACTCGATCTTCGTGATCAAGCTTCAATAATGAGTTCATGAAAAATTCCCCCTGAATTATGCACTTATCTAAGTCTCATCATTCCAATTCCACGTATGCATCTTTCAAAGCTAGACGCTGGAAGTGACTTAGTGAATAAATTTGTAAGATTTTCACATGACTTAGTATGTAGTACTTTAATTTCGTCCATCTTTTGCAATTCATGAGCGTAGAAGAATTTGAGGTTGATATGCTTTGTGAGTTGACTCTTCACATAACCCATCTGCATGTGGGCAACACAAGCTGCATTATCTTCATAAATAATAGTGGGTGTTTACGCGGTATTTAATCCACACGATTGTTGGATGTGGTGAATCATCCGTCGAAGCCAAGCACATTCTCGTGAGGCCTCATACAGTGCTATTATTTCCGAGTGGTTCATCAAAGTCGATACAAGACTCTGCTTAGATGATTTCCATGAAATTGCAGTTCCACTACATAGGAGTTCATAGCCTGCTTATGATTTGGTCAGATCTTGGTCCGACAGTACTGATTCTGCATAGCCATTCATAGTTAGGTCTTGGTTCTTTCTGTAGAATAGTCTAAGATCTTTGCTTCCTTGGAGGTATCAGAAGATGTCCTTTATTCCTTGCCAATGCCTTTTGGTAGGTTCTGCACTATACCTTGCTAATAGGTTCACAACAAATGCAATGTCTGGTATAGTACAGTTTGCTAAATATATGAGTGCTCCTATTACGCTCAAGTATGGGAATTCCGGTCCCAAGACTTTCTCCCCCTCTTCTCTAGGCCTGTATGGGTCCTTGTCTTGCTGCAAGGATCTCCCCACCATCGGCACTTTCGAAGGGTATGCCTTTTCAAAGCCGAACCTTTCTAACACTTTCTGAGTGTAGGTTGACTGATGTACTAAAATCCCTTCAGGGGTATGCTCAAACTGCAAGCCTAGGCAATATTTGGTTTTACCCAAATCTTTCATTTCAAACTCCGACTCCAGGTAATAGCTTACTTTCTTAATACCTTATAGGGTTCCAATGATATTCAGATCATCTTCATACACTGAGATTATACAAAATCCATCCTGAGATCGTCATATAAATACACATGGATTATTCTCGTTGTTCATATAGCCTTTCTTGCATATAAAGTCGTTTCAAGCGATTATACCACATCTTGCCTAATTGCTTAAGTCCGTACAATGATTTTCTGAGTTTCACACTGTACAGATTTCTATTTGCTCTGTCTTGGTTCGGGACAGGGATACATTCATGTATCTTCATATAAATGTCCGAATCCAAATTTCCATAAAGGTATGCTGTTACCACATCCATCAATTTCACTTTTAACTTCAAGTTTACTGCCATTGAGATTAAATATCTAACGGGTGGTTCCACCCATGACCGGGGAATAGATTTCTTCATAATCATCTCATGGACATTAAGTGAAACCTTGTGCAGCGAGTCTTGCTTATTTTCATTTCTCTTTCGAATAAATACCCATTTATGCCCTACGGGGTGCATATGGGGAGGTGTACTGCTTACAGGCCCAAGTACCTGTCTTTTATTCAGAGATAATAATTCAGTTTCTATTGCCTTCTTCTAATCTTCCCAATATGTTCTTTTCTTACATTCAGCGAGCAATGCAGGCTCTGGATCAAGATCGATGATTGTGGCAATTTTCTTTGCAAAGTAAATATCGATATTGTCTGTTATCTTATTCATAGATTCTCTTGTGGTCACATGGTTTATAGCTATTTCTTCAAGGAACGATTCTTCTAATGCTTCTACTTGCTCACCGCTGCTTCTGATTACGGGGCAAGTCCCTTTAGTTATTCAGCTTCGATGTGTGCGCACACATCCCTGCTGATGTGTCACTTCATGGGGATGTTCAAATCCGGTATGTCTTTTCTGAAGGTTCCATACTAGTGCCAGGTCTCAACTGGCTCCCCTTCTAGTTCTAGGGAACTTTGGTGATCAGCTGTGTCAAATCCTTTTTATCCTTTTTCACCAAGCGTCCCCGGTTATTGCGGATTCGAGGGGCTGGAGTTCTCGTCATTTCTGAGGCCTCAGGACGGGATTAATGATACATTTTTCTTTCTTCGGTATTTCAACCCTCTCCGGTGCATTGTGTGCAGACACATGCAATTTGGTCACACTCTTAAAATCACTATAGTGGTCAGGCAGTTGATTCGCTAATGCTTGAAAATCAATTATCTTCTGGACTTTAATTGTCTTCTAGACTTCAATTATCTTCTGGACTTCTCTTATCTTCTGGACTTCAATTATCTTCTGGACTTCTCTATTTGCTTTACTAGTGCGTGGGTCATGTGCATGGATTTCAATTATCTTCTAGACTTCTCTATTTCCTAACATTTTTCATGAAGGGTTGATTTCCTCCCCCTAATGACAGGAAACTATCCTCGTTAGTTATATTATCAGCAAAATGGGCTGCATGCAAATCTCCAGTCATGGGGTCTAAATACCTGATTATGGATGATGTCTCATAACCAATGTATATCCCAGACTTTCAGAGAGGGCCCATTGCAGTTCGCTGTGGTGGTGGTATAGGTACATAAACATTGCAACCAAATCTTCAAAGATGATAAATTTTCGGTGCTGACCCTTGCACTAGTTGCATAGGTGAATGGATGTTATATGCCGATGGTCTAAAATTGATGAGAGTTACTGCGAGCAGGACTGCGTGTCCCCAACATGTAGTTGGTAAATTATAATTCTTCAAAGTGGTCAGGCAAAAATTTAATCCTTTTAATTAATGCATCTGCTAGTCCATTTTGGGTGTGGACATGCTGTACGGAATGCTCAACTTTAATTCTTATTTTCATGCAATAGTCATCAAATGCCTTCGAAATAAACTCTCTGGTGTTGTCCATTCTGATGGACTTCACATGATGATCAGGAAAATTATTCTTAATTTTAATTATCTGTGAGATTAGCTTTGCAAAAGCGTGGTTTCTCGTAGACAATAAACATACTTGCAACCATTTCGAGAAAGTATCGATGAGCACCATAAAATACCTAAATGGCCATGACAGGGGCTGTATAGGACCGCAAATGTCTCCCTGGATATGGTCCAGGAATGCAGGGACTTCATCCTTTGCTTTCAGAGCAGAAGGTCTAGTAATTAATTTTCCGGTGGCACATGTAGGGCACACTAAATCTTACTGATTCGGGAAATTCTTTAGATTGACATTATGTCCCTGTGAATTGTTAATTACCTTTCTCATCATCCTAAGACCTAGATGGCATAATATATCATGCCAGAGATATAAAAGTTCAGAGCTTCTAAATACGGTTTTCAGGGCAGTATAGGATGCGGGTGCCTTAATATTAGTGTAATATAGCCCAGATTCATATGAAGGAAATCGTTCTAATGCCCTTTTTCCACTTTCTTCATGCTTTGTAATGAGCAGGTATTTCTTACCATACTCTTCTCTAGTCTCTATGTGGAAACCATTAACGTGAATATCCTTGAGAGTTCTAGTCCATTCTGGGTACAACAAGGCTTCTTTAATGACCAAAGTTGTGCCCATCGGGAGTACAATTATGACCCTTCCTGAGCCTATTATACAAGTATCACTGCCTGCGATTGTCGTAAGACTACCATCATTCTTGCTGATCAACTGAAAGATTTTCGTCTCTCTCAAGATGGTATTCGGTGTGCCGCTATCTTGCTAAGCACACTTTCTCCATAGGGCGCTACACGCGTTCTAATATAATGTACTTTATTAATATACAGCAAAAAGCAAGAACACATAATTAAAATATTTTAGATATCATAATATAACTTGCTATTATAAATACGGGAATATAAGCCTTGCAGGACTCATCATAAGAATTTAATGCTTTGCTCTCCTAGAGCTTACAACCATGATTCAAAGAATAAAATAATTGAATGTTCCATCACAACCACAAACTGCAAGTTACTATAAAAAGATCCAAGTGCAATGCGTGCACTAGATCGAATCAAGTATTCGTAAACTTCGCCTCAATCGCCCATGGTGATCTTCTCCTCTTGGGCAATTACTACCGCGCCACTACAATATCCAAAGGGGGGTGATGGGGTCACATCGGGCCGTCCACATCCATAAGTGCAACTAATAGCTGTGGATCCTCCGTGCCTGCAATGGCGAGATGTGCCTCATGCTGTCTTTTGCCCTTCTTCTTAGATTGGAAAGCATCAATAACGTGCGACCCATGACCTTACCCTTCTTGCCCCTCTTTTTTGTGAGAGGCTTCATCACCTTGTAGCTGCTAGCATTGGCTTCATGGCCAACATTGCTACTAGGTGGCTGTGAGATGTAGTTCTTCCTTAGAACATCATCTTGAGCTTCCGCAACTTGCATGATGTCGATCAATTCGGCATACTTCTTGTAGCCGTCTTGATGATAGTTGCGTGCGGATTGCACCTCATTCGGGTGAAAGGTAGAGAGAGCAATCTTCTGCTCATCCGTGGTTACCTTACCACGTAATCAAGAGTGGTATAAATTTCAGATAAATTTCGCCATGTCGGGTCAGCTTCTTGAACTCCGGTTCGTGATGCGACCATCTTCATATTCATGCAAATAGTTCATAAGATTACTGCTAGTAATTTACATAAAATGGTTGTAAAATTCTTATAATGCTCTTCGAACTTCCGGTTCGTGATCCTGTACTTTTCTTTGCATTTGTCATGATTTACTATCATTTCCAGTGACTAAAAGCAATATAAACAATCACATATAATCAAAACAGTAAATACAATGCATAAATTGCATAGAAATAATAATAACAAAGTTAAACATGCTTTAAATGCTCAAAACAATTCAAAATTTGAATTCCCAAGGCCCTTTTCTGCTGGAAAATAAAATTTTGACGAATTTTGCAATTTCCAGGGGTTAAATCGCGAATTTTTGGTTCTGTGAAAAAATTTCGCGTAATTCTCCAATTTCAAGGTGGTTTTCCGCAATTTTTTCTTATTCGTGAAACTTTCTCGTAATTTTCAGAATTTCGAGGGTTAATTTATAAAAATATTTGGGATTTATGGTTAGAGTAGTGCTTATATGCTCTCCCAAAAATTAAATTATGCAAATTAGTCTAAAAAAACTAAATTACGCAAATTTATGCTATATGCGTAACCTATCCAGTATTTTTTTGCCAGTCTATTTTGCTTTCGTAGTCAAATAAAAAAAATACATCTACCTCTACAGGAATTTCTACTGTGTCTTCATGCACCTTATCTTCTGCTCTCCAAAGTAGCAATGAGGCAAGGCACAAAAATACAGTTGGTGTGCTCGGCATGCCAAGTGAGAGAATACTTGATATTGCCAACAAGATAAATGAAATTGTCAGCCAGTCATGAGATGTAAGTAGTCCAGTGTATCAGGCTCTCAAATTAGATAAAGTAAATTACATGTCAAGCAGGTAGCAGACACTAGCCTCTCGCTCCCCACCTCCTCGCTCCCCGCCTAGCACCGCGCGCCACTCCGGCGGTGGCGGCCCCTCGCTAGCCAGCCTTCCTCTCTGTTCGTCTCTACGGCGGAGACGAACTCTCCTTGCTTGGTTGCCACCTTTCTCTGGTGGTAGCCATTCTTCGTTCCTCTCCTCCTCAACCGTCCCGTGTGTCACTCTGGTCACGGGGGCCTCCCTCCTTCCGAGCTACCTGCCTCCACTCCTCCGTTCCCTGTCTACCTGCTATGGCCTCCTCACCCTCAGACTTAGACTTTCGGGATGTAGTGCTAAGGAAATGTTCTAAGAAGGAACGCGGGTGGATTGGGTCCTCGCTCTCCAGTCCCGACTCGGTGGAGTCTCAGCTCCGGGGGTCGCTGGCAAGGTCGCCAAGTCCGAGTCCGGTCGCGCTAGCGACCCGGTCACCGAGTCGCTCTGGGATTCCAAGTCCTGTCTCCCTGGCGCTGCCGCCTGTTGATGCTCGAGGCAAAGCGGTGCTTTTCCTCGATGGTGGGCTACCTACAGGAGTAGTCCTGGCGGCTGCGTCTGGCCAGCCCGCTCCTTTTGCTCAATAGTCGAGGACTGGTCACTGGCAGGAGGTTTGCCGGCACCGCTCTTGGCGTCGCAAGACTCAACCACGCCGAAGGTAGGATTCCTCGTCGCGCCCTGTCCTGCCTGACCTCATCGGTCATTGCTTTAACTGTTCTGCTAGTGATCACGTCGTGGCGGGGTGCAGGAACCCCACTCGGTGCTTCCGTTGCAAGGGCGTGGGTCATACGTCCGCCCATTGCTAGCGGCCACCAAGCCCCAACCTCCCCATCCAGAGGCACCGGCATTCTGGCGGCAACCTTCAAGACGGACTGCGGGAGCTCAAGCGATCTCCGATCGTCAGCTCTTACCCCAGTTGGTCGCCTTCTCCTCAGCGTCGCCGTTTTGCCCCGGAGGCGCCCATCAGTCCTCACTCCCACCGGCCATCCTCTCCCGGGGGTAGGGGCCTTCGGCCGCAGTTCTTCGGAGATGCTGATGATGAATTCTGTAACATCCCAAAATTTGGCTTTTCAAAAATCTTTTGATTAGTTTAGGTCCCTGGAAAATTTCACCAATTTTATTTGAATTAATAAAGCTTAAATGGGACTTTCATAAATCAAAAACAATTTAATATGATTAATCTCAACATCAACTATTATCAAAACTATTTTATTTGGATTCTATGTGCTTGGATATATTTTCTAGATTTTTCTAGAATTTTTCCGAGTACATTTGCTAATTTCTATTTGCCTTTTGTGCTTTCGGCTATTTTCAAAAGAGAAAACTATTTAAAATCTCAGTTTGTGCTTGTGGGCCGAATCTGGTTCGACCCATTCCTCTCTTTTCCCCATTCGGCCCAAGCCCTATTCGCTCCGGCCCACCTTACCTCCCTTTCTTCAAACCGGTCCACCAAACCCACCTAAACCAAAGCCGCTCCTGTTTTCTGCTATACTAAAGCCACCTTGGCCCAAATTTCGCCACTTTTCCTTCTCGTTTGGGCGCAAGGTCTGCCTTTCTTTCATTAGCCACCCACGTACTGCGGGTCTGCTTCCTTCATTTATGCCCATCTCCCTTGGCCTCTTTGCTCATCCCAAGATAGCCACTCAAATTTCACTGGCCGCTCACCCTAGTGCCTCCACCTGTCGCTTGCCGGCCGCGCCGTCGCTATGTGAGCACGCAGCGCGCAACCACCGCCACTGTGTGCGTTGGACCCGCCTCTCGAGGCCAGTTAAGGGCGCCGCCCCGTGCGCTTCTACCTCACATCATGCCGCCGCCCTCGAGCCTTAGCTGCCATCTCCCGAGCGCTCCCAAATCGTCGCCATGGCCGCCTTCTCCAAGCTCGGCGCCGGCCTTCGTCGCTTGCTTCCCCGGGTCATGCCTCCTCGAGCCGCCGACGAATGCCGCCGTTTCGGTCGTCTCCTCCAAGCCCGGCGTCGGCCGTCCTCGATCCGCGCTTGCCATCGTCGCCACGCCACCGCAGCATCGTCCCATTTGCGACCTGATCCGCCACCGCCAAGAAGCTGCCAAGCACCACCGGATCCTTCTTCTCCAACTCCGGGCCGCGCTCTCCGTCGCCATTCTCCGCCGCCTCGTACTTCACCGCCCTCACCGACGCCGCATCTGAGGTTCCATCGCCGCCCCGTCTCGGATCCATGGCCGCCATCGTCGGAGCCGCGCGGTCGTCCCCGTCGCTGCCGACCACCAAGTGCGCGCCCGCTTAGACCGCCGCCGCCGCCTTTGAAATCGCCCCGAGCTCATCTTCGTTCTTGACCGCCACTGGTAAGGCCCATCCCCTCCCTTCTCCATCCCCGAGCTCGTCGGTCCTTTGCCCAATTCCTGTCGAAGCCACGCCGCCGTGTCATTTTGCCGACCTCTCACCCTTACCGAGCCGTGCTCGCCCCGGGCCTAGCTCGCTGGTGCTGCCATGTGTAGCGCTACCGCCAGCCGTTGAGCTCGCCGGTTTGAAGTCGAGATGCAGCCGCCTTTGACACTGATGCAGAAGTTCTCACCGCTGTTGATTCGATGTCTTTGTGTAGTCACTGGTGCCGCCTTCGAGATTCCCGTGGACGCCCCTGCACCGCCGTCGCCGGAGCCAACCGACCATCGCTCGTCACCGATGGGAATCACTTGAGGAAGCCATGGCAGCAGCGTGCCCCTCTGTGCGCCTTCCATGCGGGCCCAGCCCCTCTCTCTCTCTCTCTCTCCCTCTCTCTCCATATGTATGACAGCATGGTCCCACCCTGTGTGTGTCCTTGCTGGATCTAGCCGATCGCCGTTTGCCGCCGATGAAAATGACCCGAGCAGACCGTGGTTGTCGCCCCCTTTGTGTGCCTTCCAAGTGGGCCCAGCACCCTCTCTCTCCCTTGTAGGACTTTGTGACAACCGGGTGTCTCAGATCCGAACAGACTGTGTTCGTGCGTTCTTTGCATCGCCATCGCCACCGTGGACTCCGTGGATGCCCGCTGCATCGCCGTTCGTCACCGCCGTGGATCACCTGAGAAGCATGGTCGTAGTCCTTTCCCCCTCTTTTCTTCTCTATCTTTTGCCTACATTGATCGAGTCAGCCAACACGACATCCACCTCAGCATGGTCATGCCACATCGCCTGAGTCACTTGCCACCTTGGCCCCCATATACGCCACGTCACCACCATGTGGTCTTTCCGTCCTGCGTGGCAGCCATGTTGGTGCTGTGATAGCACTACCCGCCACATCGGCAGCCTCCCCGCCTTGTTGCACCACGTAGCCGCCACCCTGCACGCCACGCAGGCATCGCTGCCACATCACCACCTTGTTCTCCATGTCAACCACCTAAGCCGCCCACATGGCATCCACATAATCCAAACCCTAAACCACACCGGTGTAGACTCGGTTCACCGTGAACCAAGCCTATGAACCATGGGCCCCGTGTGTCAACGCATTGTTCTTGAACCCAATCTACCATGAACCTACTCTATGCCTCGTGGACCCCATTTCGCCACCTGCATCTCAAACCCTACATGTAAACCTAACCTCGAGCCATACGCGGTAGACTTGGCTCACTAAGTAAGTCATTTACTTGTGGTCCCCATCATGTCGAGACTTATTCCGGTGAACCCAAAGGCACCATGCGCCTTAAACCATAGACCGTGGACTTGGTCTATGGACCAATGGCCCACTATCTTTCCTTTTACCTTATTTCTAGAATTATAGTAATTCTAGAAATTCAAATATTCAGTGGGTCCCACCTGTCACCCCCTATTCCTTTGCGGAAATTAATCCGATTTCTGAAATTCAATTATCCAATTGGTCCCACATGTCGTTCACTACCTTTGGTCTCTCTAGCTTACCGGTGGACCCCACTTGTAAGTCTCCAATTCTATTTAGTGATCTAATTCAAAGGAATATTCTTTGAATATTCTTTTCTCTCTTAATTTCATCATTCCATGTGATCTTTTAAAGCTCACATCTTTTGAATCCGAACTCCGATTGAGTTCATTCGAATTCCTAAATTCATCTCAATTCAATATCTATTTATCTGAAATTATTATTTAATTTTTGGAGTTTGTTTGTTCTCTGTTAGTTATTTATTTGGTTTATTTGCTTGTTTGCGAGTAGACATCGATACTGCAAGAAGTGTTGATCAAGAAGGAGCTGAAGATCAAGGAAGTAGAAGATTAAAGTTAAATAAGATCGTCATTGCTAGCAAGGCAAGTTGTACCTTTGATCATATTGAATCCTAGTTTTCTAAAATTACTTTGATTCAAATTATTGCATTTACTTTAAGTATTTATTTAAATGCTTTTGGGTTTAGTTAATAATCCAAATTGTTATAAAATCCTTGTCTAATTGATATGCCATAATCTTTTGTCACCCTAGCTTGGTTATTTAATAGTTGGTATTATTGTAGCACCAACGTGGGTTGGTTAGATGCTATTAGATTGCTTAGCCATGCCACGAATCACCTTTTCATGTAAAGTTGCAATTATCAACTTGACTAAGTGACTATGGAACTATGTGATAAAACTGTGTGTACTGTGTACTATTATGGTATGTGTTGCACTTAACCAACTGGGTGGGAAAGGATTTAGACTGAGGCAAGTGGTGGAAACTGTGTGACATGGTGGCTATGTGATATGGGAATATGAATCTGTGTGTCAAAATAATCTGTGTGGCTTAGTTAGAAATTGGAAGTCTTGCCTTGGTCAATTAAGGACTGAACTTTGTGCGCCATTGAACTGGGCCTCTTGTACAACCACATGCTTGTTATGGGGACGAGCCTAACTTAGTAAGTTACGGAGTCTTGACATTGATTACTTGGGTAGTAGGTTAGGCTCAGTGATGGGTGGAGGTGTGTGCTACCATGTAGTTGCATCGCGGGACGGTTCGCCGCTTCCCTGTCCAACGGTGTGTGTCGTATCAATCGCCGTGTATAGTTTGGTATGACGGTTCGTAGCACCTTTGGGAGTGTCAATGTTGAGATGAAGTTTCGAAGGTTTTGTTATAATCAGTAGGCCACGCCGTTATATCTTGTGGGTAAAGTGTACAAACTCGCAGAGTGTTAAAACAATCTATTGAATAGCAGCGTCATGATCATGGACATGCTCGATGATTTCACACGAGGGGTAGATTTTCATAAACCGTGTGGGAAGGAGTCAGGTGATCTAAATCATATGGCTATGTGAATAATCTGTTTAGGCTGTGTGTGTGTCTTTGTGAAATCAAACTGTTAAATTATTATTGTCTATTTGTTTTACTTGCTTTCAATCTATTATTTGTATTCAATTGCAAATGTTGCATTTCTGCAAAATAACCACAGAATGCCATTCCTTTGGAATAAGCCTGCATGTATAATTGCATTTCTGTGATATGACTTGCGAGTACAGTTGTGTACTCATGCTTGCTTTGACGAATCAAGCAGAACTGAAGGAATCACCAGTCAACAAGGTCTACTTCAAGGATCGTGGAGAACTAGGTCTCGCACCCCAGCCGATTGCCTGTGGGCATATGGATGGGCTTCACTGGAGTTATCCCGTTTCGTTCCGCTGCAGCTTCTTTGAGCTTTTTGCCGTCTGAGGCATTAATTGTAAGCTTTGACCTTAAAGTATTTACTCTGATGTTTATTGTATTTGCCTATTTATTAGTTATCTTTGTATATGGAATTGATATTTCACTAATGTTGTCACTGTGTGCACTAGCGTGATCCTAGACTAGTGCAGTATACATAGAGGGTCCAGAATTGTATTTTTGGGTCCCGACAAATTCCCACCAGGGAATCCTCTCCATCGCCCTGAGAAAGAAGCTTGTGTCGTCCCACTATCCCCGGCGATGCGAGACATGGAAAAGTGTTTAGAACATGCTCTTATCGTCTGCGTGGGAGGCACAAGGCCATCTGTCTCCTCCCAAGAGGTCGCGCTGGCATTCTAGGAAGAAAGAGGCTTGCATCAAGATGCATTCATCGTGCATCCTTACTTCCCAGAGGATTTCTTGGTTGTCTTCGATAGCCTTGCCAGCAGAGAGCTTGCCCTCCGTGGTGGCTCCATCAAGACATCCCGCTGTCCCCTTTTGTTGCGTCCGTGGTCGCGGCTTGCTCAAGCCATCAGCCAGCCTATGCGGTTCCGTGTCCATTTGAGCTTGGAAGGTCCGCCGATCCATGCATGGAGTGTGGCCGCTGCGTTGGTCATCCTTTCCTCTTCCTGCTGGATCGAATCCTTCGACGAGGCGTCCACGTCGCGTGCAGAACTTTCGGCATTTCGTATGGTCGCTTGGTCTCCCAACACTAATGTGATTCCTAAGGAGAAGATGGTGTTCATAGCCGATCCTGTGCTTCATCCAGACGGCTCTATCATGGATCAGAGGGAACAAGTCTTCGCAAAGCCTTCTCGCTCCGTGGAGTCTCGCGCGGCTCTCCGCTACAATGTTATCATCCACATCCATGTAGTGGAGGATTTCACCTCGGCGGCTCAGCAGCTCCCTTTTGCGCCATCCAGTGACAACTTCGGCTTCAGCGGTCTCCCCGACTCTGACTCTGGTGAGTCGGGGCCTCGTCGCCATTCGTTCGTCACAAGGGCGGGCGCTGTCGATGGATCCTTTCAAATCGCCAGAGGTCGGGATGAAGGCACAGCCGGTCGTGGCAGATAGGGATGCTCTCATGCACCCTCCTGGAGACTCCCACTGCTGTCAGCAGGTGGTCCCATCGCTGACAGGGGCTCAGTGGCTTCGGGCCTCCCTTTGCGCTACAAAAGGGTGGCGTGGAATGGTATAGCTGCGTCGGGGTGTGAGGTCAACTCCAAGCCTGTTGAGCCTAGTCATAGCTTGCCGTTTTTGGGTGCTAAACAAGGGGCGAAGTAGACGCAATTGAAAAAGCCCGATTTGAATGTTGCTGCTTTTCCATTCGGTCCTATTAGCGCAACGCCGTCTGCGGTAGGACCTTTACTAGACTCAACAGCTCAATCTTTTCCTTCCTACGAGGCTGTTGATGGCGGGTCTGCAAGTTTGCCAGCAGCATCAGTCGGCCCTCCCGAGGTGGCTGCAACCCACTCTCGTGACGTTCCTGGTTTGGGCTTGGCCTCTCCATTGCTGGTTTCTTGCGACTGCTCTTTGGTCCAGGAGGGGCTGCAGCCGCACAACCCTTCGGTCGTTCCCAGGTTGCCTCATCTTGACGTTAACCCGTCTCTGGTTCTTCCCTTGCGTTCGCAGGTGGATGAGGCTGTGCTTCTCTTGCGTACGCACGTGGACGAGAACATGTTGGTGACCCGCACTTTCCTAGAAGACGGCGGTGTGGCAACCGTAGCGAGCGCTCGTCTAGGAGATTCTTGCGCCTCTCCTGGCCTTCAGCTTCGTGGTAGCGCTAGCTCGCTAGTCCAGGATGGGCTACAGCAGCACAACCTGTCGGTTGTTTCCAACTTGAGCAAGCTTGACGAAAGTCCGCTCCCAGGGCTTCCTTTGCGCTTGCAGGCGGTCGTGGATGTGCCCGGACGTACATCCGGTTGCATAAGATGACGGCGGCGAGGTGCGAAGGTTTAGCGTTAATCTCGGAGCATCAAGTGCCTCTGTTGGCCTCGCTCTAGATACTTCGCCTGCCCCCTCAGGCAATTTGCCGGTCGGCGAGTCCAAGCTACATGCTTACTCGCGTAGGGCCAAGTGCAAGCTGCGGATTCCGGTCCTTCCAAAGGTTTAATATGCAAAGAAGTCGCGATGCTCATCGATCTCCGCTACTCCACGCCACAGCAAAAGATTAGCGGCTTCATGCCTAAAAAATGTTCCGACTCAACGGCGGACACAGCTTCTGTTAGCTGGTAGGTTGGGTCTTAATCTGACCAACAGTCTGGGCAATGAAGAGGCGTTTAAAGACTTCATAAAGCTATTTGACAAGTCACTTTCGAAAGACATATAGCTGCATTGGCAGCTCTCTTTCGGATATCAGTACCAGAGACTCTACCTATTGGGCTTGACGGCAATACAGAGGTTGCCGATGCCTCTACACCCCTGGTTGCCATCTGAGCTTGCGTGCTCGGGTCATTGGTCACTTCTTCACCTCTATGGATGTTTGTAATGTTAACTTCCTCAATTGGAATGTTAGGGGATTAAACTTGAGAGCCAAGAGACATGTTGTTAGAGAAACAGTGGTAGCCTCGCAAGCGTCGGTCGCTTGTATCCAAAAAACAAAGCTAAATGTAATTGACTTGCCTCTTGTAAAAGAAACTCTTGGAACCTCGTTTGACAGGTTCTTTTATTTGCCGTCGTCTCAGTCTAGAGGTGGTATCCTTCTAGCGTGGATCTCAAGTAAGGTCTCCTGTAATGCGCATGATGTAAGAATGCACTCCGTTATAGTCAAGGTGCCCTTACCCGACGGCTACCTCTCCTGGCTCACTGTTGTGTATGGCCCTACTGAAGACTCTCTCAAACCGGCATTTCTGCAAGAACTCTGGGATATCCGTGGCTTTAGGCAAGGTCCTTGGACTATCCTCGGCGATTTTAATCTCATTTTGCAAGCCAGTAATAAGAACAACGATCGTTTAAATAGACAACGAATGGGCAGTTTCCGTCGGGTGGTTGATGACCTGGAACTCAAGGAAGTCCACCTAAACAGTAGATCGTTCACGTGGACGAATGCACGGGAGAGACCCACGTTGGAGCGTATTGATCGAGTTTTTCTCTCATTAGAGTGGGACCTACAGTATCCAGACTGTTTGCTTCGGGCACTTCCTTCCACAGCCTCTGACCACTGTCCTCTGCTGTTCTCCACGACTGGTCTTTCGGGACCCAAAAAATGTTTTCGTTTTGAGACGTTTTGGACGAGAATGGAAGGATTCCAGGATACGGTCACCGCGGCTTGGAATTGTGACAACAGGTTGTCTGACCCTCTATGATGTCTCCATCATCTCCTCACTATAACAGGGCGAGCCTTACAGAGCTGGAGCCAGCGTGAATGCGGTAGCGTTCGCCAGCAGATTGGGTTGTCCAAAGAACTGGTCGGCCGGTTGGATGTGGCGGAGGAAAATCGGCAACTATCTCCTTGGGAGCGATGGCTCAGAATGGCGCTCAAGAGGAGGTTGTTAGGTCTTTGTTCCTTTGAACGGACTATTGCACACCAAAGGTCACGCATCAGGTGGTTACGCGACGGGGACGCAAACACTCGCTACTTCCATTTGCATGCAAACCAGAGTAGACGTCATAATTTCATCTCAGGTTTAAAGGTGGCAGATGCTTGGGTGCACTCTCAGGCTGGGTTGGAGGAGACCTTCTATGATCATTTCGTGAATATCATGGGGACACCGTTGGAGTGTGAACATTCCTTAGACTTGAGCTACCTTGATATGGCTACCCATGATCTAAGGGCTTTAGATACTGACTTCACTGAGGCTGAGGTTTGGGAAGTGATTAAGTGCATGCCTGCAGAGAAGGCGCCAGGGCCTAACGGCTTCTTAGGTCTGTTCTATCAATGCTGTTGGTCGACCATCAAGCCGGACGTAATGGCGGCATTTCATGCTGTTGGTCGCCTAGCTGGAAAGAGTTTCCACATGCTCAACAAAGCTCTGTTAACTCTTTTACCCAAGAAGCAAGCGCCACAGGAAGCGCGAGACTACCGGCCTATAAGCCTCCTTCACAGTTTTGCAAAGATATTCTCTAAAGTGCTTGCTCGAAGGTTATCTCCGGGACTTCCCAAGCTAGTGGCTACCAACCAGTCTGCCTTTACCAAAGGTCGTTCAATTCAAGATAATTTCTTCTTGGTCAGACAATCAGCACGCTTGCTCCATCATATTAAGCAATTAGCTTTTCTGCTCAAATAGATATTGTCCAAGCTTTCGACTCCTTGTCCTGGCCTTTTCTGTTGGAAATTCTGCGGCACAAAGGGTTTGGCCCGAGATGGTGTTCTTGGCTCAATATTATGTTTTTGTCTTCCTCCACCAGAATTCTAGTCAATGGACAGCCTGAAAGGCCGATTTGGCATGGCCGCGGGTTGCATCAAGGAGACCCTCTGTCTCCGATGTTGTTCATCATTGCGATGGACGCACTCAACAGAATGATCCTCACTGCAGAAAAAGAAGCTTTGCTACAACCGATTGGAGGGCGTCGAGGTCTACTGCATCGGCTCTCGTTGTATGCGGATGATGTGGTCCTTTTCTTAACACCAGTGTGTGAAGATCTTTTAGCCATCAAGGAAATTCTAAAACTTTTTGGTGAGGCTTCGAGGCTGCGTACCAATATGTACAAGAGCTCTTTCTCTCCAATCAGATGCAATGATCAACAGACCCAGCTCATCAAAGATTATTTGCAATGTAATATCGCTGATTTTCCTTGTAAATACCTTAGCTTGCCTCTTTCCTTGCGGAAGCCGTCTCGTGCAGATTTTCAACCTCTAGTAGATAAGGTCGCTAACCGTTTGCAAGCATGGCAAGCCGGATTGCTTTCTCAAGGGGGGCGCTTGATTCTGGTGAAGGCAGTGTTGTCAGCTATGGTAGTCTATAATTTCATGGCCCTGGATCCTCCGCAATCAGTTATCAAAGAAATTGATAAGATGCGTCGAGCGTTCCTCTGGAAAGGTTCGCAACATGTTTTAGGAGGTAATTGCTTGGTGGCTTGGTCGGTAGTTTGTCGTCCCTTATACCTGGGAGGTCTCGGCATGCACAACTTGAGGGTGTTAGGGCAGGCCATGCGCATCCGCTGGTGATGGCTGCAGAGAACGTGGGATGCACATCCTTGGGGTAGGTTCAATTTCAGACTAACAGAGAGGAGCATGACTTGTTTCAAGCCTCCATCATGGTCAAAGTGGGCAATTGAGAGAATGCGTTGTTCTGGGAGGACCGCTGGCTGAACGGTTGCTCAATTCAAGGCTTCGCGTCGTCGATTGTCCAGTTGGTCACTCCTTCGATTTGGAGGAAGAGAACAGTGGTTCAGGCCCTTAGCAATGATGATTGGATTTTGGACATCCAGGGTCAACCAAGCGCCCAAGCGGTTGAGGAGGTTCTGCAGCTGGGGAATAGATTGCAACAAATTCGTCTTGCTCAGGATGAGGTTGATTTAGTTTGCTGGCGTTGGGAATCCTCAGGCTGCTACTCTGCTAAGTCGGCTTATGGGGCTTTCTTCACATGTTCGATAAGGTTTCCTTGTGCTGAGGCCATCTGGAAAGCTAGGGCGTCTCTCAAATGCAAAGTCTTCATGTGGCTGGCAATTAGGAGGCGGTGTTGGATACCGATCGCTCGAGGCGTCATGATCGCAAAATCGTGGAGTTTATGTTTTTGCGTGCTCTAGGAAGAGTCTATTGATCATCTTCTGGTAGGTTGCGCAGTCACTGCGCAAGTTTGGGCTCGCTTCATAGTTCAGACTGGCTCTCGGTGCCCAGTTCCTAGCGGGCAACGTAACCTTCAAGACCATTAGTTGGCTGCTCGGCATTCCCAACCGAAGAGCTGAAGAAAGGAAATAGATGAGTATATTATTCTCGTCTCTTGGATGCTTTGGAAGGAGCGCAATCAAAGGATCTTCAACAACATGGTCAATTCCAGTGATCAGATTCTCCAGCTTGTTCTCCAAGAGCATCAACAATGGCGTATGGCAGCTGCCAGGGGCGGACCTGGCTAGGGTCATGGGTGTTCAACTGAACACCCAAAAAATTTGGACAAAAAAATTAGTATATATGAGATATAATACATGTATATACTAGAAATTGGGTTAAATCAACATGTAATGTCCTCAAAAGCCCATTCCGTCGGCACATCACTCGCACAGCCCACCAAAGCCAATGCACACCACATTCGGCCACTGTTCCAACCTTCCCCCACAATGACTCAGCCCAATATCTGAAGGCCTATTTATTGGCAAACCCTAACTCGATGTCTCTGTCTCTCAATCTAACACACACGCAGTGAGCGAGTGAGTGCGGTGGCTGGCGGCCGCAGGCTACGACGGCCTGGGAGAAGGGGAGGCCGAGAGAAGGGGAGGAGCGCTGCGGCACCTTGCTCGGCTACTCCAAGCGATCTAGCTCCAAGCGCAGCAGCCAGCGAGGTGGGACGACCAGCGGGGCGAGGCACGTCGTGCGTTGCTCTGAGGACCGAGGCTCCAACTCCAAGTGGGTGACGCGACGGAGGCGGCCTGGCAATGGACCGGAGCTAGCGACTAGGGTGAGCCGTGAGCGGGGCTGGCTGGCGATGGCGATGGGGCAAAGCGCGTGGGCGTGGCCATCTGGGCAACCGAGTGACCGAGCCAGTGAGCCCCGACCCCCGAGCACAGGTCCTGAGGAGTGAGGACTGAGACACTGAGGTGAGGTATCCAATCCCAAATCCCTAATTCCCAAACGGGCAAAACGGTTTGAAAAATGAATTGTGGTTGATGAATCTTGTATTTATGTGAATTGTAGATCTTTGAGCTTTGAAAAATATACAGAGTATTTCATATCATTACATTTTAGGCTGACACCAAAATGGAGCATTAGATTGCCCTCATGAAATTTAATCTTATATAAACATATTATACTTTAAAAACTTTCAAGTATCCATATGGATTTCTCATTGGATAGGAAGATTCTAAGCAATAACAAGCTAATTGTAGCGGATAATGGAATATCTAGACCATTTTCAGCCAAAGCAACTAAACTTTTAGCTTTGCTGAGAGCATGAGACTAATAGATAACTCTAGATTTTAGTTAGATTACCAGGCTGTAGCAAATGATGGTGGCATACTTCAGCAATATGAATATAAATATATCCAGACATGCCTATATAATTTATTGATATCAACTTCTCAAGTTATAGAAATTCATGTGATCAATCAAATATGCAAACTACAAATTCATGGGCTGGCGAGTTAGGCTGCATAAGTCAATAGCAACACATATTCATCTCCAATTCTCCCTTCCTCAATTCCTCGGTCCCAAACCCTAAATTCCCCATTCAACTTTTTTTCTTAATTATTTTATAATTTCTCTCAATTCTTTGTAGTGTTATTTCTACTACGGAAAAATTGTACTTTGTTTTTTTCGCTATCATGGATCTTTAATTTTTTTCCCGTTGAATAATATTTTATTAACTCTGAACACCCATCTGATAAATTCTGGGTGCGCCACTGGCAGCTGCGCATCGTCGGGTCGCGGCTTCGGAGGAGTAGTTGTTTGATTTGTCGGTCGGCTTCGTCCGGCTTAGTCTTTCTTTGTTTTTCTGCTGTCCTTTATTCTTTCTTTCGGCTGTCTTGTGGGTTCTAGCCGGAACGTCGATTTTAGCTTGTATCTATAACTGTTTGATTTTTCCAGATCTTCCGGTTTCCTTTCGTCTAATGGAAGATGTGCAAAGCTTTTACACATCTTTGAAAAAAAAAGAAGATAAAGTAAATTCCATTGCACTGGCAAATGACAGTCAGGGCGCAATACCAAGCCCACGTCTGACGGGATCATATATTGGTGAACCTAGAGTGTATGGGAGGGATGAAGAGAGAGACCACATCATAGAGCTGATGACTGGTGGTATTCTTGACAGTTTGGCAGTGATTCCAAAGTAGGCAACAGAGGGGTGGGTAAGACGACTCTTGCTCAGCTTGTTTACAATGATCCAAGAGTGACAGGTCATTTTGAGTTGACGATGTGGATTTGTGTGTCTGAAAACTTTGGTGTAGTAAGGCTCACAGGTGAGATGTTAGATTATGTCTCTGAGGAAAGGCTTGAAGGAATAACAAACTTCAATAGGCTTCAACAATTTCTCGAGAAGAATATGAGATCAAAGAGATTTCTGCGTATCCTAGATGATGTCTGGAATATTGCAGATAAGTGGGTCAAACTGTTGGCTCCATTGAAGTACAATAAAGTTCTGGGTTAACTTTATTTTGGTGACAACACGGAATCTGTCTATTGCACAAGCAATAGGCACAATGGGCTCAATTAGTTAAAATGCTTTGCAAGGCAATGATTTTTTGTTGTTGTTTAAATCATGTGCAATAGGTGATGACAAATACAGGGGATGCTTAGTCTATTGGTCATAAAATTGCTGGAAAATTAGAAGGCTACCCATTGGGAGCGAAAACTCTTGGCGCATTATTGAAGAAGAATCTTAGGCTGCTCCCAATGTTCCACCTTAGCTAGTATCTTAAGCATGCTATGTAGACAAATTGATGATGTGGCACCATAGTTAATGAGGAGAGATAGTACTCTAGTATCTAATTTGGATACCAGTTTGGACTCAAAATCCAACGCGTAAAATTTATTGTATACTCATGCATGTAATTAAATGAAACAGCCTAAGATACTACACAATAAGAAACCTTGCATTGGAAAGATAGTATCCTAACACTCCTCATGCACTAAGAAACTGCACTAAGATATTGCTCATTGGGAGCAGCCTTACAATTGAGCACTGGAGCACATTTCTAACAAGTGAACAGTGGAAATCATTGCAGCATAACGATGGTATTATGCCTGCATTGAAGATTAGTTATGACCATCTAGCATGGAATCTCCAACAATGTTTCTCTTATTGTTCTTTGTATCCCAATGGTTATCCGTTTAGTGAGACAGAATTAATTAAGACTAGGATTTCGCAAGGCTTTGTGTATAAGGGACATGCAATGCAAGCAAGAGACTGGAGGAGATAGGAGCTGAATATCTGAATGATTTAGTCAACTTCGGTTTTTTTTTCCAGCGGCATAAGAGTGACTGCAGACGCTTCATCTAGAGAACTGCAGGGGATGGTGAATACTGTTCAATTTGGGAATGCTTCCATTGCTTAGGAAGCTGAAATTGATTGAGATGTGCAATGCAAAAGAAGTCTCTATTCCTTGTTTAGAGGATTTGGTGTTGATCAAAATTCCGAAATTGGAAAGATGTATTGGGGCCTATAAGAGAGAATCAACTTCTTATTTAAAGGTACTAGCGATCAAAAGCTGCCCTATAATGAAGGACTGACTCGTATTAACATCAATGGCATTCTAGTTTAGTTTGAGTATGCTTCATCCGCGTCTCCCCGCTCCGGCGACCGTGTCCAATCCCGCCTTACCCTCGCACTCGCCAGCCGCTCCACGACCCGATCTACCCTGCCCACCACAGATTCGCCGGATCCCCACCTCCCCAACCCCCTCGCACCCACCCCAGCCAGATCTTACCACTGAGTTCCTCTCAAGTTCCTCGTCGCGAGATCCCCTTTTATGGGGATTTCGTCCCAGCCAGCCTGTTCGAGTCTAGCAATGGAGCTCCCAGCGGGAAGGGACAAGTTCAGCTGCATTCCTCTTCGACGGTCCGAACCAGCGCCCCACGCTGCGTCCACTTCACCATCAATGTTGAGCAACAGAAGCCAAGCAACCCCTACACCACCTCTGACCGCCAAGCTACGACAGGTCAGTTGCAGCCATCCCGAGTTAAATCATGCCTTAAAGATCCCAGCATGATGGCAAGCATGCACTCCAGCTCTTCTCTCCTTGGTCTAGGCGACGGCCTAGCAGCTCCCCTCGTGGCCGCACCTATTAGGTCTGAATCATCTAGTGCAGCAGTTTTAAGAGAGCGTGAGATCGTCACCAAAATCTCCTCCCAGCACGAGGAAGATACGGGATGGGAACTCACAAAGCATCGGTACTGGTGGTGCAGAGAGAGAGAGTTCATTCAAGAAGCAGAGTGTCAACATCAATTACTTCCTCCACCAACCGGGGCAGAGATGTGTTCCTCTTCCGGACCAAAGGTAAATGCTTCATTTGCTTGGCTTCAGACCATTTGGTCGATGCATGCAGGGATCCCACTAGATGTTGGAAATGCTCCTGAAGTGGGCACAAAGCTAAATCCTACCGCGCTGCACCTCCCCTTCTTTCAAAGCAGAGAGAAAACAGAGCCGACTCCCAACAACCTGCAAAGCATCCATTCCACCTCACCAAGGAGCAACATCATGGTGCCCTCTGGCCTGGGTGAATAGCCTCTAGGCCCGAGGAGGACTCAAGTGTGCTGGTCACCACGCTGGAGATGGAGAGGGAGCTTGACAAGTACTCCAATTACTGGGCAGTCGCTTGGCTAGGCGGCAACAGGCCAGACGCGCCGAATAGAGCTCTTGAAGCCACTGGAGAGGCTTTCTGCTCTGAGTTCAGCGTCCTTTGGCCAGACTATGTCAATCCGCAAGCACTATCCCAAAGATTTTTTGGTCCAGTTCGTGCATCGGCATCACCGCGACGCAGCGATGAACTAGAAGGAATTCAAGCATGGCGGCCACACCATCCAAGTTAGGCCATGGAGGGTCAAAATACATGGTGTTCACGCCGACATGGGCCATCAGGTTCGGCTGTGCTTGGAAGGCATACCTGTTCATGCCTGAACGAGCAGGTGGCCAGAGACGTCATGGCAAGAACCTGCTGACTGCACTATGTGGAAGACAAATCGCTCCACAAAGAAGACAAATAAACTCTCAATGTCTAGGCCTGGGCTGCGAACCCGAGCAAGATCCCAAAGGTGCATCGCCTCACCCTCTCCAACAGGTCCATCGATGCTTCCTCATCCTCTCGTGGAACAAGAGGTGTGTCCTTAGAAACCGTCAAGGAGGGGTATGACTTTCAAAGTCATCATCCATATTGACCTCTTGGAAGATATCGCTAGGATGCCAATAGAGCGAAGCAGCGCCACCAGTGGGCAACCTACATTCCGCCCGCGCATGACCAAATTACCAGTGCACCTGGGAAGGGTTGATGGCGAGCTCAACCCAAGGGAGAGCACCCACCACTACGATCGTCGTGACGACTAACGCCATGACGACGACAATGATTACCAAGACAGTCGTGAATGGCGATAAGACAGACTCCACTCTTCGTGGTGTGACTTGTTCAGGAGGAGCGCAACCCATGTGTAACAGTCTGTTTTCGGACGTTGCATAGGCCCTGTTTGGTATAGCTCTGCTCCAGGTTTTTGCAGCTCTAACTCCAGTTTCACTCTTGGATTCACTCCTATGAAAAGTTGGAGCAATTTGAGTTGGTGTTTGATTAGAAATTTGGCTTCAGCTCCAGAAATAAGAAGAATCATTGTAAAAAACTGCACTACCCTTGTTTTGTAACTTGTAACTTTTTTTATTGCTTAACTTATAACAATATAATAAATTGATTTATGTCATATTGTGTGCTTTTATTTTTAAATTTTTTTGGCCATGTTATGCCCTGTAGTGCCATTTTTTCACCTGCATTCAAAAGTTTTACTTGAAAAAAATTAAATACAACATACATAAACATACAAAGTTCATAACAAATGTTATAATTCAATGAGTATCTTCTTTTAAAAAAATCAATGAGTATCATAACAAAAGCCCATAAGAGAGGCAAGGAGGCATGAGATGTTGTTCACAATTCTCCTCATCTTTATTAATCAAAGCTACTATTCCAAGTCCGAAAACAACTATATTAAATGACAACAATGAAAAGAATAAAACATCCAAGGGCAGCTCGCCCAATTCAGCTTCTACAATTCTCTAAGGCTTGCCTGCCTCTTGTACGTTAACATTGTCTATCTCCTTCTACATATACCTGTATAGACAAAATATAAAGGATTCTTTAGCACATCCTACACAGATGTACCAATCAGTTGTCTTAACGAACTTCCTCGAAAAGAAAATACATTAATGAATGGCAATGCAATACCAATATCAAGGGATAGGACAATCAATTATTCAAGCTAAGAAGCATACATATGCAAAATAGCACTACAAGACGCATCAAGACATGGCCCAATCACCAGACTACAAATTACAAGAGATGCAGTATTGTAAGTTGTAACTACACTACAGCAGTAAAGCTCATGATCGATGATCCGTTAAATTAAATTAAAGTAGTGCTGATCTACACTGGCTCACAACATATACCACGTTTGGTAGACTAGTCTGTTAAATTAAAGTTCATGATCGATGCATGGACTGATTATTATATACCAAGGACCAGCTCATCAACTGAAGTAGTGCTGATCGATGTGCTTCCTTCAGATACTTTGGTCACACAAACTAGCTACTTATTAGTTGTACCAGTACTAGGAGTACTTGTAATAATATTTTCATCCAAGCACAAACAAGACAGAACGAGTGACTACTAACATTTGTTCCTAGTTAATTCCACATCGATCTATGGCATTGCATGATGCCTGCTTGCGATGCGATTGTAATCGGATTGGATTGATGACTACTAGTCCAAATATTCCAAGTAACTACACTACGACAGTAAATCTTGAGAGCCTTTAGATCAATAAAAAGAGGACCAAACTACAACATCATTCCCTGCTAAATTTCTATTCCCTAATCCCAAAAACCCGATCCTTCACCATTAGAACCCCCCAAATCGACGCATAAGACCCAATTCCCCCTTGCTAAACTGCTACTAAATCTGCAGCAAAATGATCTCATGCCAACGCACTCATCGATTCCATATAGATGCAAGCAACCCTACATCAGATTCGCACAGTACAGAAGCATACGCAGATGAACACGCAGAACAGGGAAACGAGAGGGGATCGAAGAATCTGATACCTGGGTGAGGAGCTCCCACGCAAATCCGCTGGCTTCCTCCTTGAAGTACCACCTGAAGGACTAGTTCCTGAGCATATCGAAGAAGGTGCGGTGGTAGGTGTCCTTCCCCACGTCGTCAAGGTCGTTGTTCTCGCCGCCGGCGCGGATGCACTTCTAGGTGTTGTAGGCACGGTGCAGGTGACCGAGCGGCGAGTCCGGCGCCCACGAACACCAGCTTGAACTAGTTCATCTCATAGGAAGAGTTGCTGTCGGGGAGGAGTTGCCCATGCCCGGGCCATCTCCTAGTTGAGAGAGGGCGAGGGGATGAGAAGGGGCAGCAGCGAAGGGACTGCGAACAGGCGAAGGGGGGCGAAGGGGTGTGGTGGGGTAGTTGAGTGGCATATGGCGGGTAATTATTCTCAACTTGAGGTATTTTGCTTTGTTGATCTGTAGCTTCTCATTTGAAGCAAGGTTCTACCTGCTCCAAAAATTTGCACTACGGCCTTCTCTGCTCCTGATTGCTCCAACTTCAAAACATTTATGGAGCAACTCCGTTTGGCACAGCTCCACTCACTCCAACTACGAAGCTAGGAGTTGGAGCTGTATTTGCCATTAGAATTTGGAGTTTCAAAAACCTAATTCAATTAGTTTGTATTTGCAAAATTCTCGACGCTACCTCAATTCAAAATTCGATTTTCAAACCTCAAAATCCCTCTTTTCAAAGTCCCTAAAATTCAAATCTCAAATTGAAATTTGAGTTTCAAATTTCGGTTTTCCCCTTCCCTCTCTCTGGGCCTGGCCTATTTCCTCTCCTAGGCTCAGCCCGCTCCTCCCTTGGCCGGCCCAGCCCAGCTCCCTTCCCTTTTGGCCTACTCCCTAGCTTGGCCCTAGCCTCTCCTCCCTCCCGCCTTCTTCTCCGGCCAACTTTGGTTGCCAAGAAGACCTGCGTGCACGCCACACACGCAGATGCGCCGCCCACCTACGTCCCTTGACCTTGGTGTCCTCCTCTCCCCTGGTCCCATCGTCGTGGTCATCCAAGACTCGCACCCACGCGCGTCAGGCGTCTGGTCTATGCCCATGCCGCTTGCGCGCTACCGCCACCCTTACCGCTCGCCTCCAAGTCACACCGTGACAGCGCCTCTCGCCGCCTGCCATCACGACGCAGTGTTGTCCTCATGCTCAGACGGCAAGCGCGCTCGCTCCCACTGCCTCGGTCCCCAAGTCGCCACACAAGAGCGCCCATCCCCATGCCCCATCCCGCACGCCCGCCGCTTCCACCGGTCCGCGCCCATGCCGCACACCACCGAGCCTCCTCAATGGCCATCTCCCTTCCCCTTGTGGCTATAAAGAGCCCTGGCCACCTCCCTTCTCCCCCTCCCCACCATTCTTCTTCACCGAGCAAGCGCAAGAGCCGAAGCCGTCGCTCTCGTTTTCGACCGTGTCGCCTCGCCGCCGTTCGGCCACTCTGGT
This sequence comes from Phyllostachys edulis, assembly GCA_036346405.1. NCBI lineage: Eukaryota > Viridiplantae > Streptophyta > Magnoliopsida > Poales > Poaceae > Phyllostachys > Phyllostachys edulis. The sequence continues at coordinate 13,730,839 of CM070560.1, read as the reverse complement.
GAGCCGTTGCCCCGGCCAACCCCGTCACGAGGTGTCCCAAGGCCCCTGGAAGCATTCCCCCACCTCCCTTCTCCTTCCCCGCTGCCGAGACGCGTCGTCGCCACCGCCCCTTCTCCTCCGCCCACGCCGCCATTGCCGAACCGCCTCCGCCTCAAGCCTCCTCCTGCTTAGCACATCCTCGTGGGCACAAGAACCGTGCGTCTTGTTGTCCTCGCCGCCACGCCCACAAGAATCGCCGTCTGCCTTGCCGTCGCTTGTCTTCCTCCGCGTCACGCCTGTTGATGCGCCATCGGGTCATGCAGACCGCCTCCCTAGGGCCTCCACCCCTTGGGTGACCCGTTCCTAGCGTTGCCGCCGCCACCGCGCCTCCCTCCATCGGCGGCAAAGCCCGAGCCACATGCGCCCGTGCGCCTTTCCCCGTGGCTTCCCTTGCCTGGTCCAGACTTGGACCGGTGCTGTGCGCCATTTAAACCCCCCTAATCATGTCTTAAGGAAAACGGTGATGATTAGCTTTAACTTAACCTCTAGTTTAATGCCACTTTGACTCATTGCTGCGTGGGCCTAAGGAATAGTGCTGGCTTTTAATTCCCAATTTCTCCCTACCCTTGACCGACAGATGGGCCCCATGTACAGTGCCACCCCCGTGGACCCATGAGCCATGGACCGGTGCACAGTGCATGATGGCCTATCGGTCTATGCACTGTACACGTGAACCATGTCACTATTCAGTGGGGCCCGGATGTCAGTGGGTCATTCCTCTCCTCTCTTTATTTTCTTGATTTAATTCTAATTCGAACTTCGGAAGCTCCGTTCTCCTCCGTTTTAACTCCAAATTTAGTGAAATTTGTTTCTAAAATTTTGTTAATTCAAGACCTTGCTAATGGCATTGGTATTGTTTAATTTAGAGTTAATTTATTATTTCTTGTGTTTGCTTGTGTGTTCTTTTTCCAGTACGTTCACCCGATTAGGGTTCGAAGAAGCGGGAGATCTCCAACTTGATCAAGCTCAAGATTATCAAGACTCTCTTACCTTTAATCCAAGCGAGTCAATGCTTTGATCATATTGATTCTACATTTTATGCAAATTATATTCCTTTAAATTACCAAAATTTGCACGCTTTAATTCTTTAAGCAAATGTATGTTAAATCTTAAGGTAGTTAAATGCCCATTTAATGATTAATTAATTATTATGCTATCCCTTAACAATTGAATCCATTATTCCATGTCACACTAGTAACCATGTGGTAATTACTAGTTATAGGTTGTACTTAAGCGATATACTAGTCTTGCTTAAGTATCAGGGTATTAAATGTCATAATCATCATCTTTTAAACATAAAAGTAGTTTTGGACAGTCATTGTGGGTAAATGACTGAGATGGTTGAGTTAATGTATTTTTGCTCCTCAAAAACCCTACTAACTTGCTATTACCATATCTAGGCGGATGGAATGATGGTGGGTGCTGTCGCAGCACGAGAGTGGTTGGTATGTGGAATGAACCGCCCGGATGGATTAAGAACTTAATCTTGTCATGACCTCCCATGTAAAACAAGTACAACCACAAGTCTGCAAAGTGCAACTTGGCTTAGTAAATTTATTGAACCCTGAAAATCATCTCGCTAGAAGGGTAATAAGGGAGTGCAAGCTCGTGATACACCTGGCTTGAATGGGACACAAAAGCACGGTGAAGTTGCCAGTCACCGTGGTGTAGTCCAACTACGCTAGTCGCTAAGGTGAACATCCCGCACAATGTATGGGCATAACCCCATATGGGTGAGATGACGGAAGGGGCGAGATAATTTGAAAAGTTACTGTGATGGTCGCTCAACTATATGACTAAGGAATCATGTGGGGCATCGAGTATAATTGTCTCTTCTGGGTACAATGTACAACCTCTGCGGAGTCTAAACTATTTAAACAGCCGTGCCTACGGTCAAAAGTGGATACGGGAACTTACTAGAGTTAGTTCTATTTCAAAAACCTTTGTGGGTGGTATGAAAATCGGGACGGGCTCACCTAGACCTGAGATTGGATTTTTCCTGGGTTTTCGAACTCAGTGGTGTTAATAAATGGGGTTAGCCCCAATAAAAAAATAAGCATAAAGGTGGAGGTAACCTCTGCTGATGTAATTATTGCACAATTACTCTTTTTAATAAAATACAATTTGGTTAAAATACTAAGTGATAGGAATTTGTAATTATGATAATTGAAAACATTGCTTTAGCAAATAAAAGAACACGAGTCATCCTTGTTAAGCCTTGCATGTATATTATTGCATCTTGTGTGTTGGCTCGCGAGCACGGAAGTTGTGCTCATCCTCGCTCTTTCCCCCAAAAACCCTCAGAAGCAGAAAATCATAGACGTTATGACTACTATGAGGATCCAGAAGTTGAAAGCCCAAGAGATGATGAGGAGTAGTTTAGTTCTTTTAGTCTAGGTCTCGCCTCAGTCCAGCTGACTCCGTTGGTGCTTGCGTGCATCCAATATTATCCAAGCCCTTGGTTAATATCGGACGCACACGGGTTTCCCAGTCGCTTGCCTGTGGAGAGATGTGCTCTCACCCTTTTGCTTCCGTTGTCGCTTCCGCTACTTTTGTAATGTAATCAATTTGGCCTATTCGGCTCTTATTGTAAAACTTGACCCGATGCGGTCTATGTAAACTCTGATGTGTTAATTAATAAATGATACGATTTTACGCCATATATGAAATGATTCAGCAATGTGTCTATGAGTGCTATCTACTGATACAGGGAATAGCATAGTGTTTGCACAGAGAATTTGGATTTGCGAAATCCAGGTTCGACACCATGTGCTGCGCGAGTGGGACCGATCACCATGCCGACATGAGGGCCAGCGACACAGGTCGCTGGGCGGCCATTGCCATCACGCTTTAGGCCACGAATGCCCCACACCCACTGGTTGGGACCAAAGGCCACGCTGCTCGAGGGGCAACAATGATAGCCAACCCATTGTCGATGAGAACTCTAGCTCGAGGAAGCTCTTCATGCTACCTGGACCGCCCACGTCACCAATGAAGATGCTGCCATAAAAAGAAACCACATACTCTGTGTGTTCGGAAGTGAAAGAAATTGAGAAAGTGCTGACAACATAGGAGAGGTTGGCCTTCCAAGATGCTTTCAACCTGATTGGAAGCCTCTCTGGCACCACCCCAACCTAGAACAAGGCTGGCAAGATTGTGTTGTTGCCAATCTCCCTGGGCTGGCCTTCCGACCAGAAGGAGCAAAACATGCCTCCAATGCGACACCACCCCCAACAACAGGTGCCCATGCATCAACTCTAGTGGAGTCGCCACACCAGCTTCAACCCACTGAAGACGTCGTTCAGCTCCTACCATTGCCAATTGCATCGTCGCGTGATGCTTAGCCAGCCCAAGTACAGACACTGCTTCTCACCCAAATTGATCTGACTCACGGCGACAACACCAACCAATCTCCTTCAGAGACAAGCCAAACTATTACTCACAGCACCAGACTGGCCAAATTCATCTCGGAGGTGACCAAAGAACTAGTTCCGCTACTGCTGCACACTTACAAGAGGAGGGCTAGGCTAGTAACAGATTCCAAGAGAAGGGTTTCAACCTGCGTCACAGTGCACGACTGGCCTCTAAAAGTGCAAGCAGGACGACGGTTGAAGAAAAGGCCCAGGCCTTGCTCAAGAAAAGGCTGGGAGTGCTCAATGACAACACCAAAGAAGATGTTGCATGCAGTTTTCTGCAGCTGTTTGCAGGGCCACTCTCAGAGGCCACAATCAAGGCGATTGCGGCACTAGTGGGTCTAGGAGTGGAGGATTACCGTCTACCCATCTTTGCACCAGAGCTGAAGGAGGGGACAACAACAACCAAGGCACATGCCTGCACTGGTGATGGCTAGCAAAGTTGTTCATGAAGATCACCATGAATCTCCACCAACTCCACACAACCCACATCCACCTTTGTACTGTTGCTACTTTCTTCTATCGTCGCCAAGGACACATCCTCTTGTATCAGTCGCCTATCTCCATGTCTATATGTGTCTACTTTGTTTTTCGTTGTCATCCTGGACGCATCGTCCTGTATAGTGCTATACCAATGAGTTAGCCCGGTAGAAGCCGTCGTCGCCGAGGTTGCGTCCCCTGCCACGAATGCATCTATTGCTACATCATCAGGAACACTGCCTTATTTCTTCTTTGTTGTTCTGGTTTGTGGTGTTCTTGGGTTGGACTTGGACTAATTGCAAAGTTTGGTTGGTTGTGCATATCCTCTGCTCCTTTGTTCCATATGCAGCTTATCAACTTGTCTACTTACTTCTTGCCTCTGCTTAAGTCTGCTTGCCTTCTCCATGCCACGATCAAATTGTTTAATTCTTAACTGGAACGTCAAAGGATTAAATACCCCTACAAGAAGAAATGTTGTGAAGGATCTAGTGCAAAGCACAATGACTACAATCGTGTGTTTGTAAGAAACAATGTTGCCCTCAATAGATAGAAAGATAGTCATCGAAACTTTGGGCACAAATTTTGCGGGCTCCTTTTGTTATCTCTCCGCTACTGGTTTAAGTGGCGGCATTCTTCTGGCTGTCTCAGAGGACCATTTCGGCCTATCCCAACTAGTGTCTGCAACAAACTTCATCATTGCCCTGGTAACTACAAAAGATGATGGCACGACCTGGTCTATAATTGGAGTCTACGAACCACAAGAAGATGAGTAGAAATTACAATTCCTACAGGAACTTTGAAACCTACCACTGCCCATATCCCAGCGAGAATGGCTCCTTATAGGCGATTTTAACCTTATTTACCAAGCGGCGGATAAGATCAACCAAAACCTCAACAGGCGGCTCATGGGAGCCTTTAGATCTACACTAGATTACCGCACTAAAAGAAATTAACTTAACCAGTAGAAGGTTCACTTGGAGCAACAAAAGAGGAAACCCCACGCATACAAGAATTGACCGTATGTTCTGCACTACTAGCTAGGATCTCCTCTTCCCTTCGTCCTATCTCCAGGCTCTCCCTACACTCATCTCGGACCACGCTCCTCTGCTTCTTCCTGGGGAGATGGAAATGCCCTGTTTTAAAGGCTTTTGATTTGAAAATCATTGGCCCAAGCTTGATGGTTTCCTGGAAGTGGTGCAGGAGGCATGGGCAAACCATGTGTTCTCACAAAATGCAATTAAAAGGCTGCACATCAAGTTGTCCTATACGGCGAAGGCACTCAAGCATTGGATCAAGCTCAAAGTTGGAAATACCAAATTGCAACTAGCCATCGTCAAAGAATATCTTCCAACTAGACAAAGCCCAAGAGCAACAGACACTATCACAACAAGAGAGGTAGCTCCGACATGGTCTCAAAACAAGATGCCTCGGGTTAGCAACCATAGAAAAGGTAAGAATCAAGCAAAGGTCCAGACTTACTTGGATCAAGTAGGGAGACGCAAACACAAAATTCTTCCAAATCAAAGCAAACAATAGAAGGAGGAAAAACTACATACAAATGCTACAAACTGATGACGGGCTAGTCACTTCTCAACAAGAAAAAGAGGTCGAAATTTTCAAATATTTTAGTTCCCAACCGGGAGCCACACAAACAAGGGAGATATCGCTTGATTGGGATAGTCTTGCTTACAAACTGCATGATCTACAACACCTACAAGCGCCTTTTCAAGAAGAAGAAATCAAATAGACCATCCTATCCATGCCATCGGATAAAGCACCGGGTCCGGACGGCTTCACGGGCATCTTTTATAAAGTATGTTGGGACATCATCAAAGATGACCTGGTGGCGGCTTTCCAACAATCGCATGAACTACGCGGTGAATACTTTAACCTCACAAACACAACCAATATTGTCCTCCTCCCCAAGAAAGAAGACTCCACCAAAATAACGGACTATCGCTCAATCAGCCTGATTCATAGCACTGACAAAATCTTCTCCAAGCTATTAGCAAACCGCTTGGCCCCTCACCTGGACTCCATCATCTCCCCCTGCCAAAGCGCCTTCACAAAAAAAGATGCATCCAAGACAACTCTCTGTACACTCAGAATGTACGTCTCCAAATCTTTTAAAAGTCAAGACAATTACTCTCTAGTAACTGCATAATAAAGTACATATTAAACCACTGGTAATTGCTAATTCAAAACCAATTAATGGTAATTAAGTAGTGTTTATCAGATCGTGATTACACACTGGTCTACAGTTTCGACCAGTGTATTTCGATCATATTATTTCGACCTACACTGGTCTATTGATCCGACCACTGTGTTTCGACCATAGTGTTTCAACCACTTTATTTCGACCACACTGGTCTGCGGATCCGACCGGTGTTTTTCAACCCACTGTGCTTCGACCACACTGGTCTATAAATCCGACCACTGTGTTTCGACACATTCACGGTCGCGCGTCACAATTATTGCCAGTATTGGTTCATGACACGTCACGGTTGTTTTGTTCCGGATTTCGCATTTCACACGTAATTTCGACAACAACTTGTTGCGATCCAAGTTAAAACAGGATACATATAAAACGGTACAGAATCTCATAGGATGGATGGTACACGGTGTTAATGTCTACTACGCAGGGCGTAGTTTTTTTAGTCACTGTCACTTGGTTGTAGGCTCCGCCTAGTTTTGCGGCAGCTTCTTAAAAATGCTTTTGTTTTGCTCTTGCGATTTTATTATGCTCTTTTTTATTAGGTAGCTACTTGAGAACATCTTTTTTTTATTAGGCGGGGCCAGGTTGATAACATGTCTGTTCTCTCTCGTACAACTATAGGTTGTGTATTCACAAAATATTACTTGTGTTAGTAAAGATTTCTATAAATGATTATACTTGTAACGAAAAATTAGAAATGGAACCAGATGAGAAGGAGCGCAAGTTATGGTTGCACTAAGGTATTGACTTGGTGGAACAAAAACCACTCGACAAAGATACCACAAACCAGAGGCAGAGCTGGCCATGGACCAGCCTTAGGTCACCCAACTATTTTTGATTCAAAGTCAAATTTTTCTGATTTTTTTCAAAGAATTTTACAGAATATTTTAACTATAGGTTTCAAGTTATCACTCTGAAGGTCCGAAACCTAGCTCTGCCCCTGCCACAAACCAAGTAGCAGACCAGCAGATATAACAATACAGCACTAAGTAATCACTCTTTCCAGATACACATGAAAAGGCTACGGTCCTGACATGCAAACGATCCCAGGGCCCTCATTGACCTCTGCGTCCACTCAGCACTTGCATTATTGCTTCCCTCTCCTCCATCTCACTGTATGGTTTTCCCTAGCCCTAGCCCAAGCCCAAGAGCTGCTGCTGATTACGTTACTGCACTTGGAGACCATGGCCATGGTGCCGGCAGCAAAGGGAAAATCCATCTTCGGGGAGCTCGAAGAGGAGGCGGCTTGCGAAGCTGTTGGCCTGAGCAATGTTGCGAAGGATCTGGAGGGCGAGATGACCAGAATCAAGTTGTTGCTTGGGGCAGCTCGAACAAGAAAGATCAAGAACGAGCAGCTGGTGCTATGTCTCCAAGAACAGAAGCAGCTGCAGTATGACGGCGAGGATGTGCTGGATGAGCTCAGCTTCTACCGTCTGAAGCAGCAGATCGAAGGAGGTACCTTTCGCCTTATGGGCAGCTGACTCTAAAAGTTGCGTAGGATCGATAATGGCAATCCGATGGGTGAATGATTATGAAAGATTTTTTTACATCCTAACTCTCAGTGTTATTTAATTTTTAAATCACGCATCGCAAATCGACGAAGCAATTTCTACTCTCTTTGCACTGGCCCACAATGAGGATAGGAATACCTCTCCTACACATAAATCAAACTAGAACTTCTCCCTATCACGTGTAGAAGAAAAGCAATGCAAACCTTTTTCTTCAGCACATCAACCCGAGCAGAAGTGTGAGAACAGCGACAGGAGCAGAAAGACATTCAATTGAAATATGCTTGAATTCGATCATTATGTTTATAGCTACAAAATGTCCTCCTAGCACCCCTCAAATCCTAAGACAAAATCAGCATATGTGCTGCAGCCCCTAGCACCTCACGTGAGCCCCAAAATCTGTAGCAGCCCCAACTAGCGATCAACTAAGCATCTGTGCTGCCGCCGCTAGCAATCAACTAAAACATACAGCGGGCAGCGCCTATGCCCGCACCTAATCATCAAAATCTCACATCCAAAGACCTACAAAACGTGGGCAGCATCTATTCCCAGCCGCCAGCACCTAATCTCATGCAACGTCTGTAGTCACCGCTAGCACATGACCTCCTGCCGAGAGTCACCAACTGTCGAAAATTCCTTCCTGCCGAAAATCCTCTTGCCAAAAATACCTCCTTCCGAAATTACCTCCTGCCAAGATTGCCTCGGACACCCCAACATTGTGGTTTTCTATTTCTCTCAGCTTTCCAAATTTTACTCAGCTTTTTAATTTTATACACTCTAAAATTGTCACGTGTCGTAGTCTCCGAACCGCATCTCTGTAGCTCGAACACACATTATCTATCTTTGATCTCCACACGCCCTAATTCGAACTCGACCGCCTCCTCCAACATCCTCAACTAAGATGACCTCGCACCAAGCCATCTTCCGGTCCTTGCCGTAGACCATAACCGCCTCCAAGTTACCCTACACATGCAAAGACCAAAGTAACATCTTTTCTCGGCACAAGTTCTTCCCAACTTGACCGACATAAGTCCACACACACGCCACACGTCTCAAACAACATCAAAAAGCAACATTGTCAATTATTCATAAACTAAAATATTCTAGACCTAGCCACATGGTCTAACAATCTCCCCTTTGATGAATACAATGACAACACCTCAAAATTTCTTGAATGAGTTGTATTTAGTAAAGAAATTTTTTTTGCGACAAACTCTCGACAAAGGTCCCTGTCAACACAAGAAAAAGAATTTTAGCTCAAAATTCCCCCCCTTTGGCAATGTGAGCATCAAGGAGCAAAGGGAGAACTCACATCCAAGTATCATTGATCCAATTTTTAAAATAAAAAGAAGGAAAAACACACCATGGAAATTAGAAAGATTATTCAAACCAATTGAAATTATGTGTACAAAGTCATGCTCTTATAAAGCTTGCCCGATCATAAGCATGCATATATAGCAAAGCAAGCCAACAGAAGCTTATAAAGTGATTAAGCAAATTAATGTACATTTTAGACTTTCAAAAAATGACCAATTAAGCTAAAGGTATCACTAAAGGAGATAGCCATAAAAAATACATATTTAAATCTAGATGCTAGAATCAAGAACTAAGTGAGCCACAAGTGCCAAAATGAATCACACATAGCACTTTATTAGTGACACTTTGATTATGGCTTATCTCAGTAAAGCACGTCCTAGACTAGGAGCCATCTACAACGGTCTCCTGAGTTTCAGCCCAAATTAATTTCAGCGCATTTATAATCACATTTCTTTAACTGAAACATCCCAAGCCTTACTTTTTGATCATGCAAAGCCAAAAAGCTTAAGGTTTCGTGATCTCCCCCCAAGTTCATGCCTAGTGCAATGGCAAGCTGTCTCGTAGGGTAGAATTGTTGAGATGTATACAAAATTAGCAATTTCACCCAAATTTGCTACATGTATTTCTAGAATTACCAGAGGTGATTCAAGAAGGAACTAAAATAGCTCAAACTTAGACTTGACCTAGAATCAGGATTGAACTAGGTATTTAAACATGATACATCTCAAGAAGTAATCACTCTAAACAAAACTAGCAAAAGAATTCAGTCTTGCCATGTTGTTTGTTCAAGTTGATAAAATTTATTAAACAACTAATTATGGTCTGGCTAAACTGCACATGTAAAATCATAATAAAAAAAACTCAATATACACATCATGACTTGTTCCGTGATTATTGGCTTAAATAATATTTAAAGTTCTAAAAAAAGGAAAAACAAGCTTTTACAAAGACATACAAAAGAAAACTCCCCCTTAGAACAATCACACTGGATGACATACCCCCAACTCACTCCGCAAACGGACAAAACGAGAAGTAACAAGTGGCTTAGTGAGAATACGATCTAGGAATCTAGTGCTGAGACACACGATATGGAGGAACAACAAAAAAACTAGAACCTGAACCACGTGCGCATGCGCGATCAGAATGCCAAAAGGAAACCTGTCTGACCGCTCCTCAAAAAGCAGGCAATACAGGATGTGAATTATTTGAATTATATCACAAACCAGCACGTAAAGCATATTTATAACCATCATGAAAGTCCTCTAAAAACCTAGTTTTCACATTAGTTCTAGGAACAACAAAAGATATTACACATTTTTATCTTAAGGCATTCAATCTTTCCTTTTTCTCTTTCTTAGCACGCCTAAAGCAAAATTCATGCAAGTGCCTATCTCTTCCACAGTAGGTGCAATGAAATTTAACATCATTAGAATTCTTTTGAGATGATGAGCTAGCATCTACAGCATTAGCAAAAGAACTTTGCACAAAACCAGCAGATTTAAATACAGTTTTATGAGGCACACCTTTTGTTTAAATTAGCCCACTTTCAATGACCTTAACTATCTTAGGTGGATTATTCTTAGTATAATTAGCAGCATTAAATCCTATACCAATATTTTTGACACTTAGTTTTGACTTGTCTAGAATCATATTTAAATTTTTCTTGCTAAAAGAAAATCTCTCTAAAGTGTTCTTAAGGTATTCATTTTCTTTAGCTAAAGTGGGACAAGTTGTGCATTTAACCGGTTCATTCACAAAATTCTTAGAAGCACTAGACTAAATCAATCTATCTTTTTCCGTAAAATCATTAAATTATCTAGTCAGCGCTTTTATTTCTGTGCTAAACTTATGACAGTTAGTGCAAGAAAATGTCTCATGATAAAACATTTGTTTAATAGATTCCTAAAAAGAATTAAGTCTAGCTTCTAGCAATTCACAATTAGAGCAAACTTTAGATTGAGCATTTGAAATACTTGACTCTAAACATGTAGAAGAACTAAAATAAGCTTTTCAATTTCATCATTTGCAAGTTTTAACTTTTCATCACAAGAGTCGTGTGTCAATCTTAGTTCATCAAGTTTAGCAGTCACATCCCTAAGTTGAACCAAGGTTGATGTATTAATTGTTTTAGCAGTCTCCAACTCAGAATGTAAAACTTGACAAGACTCACAAGATTCATCATCAGGAATAGAAGCTTTGAGTCTATCAATTTTAGAGTTTAAGCTATCAACAACAAGATCATGATTTTTAATTTTCTTTTTATACTTTTTGAGCTCCTCTGTCAATCTAAGCACAGTACGAGATAAATCTATATAAGAAGGTTTTACCTTATCAGGATCACCATAGAGATCATCATTGTTGAGCTCCTCACTTCTTGCCATAAAACACATTCCTGTGAAGTCCACCTCCTTTACCTTCTTACCATTGTCCTCATCACCGCTTTCAGAATCAACATCACTCAAATCAATCTCATCAAGTGCTGAAAGTATTTTGTTGACTGCTCTGCGATAATTGTGCTTCCTGCTTAGGTTAATCTTGAATTGAGAGCGACGAATTTGTGTCTTGTCATCCTTGAGCCCCTAAGTTTAGGGCAATTCATTTTGATGTGGTTTAGCTCACCACACTCATAGCATCTAATTGGACCTCCTCTCCACCTTGTTCTGATGTTGTTAATTGCCTTGGTCACTCTGTTAGAGATGAGTACAAGTTGCTCTTCTAGAATCTCCTCTAACTGTTCATCTGAAATAGAACACAGCACAGACAAAGGAACAATAGAGGAACTAGTAGAGCTGTCAGCTTGGTTAGTCACTAAACCCATAGAATTAGATTTATTTACCTTGGCCAAAACATCAATCTCATGTGTTTTCATCTTGGAATAAAGATCATTCAAAATGAGTATTTTCATGTTAACAAAATGATTAATAATAGTGACTAACACATCCTAGACAGACATATCCAAAGCATTTAAAATTTGACGAGCATTGTCAGAATCAGAGTATGTGACATCAACAAATTGCAAATCACTAACAATTTTATTGAAGAGATCAAAAAGTGCATCTACTGATTCTCTTAGTTTCATCTTAAATTTAGAATACTCCTTTTTGAATTAGTTCGGATGAACACCTTTAACAGACTTAGAACCTTCATGATAATCAGCTAGAGTAGTCTAGATTTTATTAGCATATTTAATATTAGCAATTCTGACAAACTCATTTCTACCCAGACCTTGCAACAAAATATTTCTAGCTTCAAAGATTAGCTTCAACATCGCCAGATATATCGCCAAAGAATAACAAAGAGACACTTCATATGAACTTTCAACTTTTTTTGCCAAATAGCACTACCTTGTGCTTGTAGAAAAACCTCCATGTGTGTTTTCGAATAGGTATAATCTGACCCATCGAAAAACGGTGGCTTGCCTGAAAAACGATCTCGATCTGATGCCATTGCAATCTCACTCTGATACCACTTGTATGATCGTTAATGGCAATCAGAGGAGGTGAATGATTGTGGAAGATTTTTACATCCTAACTCTCAGTGCTATTTAATTTTTAAATCATGTCTCGTAAATCGACGAAGCAATTTCTTCTCCTCTCCCTGTAATGGCGCACAATGAGGACAGGAATACCTCTCCTACACATAAATCAAACTATAACTTCTCCCTCTCACGTGTAGAAGAAAAGCAATGCAAACCTTTTTCATCAGCACACCAACCCGAGCAAAAGTGTGAGAAGCTGTGTTGGTGTGGTGCTTGCTTTGTGCGTGAGAGAAAGAGAGAGAGAACGGAGGATGGGAAGGAGAAAAGGGGAAGGTGTTGTGTCGGCGATCCACTGGATATTAAATTTCCCACGACCAATGGCAGGGAACTGTTGGTGTTGGTGGTATAGCAAATTAGCAATGGAAAGCTGGTTGGTGAATTTCACAACTGACCAAACGTGTGGAGGGGAGAAGTGCAGCACGGAGCGTCTTTTGGCTGGATCGCTGCTGCGCTTTCTTGGTTTGTGTTGGCTTCTGATTGGTGGTTCGGCTGCGCTAGCTATCATTGCTGCTACTACTGCTAGTTATCCTTTGATTTTTATTTCTTTGTGTCATTGCTTCCGTTGCATCCATCCAAGTCCGTAAAACTCTATCCTTAGAGTTCGTCTATGCCATGCGAGTCCACAAATTTATTATCAGTCATAGAAGCATCAAAATTTCTTTGCATGGCAGCAGCCGCTACTCTTTTCTCCGAGCCGCTGCAGATCCGTCGCTCCAAACTTTTAAGGCCGCCGCGCTTCCTGTGCACTGCGTCTCTGTTGCGCTTCCTGTGCACTGCGCCGCCGTTGTCTTGGGCTTCGATCTGCGCCGCTATTCTTCTATCTATTCTTATTCGTCTTGATTTGACAGTTTTCTCTATTTTTGCCGGCTTCATCATCTTCTTCGTCATGTTGTCGCGGTCGACTTTGCTCCCGCATCTTATGCTTTATGGGCTGTCGCACGACCCCGGATGGGAGGACATCTTTTAACGACATATTTTCTCAGAGCTACATGCTACGACGACATTATCAAGACTCGGATTTTGGATTTTCCCTATTTTAGTGTCAACCCTTTCCAAATGCAATGCGTATACGTCTTGTATTTGAGGGGGGTGTTAAGGATATAAGGGTATTTATAGTATTTCCTATTGTATTAGGGTTTAGACTTGTGTCCCTTTGTACCCTATATATATTACCCATTGAGCCTCTTCAATATACATACAATATTCATAACAGCAGCTATTTGCTTATTCTAGTATGCATCACCTTGAGTAATTGTATTCAGAGAGCAACGGTGATTAAGTAATTAACACAACAAAATGTTCTCTTTTGAGTTGTTTTGCATCCTTTTGATGTAACAAGTAGTGTATCTACCTCTGCAGGCTATTCCAGTGCGACTATGTGTACCTTATCTTCTGATCTCCGGAGCAGCGATGAGCTAATGCACACAAACATAGTTGACGTGCTTTGTGTGCCACACGACAGAAGGCAGGGTATTCTTCACACCATGAAGGAAATCGTTAGACAGTCACGAGACATCACTGTTCCAGTACGTCAGGCACTCAAACTAGATAAACTGGATTCGGTTGCAATGTCAAACCAGGGCCAGAGTGAAATCTCAAGCTCACGTCTAACGGGATCGTATGTTGCTGAACCGAAGGTGTATGGAAGGGATAAAGAGAGAGACTGGATCATAGAGCTAATGACAAGTGATACTCTTGGTGGTTTTACAGTTCTGCCGATGGTAGGCAATGGAGGGTGGGAAAGACAACTCTCGCTCAGCTTGTATACAATGATCCAAGAGTGGAAAGTCATTTTGAGTTGATGATGTGGGTTTGTGTGTCTGATAACTTTGATCTAGTAAGGCTCACACACGAGATGTTAGATTATGTCACCGAACAAGAACACACAAATATAAGAAACTTTAACAAGCTTCAGCAAATGCTCAAGAAAAATACACAATCAAGGAGGTTTCTACTTATTCTAGATGATGTATGGGATATTTCAGACAAATGGGATAACTTGTTGGCTCCTTTGAAACACAATCAAGCAGTGGGTAACTTTGTTCTGGTGACTACAAGGGATCTATCCCTGGCACAAGTGATAGGCACAGTGGACCAAGTTCATTTGGATGCATTGGAAGAGAACGATTTCTGGCTGTTGTTTAAATCATATGCGTTTGGTGACGAGAAATACAAGGGGCATCCAAGGCTACAGGCTATTGGTCGTGAAATTGCTCGTAAATTAACGGGTTATCCATTAGGAGCAAAAACTGTTGGTGCACTATTGAGGAAGAGTGTTACTGTAGAGCACTGGAGCAGAATTCTAAGGGATGAAGAGTGGAAATCCCAGCAGAATAGTGATGGTATCATTTCTGCTCTTAAGCTAAGTTACGATCATCTACCCTGCCATTTACAGGAGTGTTTCTCTTACTGTTCTTTGTTCCCCAAGGATTATAGATTTCATGAAGCAGAATTGGTCCAAATGTGGATTTCACAAGATTTTGTGTATAACAATAACACAAGCAAGAGACTGGAGGAGATAGGAGCCGGATATCTGGCTGATTTAGTCAGTTTTGGTTTTTCCAGCAAACGAATCATTTGGACATGGTTAGTGGATACTATGTGATGCATGATCTTATGCATGATTTGGCATGTTTGGTTTCAGCAAATGAATGTGTTACATTAGATGGCTCAGGGCCCAAAGTAATATTACCAGGAATACGTCATTTGTCTATCACATGTTATCCATATAGATCTGACTACCCATCACTGGTTGAGAAGATTGAGAAACAGCTGTACAAAGTAAGGTCAGTGAGAAAGTTGAGGACCCTGATGTTAATTGGAGTATGTAAGTGTTGCTTTTTAAGATTCTTCCAAAACATATTCGGAGAAGCACAAAGACTGCGTTTGCTGCTATTGAAAGAAAGGTTTACCTGTTCTGATAGAGCTTGTGCTTATCTTGGTTATTCTATTTGTGATATTTTGAATCCTTGCCATCTTCGCTATTTGAATCTGGTTACTGTCCGAAAAATGGGAGCTAAGCGTCAAGATGTGATCAAATTTTACAATCTTCAAGTATTAGATGGCATCTATGAGGTTGATTCCAAAAAACTCTGTAATCTTGTCAAATTGAGGCATCTCGTTGGGATTCAGCGGATTCACTCAAGCATTGCTTATGTAGGCAAAATGACTTGCCTTCAGGAACTACAAAATTTCATGGTTCAAAATACCGCTGGCTTTGATATAGGACAGATTGAATTGATGAATGAGCTTGTATTACTCCGAGTTTCCCACCTAGAGAACATCAAATCTGGAACTGAGGCTTGCCGGGCGAGACTAACAGACAAGAGCCACCTCGATGAACTAAGCTTGTCATGGCATGATTGTGGTGTGAGTTCTGGACTTTCTGCCCAGGCAGCAGCAGGTGTGCTTGAGGCTCTTCAGCCACATCGAAACCTGAAGCATCTCCACATAACTGGGTACATGGGTGTTACATCCCCAAGTTGGCTTGCTGCTAATCTCTCAGTTACCTCTTTGCAGACAATTCATTTAGAGAACTGCAGGGAATGGCTTATACCCCCATCACTTGGAGAACTGCAAGCTCTCAAGAAGTTGACTTTAGTCAGAATGCATGCCTTCAAAGAGATTCTAATTCCCTATTTGGAGGAGTTGGTCCTGATCGAGATGTCGAAGTTGGAAACATGCGTTGGTCCAGATGAGCACCAATTACCCTCTTGTTTAAGAACACTTCATATCGAGAAATGCAGCAAACTAGCTACTTGTCTGCCTCTGCGAAGTTTGTCTAATGAGGAGAAGGAGATGAAATGTTTTCCTAGCCTCTGTGACCTCACCATTCGTGATTGTCCTCGTGTAACAGTGTCATGTCCTCTTGCAACTGTTGCTAATGTTCCTTATCTGAACATCAGGGATCTTCGGAAATTCCAGAAATATACAAAATGTCGGTGGATTTGATCTCTCTTCTGATGAGATGAGGATGCTCGATGACAAGATTTTGCCATTTGGTAATCAAAAGTGTAGAAGCATACACATAAGGGAGTGTCCAGATCTGATGTCCCTTGCATTGTCAGAAATAACAATAGAAGACTGCCCTAATTTTGTTTCACCGCATGTTACATCAGATGCCAATGTTAACCATGAGGGCAATTCGGCTGCAATGTGCTTTGTACTCCCATTTCTCAGACGTCTCAAAATAGGGAGATGTGGTATCGCAGGGAAGTGGATATCTCAGATGTTGTCACACACTCGGACCATGTTTATGTTGCATTTAACAGATTGTCCAAACGTTAAGTTATTGCTGATCAATTGTCCCATCGAAGAGGCAGGAGGTAGCAATTTGGCTTCATCATCAGGATGCCCAGCTGCTGCAGCAGCAGCACCAGATGAGTGTATTCTTCAGGTTCCAACAGATGTCTGTTCATCTCTAGGGAAGTTACATATTTCCAATTGCCCAGATCTGATCCTTGGTGGGGGAAAGGGAGGCTTTGCGGCTTTCAAGTCCCTCAAAGAGCTAGAAATTAGAGGGTGCCCCAGTCTGCTCTCATCCATGTTCCGGGAAAATGGAAATCCCCTTCCGCTGTTACTTAATAAAATTGATATAGACCATCTCCCAGCGGACGTCCTCCTTGGAGAGAATATGAGCTCCCTCAACTGGTTGTCAATATCGAAGAGCCCACGGTTGAAGTCTCTGCAACTGCATTCGTCTTGCACTGCATTGGAGTATCTGATAATCAGCAAATGTGAACAACTGGCTGTGTTGGAGGGATTGCAATTCCTCAACTCTCTCGACGTCCTGGATATTGCATTTAGTCCTGAGTTGTCCGTAACGTGGGATCTCAAATTGCGAGAGCAAGAGGAAGGCAGTGGTCAAACCAGCATTCTGCTTCCCCCGTCGGTCCAGAACCTCAGTATCTGGGATCTCACAGACAAGCTTCAATCCCACCTGCTGTCCTTCCTTCCCTCCCTCTGCAGGTTGTGGGTATATGACAGTCCAAATTTGACGTCTCTGCAGCTAGGATCATGCACAGCATTGGGATGTCTGACAGTTGCGAATTGTAGATCTCTATCTTCACTAGAGGGCTTGCTGCACATCAGAGGCTTTATGGAGTTGACAGTGTCGGATTGCCCAGTCTTAATTCCACATTTGGAGCTTGTGTTCCAACAGCCGTGGAGCCATGGCCCGTGGTCTCAATTGGATGCCCTTACGATTGATGACCCCTCTATCCTCGTAGTACCTATCTGCAAACGCCTCACCTCCCTCAGTTGGCTGACGCTAGGCTCTTATTATTTTGTTGGAAGCAAGCATATTAAGAGAATGGTGGGCCTAACAAAGGAGCATGAGAGCGCGCTTCAGTGCCTCACATCCCTCAGGGTGCTCCAAATTGAGAACTGCCCAAATCTCTTACATCTTCCTGCGGACCTTTATAACCTTACCTGCCTTGAGCGTCTAGTGATCACCAATTGTCCAGGGATCTCAAAACTACCAGAAAAGGGCCTCCCGCCTTCTCTAATAGATCTGGAGACAGATGGATGCAGCAAGGAGCTAAATGAGCAATGCAGAATGGCAGCAAAAGAGAAGGTCAGGGCTCGAATTGATGGAGAATCTGTGAACTGATTGCAGTATTTAGTGTGCAACGAGCCATGGGTGAGCTGCTTGCAGGTTAAGCTTTACCACACTTCATCTGTACAAGTAATCAATACCCTCAACCTCCTCTTGCTGAAGTAAGTTATCTGTCTGCAGGTATGCAAGGCTATACACATAATACTGCTGTGGCTTTCTGTCTTCAGAAGATCATCCGGGGTGTTCAAGGCATAATTTGCCTGTATCTAACCCTTGTTCTTCCCTTGATGGACATCATACTGCTAAAACGTTTTTTTCTCCCTTAGCAGGCGCTAATGAAACCCCAAAAAATCATGCTCATGCAGCAGCGGACTAACTGCTGCGATTAGATTTGGTAACATTGGCAAGTATTAGCATTGCAAGCGATTGCAATTTATATTATCACTGTCATTGAAAAGGAAAGTAAATAGAATCACCTTGGCTATTGTCAGTATTGCTATAAAGTATTCCACAGTGGCCCTTTTTTTTACCTTCAGAATCGCAATTCCCTCAAGCAAATAAAAAATTTTATGGGAAACAAGCATTCTGTTAAGAATGACGGTTAGAACAATCCAACTCTTACTAAAGTGATAGAACCTCTAGCAACTTTAGTGAAACATTTAATATAACTACGGTTTTATTTTTCAGATTCTTGTGTATATATGGGTGTCGTAGAACTGTAGAAGATGCAGCGAATTCCTGGTACAAGGATTCCTGGTGTCGTAGAACTTTAGTGAAACATGTTCGCAGGCACTGCAAAATAACCCCGATGCTTAAGCAAAGTTGGGTGAGCTGTGTGTTGCTTACAAGGATTCAAAAAAATGGATACGGAAAAAATATCGGCTGGTTACCGGCCGGTTTTAAACCGGCCAAATTTTATCAGACAAAGAATTGAATGCTCTAACGGAATTTTGAATGTTACTGGCCGGAATTGACGGGTTACCAGTTGGTTACCGGTGAACAGGGAAACAAGTTTGACACAAAATTATCTTTCTGATAGGAAATCGATTGATAAGAGGGCGTTCATGTTATTGCTTCATTTATACAATTAACTGTGCTGCCTTACCTCTAATACTTTCATTAGCTTGCAAACAAGCATATAGTAACATTTTTTGCTACCTTTTTTAATTTCAAATTCAAATTTTAAATTTAGAACCATGGTTGCTAAAGCGTTGCCTAAGCGTCGCTTAGGCAGTACCACAGCCCTGCCTCGCCGATGTAACGACCAAACTCTAAGGCACCCGAGAGGTCCTCCAAGACCTCTGGAAAGTCCATCAGGACCTCCCAGGAGGTCCACAAAGGACCTCTCGGACAGTCCACCAAGACCTCCCAGGAGGTTCAGGAGAACATGACCCGAGAGGGTCTTGGAGCCAGGGAGTACTCACGGACCTACCACGGCCACAGTCAGAGAAAAACGAGGAGGTCTGAGGGCGCCCCAAGACCACCCGCGACCCTCCAGAGGAGGTCGTGGAGGTCCGAGACCACCTCAGAATCCTCACACGTTCATCTCATTGTGAGGACATAAAGGTCCGAGCTTGCTCCAGGGTCCCCTGTGAATCCCGAGCTAGTCCCAAGGATCATGGCCAGTTCTTCACAGCAGTAATACAATGGTGGTAACATCCAAACGCATCTTTATTAAAGCAAAATATCAACATAGTTGTTTACAAAGTGGCCTTGGGCCAAGCACACATATACAAAGAGCAAAAAGAACAAAAGGATTCATCAGCACGCCACAGGCAACTGACTGGAAGGCACAACCTAGCCGCTTTGATCTTCTTCACTACCAATGTCTTCTCCTAGCAAAGATTGTAATGAGCAAGAGTGAACACAACAACCGTGCTCGCAAGTTACACCCGTGGATTAGCAAAATGACATGCATATATGGAAAATCAAAGGATGGCATATTATGGTTAATTTGCACAAAGCCAATTTTCTTTCAACTACCATTACTAAGTTCCAAAGCAGGTCTTTAAATAGATAAAATTCATTTTATCAAAGCAATTTTTTCAGTTGGGTAACATTCATCAACAAGTTGGTGAAGGATACCCTCCTGACAACAGGCTCCCTGCCCAAACCCATGGGATAGCAATCCCAAAACAGATTTGAAAACATTTCCGGAAACCCAAAATCAACGTCTAACTCTGAGTAGCCTTTGCCAGCACGTCCATGACCGTGGACACGGCTATTTCAAATATATTTAACTCTGCAGAGGTTGTGCACTTTACCCACACGACATGAGTACTCTAGTTTGTCCGGCACTCGTCAATGCCATCTCTCACTACCAAAGGTAAGAGGTCTAGAGCTCATGACAAGGCCTTTACAATGCATTGCTCCACTCTGACCTTTCCTTGCTAAGGTTTCACTTTCCTATGGATCGCAATCCGTGAAAGCCCCTCTTGCACCGATGGGAGCGATGGGTCATAAAGACCATCACCCCTACAAGACCTCCCACACCTCCAATGGAGCAAAGATATGGTGAAGTTTTGCAAATTAATCACCAGTCCCACGCCCATTCTCGAGACATGTGGTTGCACGATTGTGGCATAGCCCATTATAGGCTTGGCATTGGTCGCTCAAAGACCGGTCCTCACATGACTAGGGCGACTCCCACAAACCCTTGGACCTCCACCTTAGCCAGGATAGAGTCCGTGCACAAACATTGCACCAGCCAAGCTAACCAATTCACCCAGTCTAATCCAATTTCATTTTCTTTGCTTCCCCAGCAACACTTTCACATTCCCATGACAACCCAATGTCATGGTCAAAACATTTTAAGCGATATTTGGTCATATTGGTAAAGATTTCCCCAAATCAATACTTTTGGTCTAAGCTTGACTAAGCATAAGTTTTTCAAATGGTCTTGGCTCACACTACTGTATGACCCAAGTTTGATCTAATAGTGACAACATGCTCAGTTCAAAGTCAACAGTGGTCATACAAAGGAAGTAGGTATAACTATGAATTTAAAACAGGTATTGAAATAACTTGGTAGAAATAGGCAGGCATTATACTTTGAAACTGAACATAAATAAATTGAATTATTGGGTGCAATATGATCAAGAGTGTAACTTGCCTTGTTCACTATCCTGAGAATCTTCCTCTTCGGAACACTCAGACTCCCTGGAGTCTTCGCAGTCTACACATGTAAAAGAGCAAATTCAAAGAAGACTCAAATAAAGATCCAACTGAGATCAACAAGAAAACCGAGAGGACCCCAGAGGGAGTCCAAAACTCAACCAACAGGAAAGGTCCATATTTTGGAATAGGTTCTTATAGAAGAGGTCTAAGCTTACCAGGAGGAGGTGGTCTTTTAGCAAAAGACCCCAAAGGAGTGGTTCAAGCAATAGAACAGAGAAGTCCTGGGAAATGGCTCTTGCGTAAAGCTCAGAGAGGAGGTCCTCACACAAAGGCTATAGAAATCCGAAAAGAGTCCACCAGGGGAGGTCCTGTGAAGGACACGACCAGCTCAGTGCAGTGGCGAAAACAAGAGTGGAGTAGATTACCAGGGGACTTACCAGGGACAAGAAGGAGCAATGGATGGAGGAGAGGTCGTGAACAACAAAGTCTTCCCTGGCGAGCCACTGAACGAGAGCCAAAATAATAGAGTGTGGAGAAAGGTGATGTGGTAGAATTTCTTAGTCTAATTGTAGTCAAGGTGGTGAAGAAAACTAGGAATATACGTGTCAAGGATAAGTATAGAAATGAGTCAAAGGTAGGTGAATGGCAGGGCAGGTGTCGCCACCGCCCTGGGTAAAAAGTACGAGAAAGGACAATGTATGTTGCTATGGGAAGGGACAAAGAAAAAATGTCAGAGTACGGCTAAGTGACTGATTTCAGAATAAACGCCACGTACATGGGATGCATTAAACGTGACAAGACACGCATGAAATGCCCAAGATATTAACGTGGCGGAGGAAATAAGAATGACCAAGGCTGGCAAGTGGGGCTAGCCACTTAAAAAAACAGTCGGGTCAAGAGGGGAGGTCTTGCCCCCGCAGAGGAGCTCTGAGGGGCTTAGGAGGTCCTAAGCCCAAAGGACCGGGAGGTCTAAAGGTTGAGGAGGTCCAGCCATACAGAGGAGGTCTGGACATGGGGAGGTCCTGACGGTCAGGATCAACAAAAGGAGGTCCTGACGGTGAGGATCTCTTCAAGGGAGGTCTGGCAAGAAGGTCCAGAGCCAGGTTTAAAAGGCCACGGAGAGGTCTTGGACAGGAGGTCCAGAGAACTTCAAAGAGGTCCCGTGGTTGAGATTAAAGGCAAGTTGAGGTCCGGGCGGTTGGATCTCCGAGAAGGAGGTCCAACAGCCAAGATCGAACGGGATGGGGGAGGTCCCCAGAGAGAAATAACGCACGGGAGGTCTGGGCCTTTGGATTCAAAGTGAGGGGAGGTCCAAACCGTTAGATTCAAAACAAAGGGGAGGTCCAGGCAAAGGAGTTCCAAGAAAGAGAGATCTCACAAAGGAGTTCCATCCATAGTAGTTCCAGATGGAGTCGCTAAGGTCAAGGTAACTCAAGGGAGATCTTCACTCCGATGAGGTGAGGTCAGGATGAAATATCGAGGTGGTTCAAAGGCACACAAAAGACTCGATGAACTACCATGATGTCCTGGCTGAGAAGAGGACTGGGCATAAGGGAAAGTGCCCAGGCAACAAGGGTCTTGACTTAAGAGAAGTCTGAACAGAAAAGAGGTCTGAACCCAAAGAGATTCGAACCAACAAAGAGGTCTAAAGTGACCAACTCAAAGTGAAAGGCCTGGACCCGAGGATGCGTCCTGGTGAGAAAAGGTCTGAGCCCCATGGGAGGTCTAACCTTAAGAACCACTGGGGAGGTCTAGGCCACAGAGAGGGTCTAAACCTACAAATCCAAAGGAGACATGCTAAAGGAAGGTCTACTGAGCATACCAAAAGGAGGTATCAACAACTCAAACCTCTCCAACCAAACCAAACTTGGAATTCTCATCAAAACAAAATATTTTTGATTTATTTTACACATTTCAAAAGGATTTAGAAAAATCAGAATGTTACAGCCGATCTTGGATATGGTGTCTGCCTCAAGCTCGAGGGGTCCCCATGGCGTCGCTTAGGCAGCGTATGGCATCGGGGATGACTGATGCAGACATCAGAAGAAGGCTTGGGCGAAATAAGAGAGGGGTCGGCGGGGAGAAAACACAAAGAGCACCTGGACGCATGAACCCTAGCGTGTAGCGCCGCCACCGCCCCTATCGCGCCTCCATCCCCCTCGCACTGGCCATCTGCTGCTGCACCACCATCGCGACCATCCCCATCGCAGCGCCTCCATCCCCATCATGGCGTCGCCTTTCCCCTCTCCCAGCCTTCACTTCCGCCTTCGGTCTCTCGACTCCTGCTTCCTCCTCCTCCGACGCCAAGAGATGAGAGGAGGAAGAGGAGGCGCCGGGGATCGAGTATAACAAATCAATAGGGGCCTGATATTTATGCTCTCCGCCTCTCTCTAATGCAAAAACACTACAAAAATGGTAAGTACAAGTATTGCATCCTCCGATGCCGTGTATGATCCAAAGGCCGATCCAAAACAAGGTATGTCACTCAATCCATATTTACTCAATTAATTAAATATGAATTATTGTAATGTATTGTAACAAGCTACATGTTTAAACTTACAAGGAGGATGGGTGCAACATAGGAGAAGAGCAATCGGAAAGAGAATAGGTGCTACATGGTGACGAGGATTAAAATCTCTATGTATTACTATAATACATAATAAAAGACCATACGTCTTCGTGGTCGTAACCACTAAGGCTAATGACCTCACTAGTCGTAAAGATTCCAGAGGTTACATAATGGGTATCCTGTTCGGACAAGGTCCTGTACTGTGACACCATGAATTTTTTTTAGAATCTTTTTGGAATTTTCAAAATAAAAAGAACTATTTTGTTTTGATGAGAATTCAAAGCTTAACCTGAAATTTCATAATGGATCTAAGCTGACTAACTCAAACTACAACTAAAAGTTCCTTGTTGGTTGCTGAGTTATTGGAGTTTTGAAGATTTTCCCTTCTCTGTCCATGTTCTTGTCTATCTCTGGTCTAGACCTCCCTTTGTTTGGGATCTAATGGCCCAAACCTCTCCTTCGTGTGGATCCAAAGGTTCGGACCTTCTTGGTGATGTCCTCCCCGGGTCCAGACCTCCTTGGGTCCAGGCCTCCCAAACGCTTGGACCTCTCTAGGTCCAATTCTCCCTCTCGGGTCTTCTCTGGCTTACAACATCCCCAAGCCTGCGCCACCCTTATGTGCATTTGAACTCCTTTGGAACCCTGTGAAGCTTTTCGTGTTTTCTTGGACGTCCTTCGTTGTTTGTAGCCTTGAAATCCTTCTCTGGAGGTTCCCTTCAGTATCAGCCCGGTAGTACCACCCGCACCATGCGGTACTACCGCTTCTTAGGACCTACCCTTACCTTTATTTGACCTCCCCGTGTCCTTCAGGACCCCTCCATGTCCTCTAGGACCTCCCCTTACCTTTATTGGACCTCTCCTGTGTCCCACCGGACCTCCCCGGGTCCTCCGGGACCTCCTCCTTGTAAATCGGGACCGTTAAGACCTCCCCCTTGGAGATCTTAACCGTCCAGACCTCCTCCTTACGGATCTGGACCGTCAAGACCTCCCCTTTGGAAATCTTGGCCGTCCAGATCTCCCCTTTTTGGCAGATCCGATCGTTAGGACCTCCCTTGCGGTAAGGACCTCCTCCTTGCCCTTGTGGACCTCCTCTGGTGCACTTGATCTTGACCGTTGGACCTCCCCTTTGGAGATCCAAGTGCAGACCTCCCTGGGTGAGGATCTCCTTGTTCCTTGCAAGACCTCCTCAAGGTCCTTGTAGGACCTCCTATCTTGGTCTTGGTCGCCCACTTGGCGATTACACTCCCGCCATTTTACCTTTGACTAAGTCCTTGGGCAAGGAAGTCTCATGACAAAGATTTAATGCATGTTGTATCACATTAAATGCCCTCACCTTTGCAGTACTCATGTCATACCGATTGTCACATTCCTTGCCTACTCCCATCGTCCTCTTTACCAACTCTTGTTGACCTCTATCCTGGGTCATGTACATCGGCTTCCCCTATATATAGTTTGGGAAAGCCCTCCTTTCTCACTTTTTTCTTCATTTCTACTCTATCTCAACCGAGCCTACCATAGACCTCCTCTCTCAAGTCTCTAGATCTCCTCCAACAAGTCTTTGGACATCCTCTCTTGGGTCCTTAGACCTCTCCAGCGAGCTCCTTGGACCTCCTCTTGACCTTCCAACCTCTCTGTTGGTTTTGTCTTTAAGTTTATTTGGAGTTCTTTCGATCTTGTTTGAGCTTCGTTTGAATATTTGGTTTTTCACGTGTAGATTGTCAGGACCGTGGGGAGCCTGAGTTCAGTGAGGGAGAGGAAGCAGCTCGAGATCTTGAGCAAGGCAAGTTACACTCTTGAACATGTTGCACCCAATACTTCAAATTACTTATGTCATTTTCAAAGATGTATGCATGCTTACTTTACTAAGTATTTCAATGCCTATCTTTCAATCCATAGTTAAACCTACTGTTTGGTATGACCTCTATCCATGATTGAATCACCCTCATTGTCACCCTAGATAAAATCTGGTTCTTACAATAGTGAGGACCCGAAGCTCTTGAAAAATGAAATGCTTAGCAATGCTTATGCCAAAATCTTGATTTGGGAGTTTTGACCAAAACTATCATTTAATCAAATGATTTGAGCCGTGGCATTGGTGTGCCATGGAGATTTCGGCCATGACATTGGTGTGTCATGGATGTTCTACTTGTGGCCTTGGCATTAGTGTGCCATGGAGAATCGTAAAGCATAGTAAATGAAAAATGGTTTTGACTTGGGCGAAGCTGGTTGCTTGGTTGGTGCATGTCTATGCATGGGGGGTCGTGTGATCCGACACCCCAGGGTTGAGGTTTGTCGCCCAAGTCGGTTAAGGACCGGTCTTTGAGACACCACTTGCTAAGCCTATAATGGGCTATGCCAAAATTGTGCAACCACATGTCTCCAAGATGGGCGTGGGATCAGCTAATTAATTTGCAAAGCTCTCATCAGAGTTTGCCTCATGGACGCAGTGGGTTTGTCATGTTATGACTAGTTGTAGTCCCACCTGGCATAAGAGGGGGCACCCCATTAACCTGGCGGGTTTGTATCCAAAGGGGGGATTTGCGAAACCTTAATGTGGGTGAACTGCGATGGAGCAATGCATTGTAAAGCCCTTGTCATGTGCTCTAGACCTCTCACCAAAGGAAGTGTGAGGTGGCATCGACGGATGTCAAGCAAACTAGAGAATTCATGTCATGTGGGTAAAGTGTGCAACCTTGCAGAGTGTAAATCTATTCGAATAGCCGTGTCCACGGTCATGGACATGCTGGCAATGTCACTCAAAGTTAGCTCTTGGTTTTGGTTTTCAAAAGAAATATTGAAAATTGGTTTTGGTGGTTTAACCAAATTGGGTGTGGGCGGGAAGCCTTGTTCAGGAGGGTATCCTTCACCATTTCAATGATGAATGCTATCCTACTGAAAATAGACTTGCAAAAGTGAATTTTATCTATGGTAACCTGCCTTGAAACTTAATACTTGTACTCGAAATAAAATTGGCTTTATGCAAATCCACCCTAATATGCTGTCCTTTGATATACCCTATGCATGTCATTCTGTTAATTGACGGGTGTAACTTGCGAGCACGGTTGTTGTGCTCACTCTTGCTTGATTCATGAATTGAGCAGATGAAGACTCCTATGATGATGAAGATGATCAACTCAACTAGGCCGCGCCCTCCAGCCAGTCACCTGTGGTGTAGTGGGTGGACCATGTCTTTTGGTTTTCTGCTGCGTTTGTGTGCTCTCTGTTGCTGGAGCTTGTAAGCAACCTTTGTAATCAAACCTCCTTTTGCTGTTAATAAAGTCTTGTGGATGTATATGTTATCACTTGTTTGCTGCGAGAACCAGTCGATGATCTCTGGGGGCTGGTTTGGATCGCAGTGGATTTCAGGCTCGTCCTCAAGCCTCACGACCTCCTTGGGTTGGCTCCTTTTGGACCTCCCCGAGTAGTGCGTGAAGTTTGGGGAGGTCTGAGGTCCAACGATCTCTGCGGGTCAGGACCTCCCAGACCTCCGAGTGGTCTTCTTGGACCTCTCGGAGGTCTCAGGCTTGATCACGGATGTCCTCTCGGGACATCCTAGGAAGTCCTTCTTGGACCTCCCAGGAGGTCCCGAGGACCTCCTGACGTCCCGGGGTTCCTTTTTGGACCTCCCAGGAGGTCCTGAGGGACCTCCCGAGGGTGCCCTGGGCAGGATCGTTACAGGTGGTATCAGAGCATTCTGACTGCAGGACGCAGCCTAATAGAATGGCCGTTAGAAAAGGGTTTAAAAATATGTTTTATTAAACAAGAGAAAGGAAGTTGTTCTCTCCTTACCTGAGTCATCTATCTATTCTTACCCCTCTTCTGTGTTTTATCTCACCTTATCTCCTCCTTATCTTTTTGCTTGCCTCAACGTTTTATGAAATTAAATAGAATTCTTTCCTTGGAATGTCTATAGGACCGATCTAAGTTGTTGTGGTAGCATTAAGGACCTCCCTGTTGTGGCAATGAGTGGCGGCTCTTTTGTAAAGGTTACCTCTGGGGCTACTTTACAAAAGACCTCCCCTCCATGTCGTGACCTCCTTACTTGCAGCCCGAGGGCAGCAAGCCTCGCGTAGCCTGTGATGAGTTTGATTGCTGAAGTTCTGGCTGTTGGGGGTTATCGTGGGTTTAGTTGCTTTAAGTCTTAAGCCTCCCCCCTTAAGTTCTCTTATCTTTTCTCACCTCTTGGACCCTAGTAGATGGTGACCACAAGGGGTAGCGGCAGCGCCAGTGGCCAAGGTAGAGCCCCTGGGAATGATCCAGAGACTCCAGTGCAGCAGCCACCTCCTCCTCCAGCCTAAGGTCCAGACTAGAACCAAATGATGACCAACCAAGCACAATTGATCAACCTATTAGCTCAGTCCATCACCAATACACAGAACCTTCAAGCGGCAGCAACAGCCCAACCTCCTATACATGTTCCACCTCCTCCTAGAGCTAACATTTCCGAGTTTATGAGGATGAGGCCACCTACGTTCTCCAGCACCACTGAACCTCTTGAAGCTGATGATTGGCTTAGGGTTGTGAGTAGAAAATTGGACATGATCCAATGTACCGACAGAGAGAAAGTTCTGTTTGCCTCCCATCAACTCCAAGGACCAGCCTCGGATTGGTGGAAAAACTTTACTCAATCCCAACCCGACGCTCAAGAAATCACCTAGGAGGAATTCACTCAAGCTTTTAGACGTGCACATATTCCTCATGGAATGATGGTACTAAAGAAGAAGGAGTTTAGAGCCTTGCGCCAAGGGAACTACACAGTCAGCGAATATCTACACAAGTTCAACTAGTTGGCAAGGTATGCACCTGAGGATGTGGCCACTGATGAGTCCAAGCAAGAACAGTTTTTGAATGGACTTAATGATGACCTCTCCGTCCAGCTCATTGCTCATGATTACTCAGATTTTCAACATCTGGTGAGCAAGACCCTTCGGCAAGAGGGCAAACATGTTGAGATGGAAAACCGCAAAAAGAGGAAGGCAGCCCAACAGTTCAGGTCAGAGGGATTCTCCAGGTCAAAGACCTCCCAATTTCAGCCTATGAGGTCTGCGACCTCCTCCCCTATCAGGACTTCAATGCAGGTCAAAAGGTCTAGCACCTCCAACTCTCATAAGACCTCCCCAGGAGGTCAATCCCAGGCAAGACCAGCCACAAACTCTGCAGTAGGGGTGACGTGTTTCAATTGTCATGAAGTTGGGCACTATGCAAACAAATATCCGAAGAAACTTCAAGCTCCAGCTCCAACTCCCACCCGATCGGCTCAAGGGTCCTCAGCTCATGGCAGCCATTCGAGACCTCCAGTGCAATTCAACAAAGGGCGAGTGAACCATCTCACCGCTGAGGAAGCTCAACAAACTTCGGATGTGGTCCTTGGTACGTTTCTTATTAATACCATTCCAGCCTTAGTTCTTTTTGACTCCGGAGCTTCACATTCCTTTATTTCTTCAAAGTTTGTGGGTAATAATGGGTTAGCTATAACTCCTTTAGTAAACCCCATGTTAATCCATTCCCCGGGCTTGGAAATGAGGACTAACTCCTTGTGCCCAAATCTTTCCTTGGAAATCTTGGGAGTACCTTTCTATGCCGACTTGATAGTCCTGCACTCCCAAGGATTAGATATGATTCTTGGAATGGACTGGTTATCTAAGAACCAGGGCCAAATAGATTGTGCCAGCAAGTCCATTGTGCTCACCAATGAGCAAGGGGTGCAAGTGGAATACAGCCCCGAGACCTCTCCTAAGGCAGGTTCTAGGTTGTCCTGCTTAAGAGAAGTGAGACTTGAAGACCTCCCTGTGGTAAAGGAGTACCCTGATGTGTTTCCTAGTGAGCTACCTGGAATGCCTCCGGATAGAGAATTGGAGTTTGTCATTAATCTAGTCCCTGGGACAGCACCTATTTCTAAAAGGCCATATAGGTTGCCTGTTAATGACTTGGTTGAGCTAAAGCAACAAATTGAAGAAATGCAAAGTAAAGGTTTTGTGAGACCGAGTTCCTCTCCTTGGGGAGCTCCTGTGATCTTTGTGGCAAAGAAAGATGGTACACAACGTATGTGTGTAGATTATAGGGCTCTCAATGATGTTACCATCAAGAATAAGTATCATTTGCCCAGGATCGATGACTTGTTTGATCAACTCAAAGGAGCAGCAGTTTTCTCCAAGATTGACCTAAGGTTAGGTTACCATCAATTGAAGATTCGACAAGAGGACATTCCAAAAACAGCCTTCTCAACTCGGTATGGACTTTATGAGTTCACAGTCATGTCCTTTGGACTAACTAATGCTCCTACATACTTCATGAACTTGATGAATAAAGTGTTTATAGAGTACTTAGATAAGTTTGTCATTGTCTTCATAGATGACATTCTTATGTACTCTAAAACCGAGGTAGAGCATGAAGGTCACCTTCGGTTGGTCCTAGACAAGCTAAGGGACCACCAGCTCTATGCGAAATTTGAGAAGTGTGACTTTTGGTTGAGTGAAGTCACCTTTTTGGGCCATATTATGTCGGCTGCTGGAGTGGCAGTTAACCCTAGCAAGGTCCAAGACGTCCTAGATTGGAAACCACCTAAGTCAGTGCCGCAGATAATAAGCTTTCTTGGCATGGCAAGGTATTATCGTAGGTTTATTGAAGGTTTCTCAAGCATAGCAAGACCTCTCACCCAACTGCTCAAAAAGGAAACCAAGTATGAATGGACCCCAGCTTGTGAGCATAGCTTTCAAGAGTTGAAGAAAAGACTGACCTCTGCCCCAGTGTTGATTTTGCCCGATATTCGAAAGGATTTTGAAGTCTTTTGTGATGCCTCAAGACAAGGTCTTGGTTGTGTTCTAATGCAAGAGGGCTGGGTAGTAGCTTATGCCTCTCGACAATTAAAGCCTCATGAAGCCAACTACCCCACTCATGATTTAGAACTAGCAGCCGTGGTGCATGCTCTAAAAATTTGGCATCATTACCTTATTGGTAATCGCTGCGAGGTCTTCACAAACCATAAGAGCTTGAAGTATATCTTCACCCAAGCCGACCTCAACCTTAGACAGAGGCGATGGTTGTAGCTCATTAAAGACTATGATCTCGGAATTCACTACCACCCAGGTAAAGCAAATGTGGTGGCTGATGCTTTGAGCCGAAAAAGCTACTGCAATCTCCTATTAGTCCAAGAAAATCAGCCCAAACTATATGAAGAGATGAGGCGTCTCAACCTGGAAATTGTGGAGCAAGGTTCTGTGCATGCGCTTGAAATGGAGCCTGTGGTCCAGAAGCAGATCCGAGAGAATCAATTCAAGGATAAAGACCTCCTGGAGATAAGAGGCAATGCAGGGCAAGGCAAAGCTCCTGGATTTTCATTGGATGAGCAAGAGGTCCTTTGGTTCGACAAAAGGCTATGTGTGCCGAACTGGTAGGGCATAAAGGACCTCCTGCTTAAAGAAGCTCATGAATCACACTACTCCATCCATCCTGGGAGCACAAAGATGTACCAAGACCTCAAGGAAAGGTATTGGTGGGTGGGCATGAAGAGAGAAATAGCCGAGTATGTAGCCCAATGTGATGTATGCCAAAGGGTCAAGGCCGAGCACCAAAGGCCTGCTGGTTTGCTTCAACCTTTACCAATTCCTGAGTGGAAATAGGAGCAAGTTGGTATGGATTTCATCACTGGATTACCAAGAACCCAACCAGGTTATGACTCCATTTGGGTTATTGTGGATCGTTTGACCAAAGTAGCACACTTTATTCTAGTCAAAACCACCTATTCAAGCAACAAGTTGGCTGAGTTGTACTTAGCATGAATTGTATATCTACATGGTGTACCCAAGAGTATAGTATCTGATTCTCAATTCACCTCAAGGTTTTGGGAAGGTCTCCATGAAGCCTTGGGGACAAGACTTAACTTTAGCACTGATTACCACCCTCAGACGGATGGTCAAATAGAGAGAGTGAATCAAGTGCTTGAGGACATGCTTCGAGCTTGTGCTCTGGACTATGGGGATAGCTGGGATAAGAATCTCCCCTATGCTGAGTTCTCCTACAATAATAGTTACCAAGCTAGTTTGGAGATGTCACCCTTTGAAGCTCTATATGGGAGGCGGTGTAGAACTCCTCTCCTATGGGATCAAGTGGGGGAGCGCCAATTTTATGGACCCGATGTCATTAAAGAAGCTGAAGAAAATGTGAAGCTCATAAGGGAGCGCTTGAAGGAGGCTCAGTCTAGACAAAAGAACTACGCCGATACTCGACGCCGGGACCTGTCTTTTGAAGTTGGAGACTTTGTGTATCTTAGAGTCACCCCACTCAAAGGAGTTAGGAGATTTCGAACCAGAGGGAAGCTAGCTCCAAGATTTGTTGGACCATATAAGATATTGGCAAGACAAGGTGAAGTAGCCTACAAAATTGAGCTGCCCACTTCTCTTTCGGCAATGCACAATACATTCCATGTGGCACAATTGAGGAAATGCCTTTGAGTACCAGAAGACCACACCTCGCTGGAAAGCATTGACCTCCAAGAAGACCTCACTTATGTGGAGAGACCAATCAAAATTTTGGATATCATAGAGCATGTCACCAGGAGCAGGATCCTTCGAATCTACAAGGTGCAATGGAGCCACCATCCAGAGAGTGAAGGCACATGGGAAAAGGAGGAAGACCTTAGAGCAAACTACCCATACCTCTTTTGTCAAGTTGCTTGAATCTCGGGTCGAGATTCCCTTAAGGGGAGTAGGTTTGTGACACCCTGAATTTTTTTTAGAATCTTTTTGGAATTTTCAAAATAAAAAGAATCATTTTGTTTTGATGAGAATTCAAAGCTTAACCTGAAATTTCATAATGGATCTAAGCTGACTAACTCAAACTACAACTAAAAGTTCCTTGTTGGTTGCTGAGTTATTGGAGTTTTGAAGATTTTCGCTTCTCTGTCCATGTTCTTGTCTATCTCTGGTCTAGACCTCCCTTTGTTTGGGATCTAATGGCCCAGACCTCTCCTTCGTGTGGATCCAAAGGTTCGGACCTCCTTGGTGATGTCCTCCCCGGGTCCAGACCTCCTTGGGTCCAGGCCTCCCAAACGCTTGGACCTCTCTAGGTCTAATTCTCCCTCTCGGGTCTTCTCTGGCTTACAACCTCCCCAAGCCTGCGCCACCCTTATGTGCATTTGAACTCCTTTGGAACCCTGTGAAGCTTTTCGTGTTTTCTTGGACGTCCTTCGTTGCTTGTAGCCTTGAAATCCTTCTCTAGAGGTTCCTTCAAGACGTCGGCCAGAGTACCACTCCGCACCATGCGGTACTACCGCTTCTTAGGACCTCCCTTACCTTTATTTGACCTCCCGTGTCCTTCAGACCCTCCATGTCCTCTAGGACCTCCCTTACCTTTATTGGACCTCTCCTGTCCCATGGGACCTCCCGGGTCCTCAGGGACCTCCTCCTTAAATCGGGACCGTTAAGACCTCCCTGGAGATCTTAACTGTCTGCCTTCTCTTACAGATCTGGACCGTCAAGACCTCCCCTTTGGAAATCTTGGCCGTCCAGATCTCCCCTTTTTGGCAGATCCGATCGTTAGGACCTCCCTTGCGGGTAAGGACCTCCTCCTTGCCCTTGTGGACCTCCTCTGGTGCACTTGATCTTGACCGTTGGACCTCCCCTTTGGAGATCCAACCGTCAGGACCTCCCCGGTGGGTGAGGATCTCCCCTTGTTCACTGCAAGACCTTCTCAAGGTCCTTGTAGGACCTCCTATGCGGGTCTTCGCTGCCCCACTTGGCAGTCACACTCCTAGTTACTTTACCTTTGACTAAGTCCTTAGGCAAGGAAGTCTCCGCAGCATTTAATGCATGTTGTATCACATTAAATGCCCTCACCTTTGCAGTACTCATGTCATACCGATTGTCACATTCCTTGCCTACTCCCATCGTCCTCTTTACCAACTCTTGTTGACCTCTATCCTGGGTCATGTACATCGGCTTCCCCTATATATAGTTTGGGAAAGCCCTCCTTTCTCACTTTCTTCTTCATTTCTACTCTGTCTCAACCGAGCCTACCATAGACCTCCTCTCTCAAGTCTCTGGATCTCCTCCAACAAGTCTTTAGACATCTCTCTTGGGTCCTTAGACCTCTCCAGCGAGCTCCTTGGACCTCCTCTTGACCTTCCAACCTCTCTGTTGGTTTTGTCTTTAAGTTTATTTGGAGTTCTTTCGATCTTGTTTGAGCTTCGTTTGAATATTTGGTTTTTCACGTGTAGATTGTCAGGACCGTGGGGAGCCTGAAATCAGTGAGGGAGAGGAAGCAGCTCGAGATCTTGAGCAAGGCAAGTTACACTCTTGAACATGTTGCACCCAATACTTCAAATTACTTATGTCATTTTCAAAGATGTATGCATGCTTACTTTACTAAGTATTTCAATGCCTATCTTTCAATCCATAGTTAAACCTACTGTTTGGTATGACCTCTATCCATGATTGAATCACCCTCATTGTCACCCTAGATAAAATCTGGTTCTTGCAATAGTGAGGACCCGAAGCTCTTGAAAAATAAAATGCTTAGCAATGCTTATGCCAAAATCTTGATTTGGGAGTTTTGACCAAAACTATCATTTAATCAAATGATTTGAGCCGTGGCATTGGTGTGCCATGGAGATTTCGGCCATGAAATTGGTGTGTCATGGATGTTCTACTTGTGGCCTTGGCATTGGTGTGCCATGGAGAATCGTAAAGCATAGTAAATGAAAAATGGTTTTGACTTGGGCGAAGCTGGTTGCTTGGTTGGTGCATGTCTATGCACGGGGGGTCATATGATCCGACACCCCAGGGTTGAGGTTTGTCGCCCAAGTCGGTTAAGGACCGGTCTTTGAGACACCACTTGCTAAGCCTATAATGGGCTATGCCAAAATTGTGCAACCACATGTCCCAAAGATGGGCGTGGGACTGCTAATTAATTTGCAAAGCTCTCATCAGAGTTTGCCTCATGACGACGCGGTGGGTTTGTCATGTTATGACTAGTTGTAGTCCCACCTGGTATAAGAGGGGGCACCCCATTAACCCGGCGGGTTTGTATCCAAAGGGGGGATTTGCGAAACCTTAATGTGGGTGGACTGCGATAGAGCAATGCATTGTAAAGGCCTTGTCATGTCTTCTAGACCTCTCACCAAAGGAAGTGTGAGGTGGCATCGACGGATGTCAAGCAAACTAGAGAATTCATGTCATGTGGGTAAAGTGTGCAACCTCTGCAGAGTGTAAATCTATTCAAATAGCCGTGTCCACGGTCATGGACATGCTGGCAATGTCACTCAAAGTTAGCTCTTGGTTTTGGTTTTCAAAAGAAATATTGAAAATTGGTTTTGGTGGTTTAACCAAATTGGGTGTGGGCGGGAAGCCTTGTGCTGGAGGGTATCCTTCACCATTTCAATGATGAATGCTATCCTACTGAAAATAGACTTGCAAAAGTGAATTTTATCTATGGTAACCTGCCTTGAAACTTAATACTTGTACTCGAAATAAAATTGGCTTTATGCAAATCCACCCTAATATGTCTTTGTCCTTTGATATACCCTATGCATGTCATTCATTAATTGACGGGTGTAACTTGCGAGCACGGTTGTTGTGCTCACTCTTGCTTGATTCATGAATTGAGCAGATGAAGACTCCTATGATGATGAAGATGATCAACTCAACTAGGCAGCGCCCTCGGCCCGATCTGTGGTGTAGTGGGTGGACCATGTCTTTGGTTTTTCTGCTGCGTTTGTGTGCTCTCTGTTCTTTGGAGCTTGTAAGCAACCTTGTAATCAAACCTCCTTTTCTTTGTTAATAAAGTCTTGTGGATGTATATGTTATCACTTGTTTGCTGCGAGAACCAGTCGATGATCTCTGGGGGCTGGTTTGGATCGCAGTGGATTTCAGGCTCGTCCTCAAGCCTCACGACCTCCTTGGGTTGGCTCCTTTTGGACCTCCCCGAGTAGTGCGTGAAGTTTGGGTAGGCCTGAGGTCCAACGACCTCTGCGGGTTAGGACCTCCCAGACCTCCGAGTGTCCTCTTGGACCTCTCGGGAGGTCTCAGGCGATCTCACCGGATGTCTCTCGGGACGCCCCGGGGTTCCTTTTGGACCTCCCAGGAGGTCCTAAGGGACCTCCCGGGGCTGCCCTGGACAGGGTCGTTAGATGTACCTAGTCTCCGACCAAGTTGTTGCTCGTAGGAGCTATGAATTGGTATTTGGTTCTAATTCCAAGTATATTCTTTACCGTGTGATGAATGGAACACGTGTTGTATACTCCATACCACGCGACGTTACATAATCCTAAGACACTAACAAACAATCACCATACGGTTGAGTGTCTCACAGATGCTCAACCGCAGAGCGGTTAATACTTTTTTGAAACGAAACGGCGACTAGAGGGGGGGTGAATAGGAGCACGATCTCTTTTTCTCCTTGATCAAATTCAACACTAATTTCACTCCAATAGCGATGAAAGCTATGAAGATCAATATACAAGTATAGCGGAAGACTTGTATTGAATCCAATCAAAACCCCGAGGCAAATAGACCAAAATCACCAAGAACTGAAATCCAAATGAGTTGGGCGGTCAGACCTCTTTGTACCCAGCGGTCTGACCTCCAGCCCAATGAACAGTAAAATCAGCCCGAACTCAAAATCATAAATTGGTCTAACTTTTGATCGACAACCCCAAACTTCACGAAACTTGAAACATACATTCTCTAAGATGTCAGGAACCTATTCAATCAAAGATCGTGAAGATCATTGCCAAAGTTCCGAACTTTTTCCGTTTGAGTGAATGTTGCTTCAAAACCGAGCCAAAACGAAAATATGATCTAAAAACTTGCTCGTGGGTAAACGATGATCAAGATGATCCTAGATGCATTCCCACATGTCACAGCAAGTAAGATCCAGGCCAGAAACCAAAGGCAAACCAACGGATCAAAGAAAGCCCCAAAATCACAAAATAGAGAGCAAAAACAAAAAGAGACTCATCTTGAGGAATCTTGCTTGGATTGATTTAAGATTGACGTTGGTTTACAGCCACTCCATCCAAGAAGACAAATGCTCAACACATGAGCACACAATCAATCCAACTCTCTAGAACCCTAACCTCTCCACTATTCTCTCATAACCCTAAAACACAAACTAGGGTTTTAGATATGAGGGTTGGGAGGTGCACAACCAGCACCCTCCCCTATTTATAGTGGAGGCTAGCTTCTAGAAGGATATCCCTAATAGGCACCCGTTAAGCAAACACACAAACGGGGTTCACTTACGCACGTATTTCAAAGCGTCATCTTCATCTTCTCTTGACCTAAACCACTTCTCCTTGCACCACGGTTCAGCTAAAAGCCATTAAGGCGGTATTTAGGTAAAGTTACCAAAATACCCCTTCTCGATCTTTCTCCAAAGACCGAGTCCAAATCTTTATGAAGCAATCTCATGCTTCGCCACGTGTAGGTTGATCAACGGCTCTCTTGATGTCAGCAAGTCTCTCCCATCCAGCTCCCACCAAAACCACCATGGCACTTGCACCGACCCTCGCGTCGCTTGATGCAACTTGCCGCACCGAACTTCCCGTTCGGTCATCCTTGTCCATTTTGTGCTATGCTTGAATCCACTGACTTCACCCAGCATCCTTGATCGTTCTGAACCTCAGCTCTCCAAGCCTAGTCCCGATCATCCTCGTCGTTGACCATCGTTGACCTCCAAGCCTCCTGCACAACAATAGACCAAGAAATCGATTCCGGGAACAAATTCTTCACAGCTTGACCCACGTTAGTCAAAACATGCATCATGCAACACATATGCACTGAAACCCATGAACTTGACCTAACCAACGAACATCGCCACCATGCTGGTCAGCGAAACAAGTCAAAACCGCTCAGACCGCCACCCATGGCCGGTCTGACCACCCCCTGGCCGGTTTGACCGCCCAGCAAGGGACTTAGCCAAATTTCCTCCCTAAAAATCTGAAACCTCTCTAAAAATTTCAAATGAATAGAACTTTTGACTCGAAACTCCAAAAATTATGAGACCAAGTATAGAAGAATCCTCTCTTGCCTACACCCTTTATATTTTGGCCCAGCTCCAAACTCAAAAACAC
Source organism: Phyllostachys edulis (assembly GCA_036346405.1). Lineage (NCBI taxonomy): Eukaryota > Viridiplantae > Streptophyta > Magnoliopsida > Poales > Poaceae > Phyllostachys > Phyllostachys edulis. The sequence continues at coordinate 13,693,018 of CM070560.1, read as the reverse complement.
TTTTATGGCCGGTCAGATCGCCGCCCATTGGCCGGTCTGACCGCCATACAGGCCGGTCTGACTGCCTGGAGCCTGACAGAAACTGAACTTTGCCGAAAACGAGTGTTTCGACAAACCTTCAACGCCATTGCCAATTGTATCATAATCCTAAGATCGTGAGCATATCCCCATAATATCCACAACTTTATCAACCACTGCGTCGTTCCAACCAGTCGCGACGCTTCACAACGGACGTCTTCTCTAGGAGTAACTGCCACCTCTTCGGAAGTTATTTAAAGATGGTGCGCGGACGAAAGGAGGATCATCTGGCATCAGATTAGAGGATTGCCTTGCATCAGATTAAAGCAACGCAGTCAGCCTTAGATTCATACTTCAAGTCTGATTAAATAGCATAGCAAGCATCACGCTCAGTGTAATTATGATTAGTTCACCGCCGGGTCGTAGACACCCCCTGTAATAGCCAGTTCATATCAATAAAGAGCAGTCTCATTCTCTCCCAAGAAATCTGTGCTATTTTCCTTTATTTTATTTCGTCAGATCGGCAACTCGATCGTCGATGGCTGGCGCCGTCCGTGGGGAAGAAGGCACAGATTTCCTGAAGAAATTCTTCGCTCATCAAATCCTTGCCCTTTCCTCATAATCGCTCATGCGGCTATGGCAGGAAGTTGAGACGAGGAGAACTAGTTAGACTTGGCAGACTACTCCAACCTCGATATGGATGGATGCATCCGCACCATGCAAGAAAACGAGATGTCATCATCCTCCTCCTCCATCGGCTCGCATGTCGCAGACATTAGCGAAATCGACCGGATGGATAAGGATACACTACTACGACAAGTGACACTTTCAGAGGAACAAGCCATTCCGACCAGCTCAGAAAATCCGAGGGCCTCTCCAAGACCAATCCTTTCGACCGGCGAAAAAAGTGACGAAGTTTAACACTGCAACTTGAGGATCAATATACTCTTGATGAGACCATGGCTGAAAGGTAATTTTGACAGCAACTTGTTGCAATCCAAGTTAAAAGAGGATACATATAAAACGGTACAGAATCTCATAGGATGGATGGTACACGGTGTTAATGTATACTACGCATGGCGTAGTTTTTTGTTAGTCACTGTCACTTAGTTGTAGGCTGGTTTTGCGGCAGCTTCTTAAAAATGCTTTTGTTTTGCCCTTGCGATTTTATTATGCTCTTTTTTATTAGGTAGCTACTTGAGAACATCTTTTTTTAGTCATAACTCTTGCAAAGACGCTAGGCGGGGCTAGGGTGATAAGATGTTTATTCTCTCTTGTACAACTATAAGCTGTCTATTCACAGAATATTACTTGTGTCAGTAAATATTCCCATAAATGATTATACTTGTAACGAAAAATTAGAAATGGAACCGAATGAGAAGGGGCGCAAGTTATGGTTGCACTAAGGTATTGACTTGGTGGAACAAAAACCACTCGATAAAGATACCACAAACCAGAGGCGAAGCTAGTCATGAGCCAAACCTCAGGCCACTTAGCTACTTTTCATCTAAAGTCAAAATTTTCTGTTTTTATAAAAAAAATTTACATGACATTTTGACTATACGTCTCGAGCCATTACCCGAGACCCAAAACCTAGCTCTATCCCTACCACAAACTAAGTAGCAGACCACTCGGATACAATAATAAAGCACTACATGCAAAAGATCCCAGGAGGTGGAAATTGCCCATCATTGCACTGTGCACTGCACCAGGACCCTCAATCCCTCATTGACCTCTGCCTCCACTCAGCACTTGAATTAGTGCATCCCTCTCTTCTCCATCTCACTGTATGGTTTTCCCTAGCCCAAGCCCAAGGGCTGCTGCTGATTACGTTACTGCACTTGGAGACCATGGCAATGGTGCCGGCAGCAAAGGGAAAATCCATCTTTGGGGAGCTCGAAGAGGAGGCGGCTTGCGAAGCTGTTGGCCTGAGCAATGTTGCGAAGGATCTGGAGGGCGAGATGACCAGAATCAAGTTGTTGCTTGGGGCAGCTCGAACAGGAAAGATCAAGAACGAGCAGCTGGTGCTATGTCTCCAAGAACAGAAGCAGCTGCAGTATGACGGCGAGGATCTGCTGGATGAGCTCAGCTTCTACCGCCTGAAGCAGCAGATCGAAGGAGGTACTTTTCGCCTTATCAGCAGCTGACTCTAAAATTTGTGTAGAATCGTTAATCCCTAACTCTCAGTGTTATTTAATTTTTAAATCACACCCTCGCAAATCGACGAAGCAATTTCTTCGCCTCTCCTTGCACTGGCCCGCAACGAGGATAGGAATACCTCTCCTACACATAAATCAAACTAGAACTTCTCCATCTCACGTGTAGAAGAAAAGCGATGCAAACCTTTCTCTTCAGCACACCAACCCGAGCAGAAGTTTGAGAACAGCGACGGGAGCAGGAAGACATTCAATTGAAATATGCTTGAATTTGATCTCACTTTTTATTGCTGGATCATTATGTTTATAGCTACAAAGTGTCCTAACATCCTCAAATCCTAAGACAAAATCAGCATATGTGCTGCAGCCCCTAGCACCTCACGTGAGCCCCAAAATCTCACGTACTACTCAAAATCTGTAGCAGCCCCAACTAGCAATCAACTAAGCATCTGTGCTGCCACCGCTAGCAATCAACTAAACCATACAGCGGGCAGCGGCTATGCTAGCACCCAATCACCAAAATCTCACATCCAAAGACGTGGACAGCATCTATTCCCAGCCGACAGCACCTAATCTCATCCAACGTCTGTAATCACCGCTAGCACATGACCTCCTGCGGAGAGTCACATCCTGCCGCAATCACCAACCGCCGAAAATCCTCTTGCCAAAAATACCTCCTGCCCTCTCAGCTTTCTAAATTTTAGACACTTCAGAATTATGGTTTTCCAATTTCTCTCCGCTTTCCAAATTTTACTCAGCTTTCTAATTTTAGATACTCTAAAATTGCCACGTGTTATAGCCTCCGAACCACACTTTCGTAGCTTCAACACGCATCACCCATCTTTGATCTCCACGCGCTCCAACTTAAGCTCGACCGTCTCCTCTAGCATCCTCGACCGAGATGACTTCGCACGAAGCCATCTTCCAGTCCTTATCGTAGACCACAATCGCCTCCGAGTTACCATGCATATGCAAAGACCAAAGCAATATTTTTTCTCAACACAAGTTCTTCTCAACTTAACTGATAAAAGTTCACACACACACACACACTATACGCCTCAAATAACATCAGAAAGCAACATTGTCAATTATTCATCAACTAAAATATTCTAGACCTAGCCACATGGTCTAACAAGTTGCAGTTGTTAAGGATATAAGGGTATTTATGGTATTTCCTATTGTATTAGGGCTTAAACTTGTGTCCCTTTGTACCCTACATATATTGCCCATTGGGCCTCTTCAATATACACACAATATTCATAGCATGGTATCAAAGCCACGGTTAGGATTAGCGTTACTGTAGCCACCGCCGCCGCTAGCCTCTGCTGCCCCCAGGAGAATCGATCTTCGCTCCCGGGGTGGCCAGATCCGGATCCACTCAAGACGCCGCTTGTGCTCTCTCCCATTGGTCTCCTAAGCCGCCGTGTTTACCACAAGCAACAAAGAAGAATGCGTGTGCATCATCGCAGCCTCTAAGATCATCTTCACGAACATCGAGATTGATTGTCCATTCGATCGCCGCCCAGATCCATCCTCCCGCTTGATCCGGCTCGCCGCCATTGCCACCCACGATTTCGAGCATCCTCGACGCCATCGCCGCCATACCCACCAAAGCTCTCGCCACGGATCCGTGATCTTCGCTGCTCGCCTGGCCTCTCGAGTCGCCCTTGCAGCTACCGTCATTGCTGCTGCCTCTGCTAGCGCCTTGGCAAATCTCGGATCTGGCTGTCCCCGCTCGGATCCGCTCCTCCTCAGCCCCGATTCGACACATGATCTGCTCTTCCTCGCTCAGCGTCACCTCGTCTTCATCGGCGAATTGGGCTTCCTCTTCATCGTCCCCACTTGGATCCGGGGAGCTGAGGCCGACCGCCTCGGGCATCGACTCTACCTCCCTTGGCCTCCTCACTGCCCCCGCCATCCTGTGCTCAAGCCTCACGCGCATCTCGCCGACGTCGCTCGCCTCGTCGCCAGATCTCCTTTAGATGCCTCATCTCCAAGCTTTCCTTTTGCGCCACCCTAGATCACTAGATCGAGCCGCGCCTCGACTTCGCTCATTGCTTCCTCGTCTCTCTTCATGGCAAATTTCTAAGACCATCGTCACCTCTCAAGACCATGCTTTCTTCCTCCTTGACCGCCACGAATCTTCTTTGGGCTGCCTCTCGGATTTGCCTTCGGCTCGGCCTCCTTTGCCTTCGGTGGTGTGTGGCTTTTGTTGTGCGGCTGTCGGTGGAGAGAAGCTGTGTTGGTGTGGTGCTTGCTTTGTGCGTGAGAGAAAGAGAGAGAGAACAGAGGATGGGAAGGAGAAAATGGGAAGGTTTTGTGTCGGCGATCCACTGGATATTAACTTTCCCATGACCCATGGCAGGGAACTGTTGGTGTTGGTGGGATAGCAAATTAGCAATGGAAAGTTGGCTAGTGAATTTCACAACTGACCAAACGTGTGGAGGGGAGAAGTGCAGCACGAAGCGTTTTTTGGCTGGATCGCTGCTGCACTTTCTTGATTTGTGTTGGCTTCCGATTAGTGGTTCGGATGTGCTAGCTATCATTGCTGCTACTGCTGCTAGTTATCCTTTGGTTTTTATTTCTTTGTGTCATTGTTTCCGTTGCGTCCATCCAAGTCCGTAAAACTCTATCCTTAGAGTTCTTCTGTGCCATGCGAGTCCACAAATTTATTATCAGTCATAGAAGTATAGAAATTTCTTTGCATGGCAGCAGCCGCTGCTCTTTTCTTCAAGCCACTACAGATCCGTTGCTCCAAACTTTTAAGGCCGCCGCGCTTCCTGGGCACTGTGTCTTTGTTGCGCTTCCTGTGCACTGTGCCGCCGTCGTCTAGGCTTCGATCTGCACCGCTATGCTTCTATCTATTCCTATTCGTCTTGATTTGATAGTTTTCTCAATTTTTGTCGGTTTCATCATCTTCTTCGTCATATTGTCGCGGTCGACTTTGCTCCTGCACCTTGTGCTTTATGGGCTGTCGCACGACCCCGGATGGGAGGAGATCTTTTAACGATATATTTTCTCAGAGCTACATGCTACGATGACATTATCAAGACTCGGATTTTGGATTTTCTCTATTTTTGTGTCAACCCTTTCCAAATGCAATGCTATTACATACGTCTTGCATTTGAGGGGGTGTTAAGGATATAAGGGTATTGATGGTATTTCTTATTGTATTAGGGTTTAGACTTGTGTCCCTCTGTACCCTATATATATTGCCCATTGGGCCTCTTCAATATACACACAATATTCATAACAGCAGCTATTTGCTTATTCTAGTATGCATCACCTTGAGTAATTGTATGTAACACACCGACCCGCCACCTGGGTCCGGAATGCTACCACTATACATAACATAATACAAATATTGCGCAGCTAATTTAACGATTAAACATCTTACAACAAGAATGGAGTTTCTAAGGAGAAAGACTTAAATTATTACAAACTTAGCGCAACCAACTTAACAATTAACCATATTACAACCACAAAAGTGAAACATCATGGGAGGAAGGTTTGCAAGAGAACTACATGTGACGTGGATGATCTATCTCCCTTCCCGAAACATGTTATTTGCAACGATCACCTAAAAACATTAATAAGCAAGGGTGAGTCCGAAGACTCAGCAAGCACACAATAGAGACGATAAACATTGCCAAATCAACAAAATCATAACCAGGTCATTATTTCCACCGCTAGCTTTCCATTAGTACAACACATCATTATTCTACATGCTCAGTAGATCAATGCATTGCCCATACATGCGAATGCACCAACATGCTCATGCTCATATGCATCTCATCAGCTGATACCGGTATCGCGGAGTGTTTACTCATCGATGAAACACTCTTCCCCATCTTCGTTAGGATGTGGTCCTTACATTGTCGGACTCTATCTAGTTCCTACAGATGTAAGACTTTATCTAGAGCACACCGGACTAGTCATGTAACTTTCTCACCGACCTCACCGGATTAGTTACATGACTTTCTCACCGACCTGGCTCATGCATTCTGCCATGATGCAAATGCACATGTCTATTGTCATTAACATGAATCATCATTGTCATCATTGACAAGATAGTTTCATTGCTCACCTTGTCCCATCTTCATTACCATCAACATGAAACCGTTATCATATAAGTATCATCATTTAACATTGAAACCATTATCATGTAGTATCATGTAAACATTTTCAAGGAAGCATCACCATACAAACATTATCACGTAAGCATCATCACATAAGCATCATTATGAGAACATCATTATATCACACGAACATCACATTCTTTTAGCACTTACAGGTTATCGCTTTACTATGCACTTGCCTGTTAACCAAGCGGAGCAGAGTAACGTGCGGACGACACCGTTCCCGAATCTCCACCTAAACCGGCATTCAACCTGACTCAATATATATAGCAATACATGCATACGCACACGAGCGGCGTTAATCCTACGCGCAAAAACGACAAAATTAAACCCCTCTCACCGAGCATTATTTCACTAATCCTGGTACCAACAATAAATCATGTTAATAGGTCAAAGACTCACATCATCAAATTTTTGCGAATAACAAATTTAGATACCGCCCAAATTTCTTTCCTCTTTTTCTTTTCCTTCTTCCTTCTCCTTTTTTTTTTTTCCTCATCCCTTTACCCCTACCAAACCACCCGAGTCCCCACTTCATTTCCCACCTCCCTATCTCTCACACTCATTCTCTCCTCTCCTCATGGCTCCGCCTCCTCCTCCGTGCGCCTCTCTCTCCGGTCTGACGGCCTGCCCCCCTGGCCGCGCCCTCGGCTCCCACCCGCCACACTGCGCCCGGCCCGGCCCGCCTCGGCTTCTTCCCCGCTACCATCGCCCTGGCTCGTCTGGCTTAGCCTCCGGCCACCACCGCCTCCCTTGGTGCAAGAAGACCGCCTCTCCCGGCTCGCCTCGGCCACGGCGCCTCCCCTGCCGCCGCCTGAGCTCCACCGGGTAAGATCTGCCCTCCCTCCCCCTTTCACTTTGTCCTTCCTAGTGCTAAGCCCTACCGGTTCGATTGGGATGGAGGAACCTACCTGGCTTGCCGGTTTGCCCTCGCCCCGGCTCCTACTGCCGCCCGTGGCTGCTGCCTTGCCTCCTCTTGGTTGCCTTCGGTGGGGAAGAAAAATGGGATGGGGGGAGAGAGTGGGCTGTGGCTTGGTCTTATCTTCCTCCTCTCTCTCTCTCTCTCTCTCTCTCTCTCTCTCTCTCTCTCTCCTGTTGTTTTCCTTCTACTGTGGGGAGGTGAATTGGTAAATATGTTCTCAATAACCCTTCCATTCCCTGTTCCTCTCTACTGGTATTACATTGTATTCAGAGAGCAACGGTGATCAAGTAATTAACACAACAAAATGTTCTCTTTTGATTTGTTTTGCATCCTTTTGATGTAACAAGTAATGTATCTACCTCTGCAGGCTATTCCAGTGCGCCTTTGTGTACCTTATCTTCTGATCTCCGGAGCAGCGATGAGCTAATGCACACAAACATAGTTGACGTGCTTTGTGTGCCACACGACAAAAGGCAGGGTATTCTTCACACCATGAAGGAAATCGTTAGACAGTCACGAGACATCACTGTTCCAGTACGTCAGGCACTCAAACTAGATAAACTGGATTTGGTTGCAATGTCAAACCAGGGCCAGAGTGAAATCTCAAGCTCACGTCTAACGGGATCATATGTTGCTGAACCGAAGGTGTATGGAAGGATAAAGAGAGACTGGATCATAGAGCTAATGACAAGTGATACTCTTGGTGGTTTTACAGTTCTGCCGATGGTAGGCAATGGAGGGGTGGGAAAGACAACTTTCGCTCAGCTTGTATACAATGATCCAAGAGTGGAAAGTCATTTTGAGTTGAAGATGTGGGTTTGTGTGTCTGATAACTTTGATCTAGTAAGGCTCACACACGAGATGTTAGATTATGTCACCGAACAAGAACACACAAATATAAGAAACTTTAACAAGCTTCAGCAAATGCTCAAGAAAAATACACAATCAAGGAGGTTTCTACTTATTCTAGATGATGTATGGGATATTTCAGACAAATGGGATAACTTGTTGGCTCCTTTGAAACACAATCAAGCAGTGGGTAACTTTGTTCTGGTGACTACAAGGGATCTATCCCTGGCACAAGTCATAGGCACAGTGGACCAAGTTCATTTGGATGCATTGAAGAGAACGATTTCTGGCTGTTGTTTAAATCATATGCGTTTGGTGACGAGAAATACAAGGCATCCAAGGCTACAGGCTATTGGTCGTGAAATTGCTCGTAAATTAAAGGGTTATCCATTAGGAGCAAAAACTGTTGGTGCACTATTGAGGAAGAGTGTTACTGTAGAGCACTGGAGCAGAATTCTAAGGGATGAAGAGTGGAAATCCCTGCAGAATAGTGTTGGTATCATTTCTGCTCTTAAGCTAAGTTACGATCATCTACCCTGCCATTTACAGGAGTGTTTCTCTTACTGTTCTTTGTTCCCCAAGGATTATAGATTTCATGAAGCAGAATTGGTCCAAATGTGGATTTCACAAGATTTTGTGTAGACTGGAGGCGATAGGAGCCGGATATCTGGCTGATTTAGTCAGTTTTGGGTTTTTCCAGCAAATGAATCATTTGGACATGGTTAGTGGATACTATGTGATGCATGATCTTATGCATGATTTGGCATGTTTGGTTTCAGCAAATGAATGTGTTACATTAGATGGCTCAGGGCCCAAAGTAATATTACCAGGAATACGTCATTTGTCTATCACATGTTATCCATATAGATCTGACTACCCATCACTGGTTGAGAAGATTGAGAAACAGCTGTACAAAGTAAGGTCAGTGAGAAAGTTGAGGACCCTGATGTTAATTGGAGTATGTAAGTGTTGCTTTTTAAGATTCTTCCAAAACATATTCGGAGAAGCACAAAGACTGCGTTTGCTGCTATTGAAAGAAAGGTTTACCTGTTCTGATAGAGCTTGTGCTTATCTTGATTATTCTATTTGTGATAGCGAACTATGTGTCATATGAATCTCACTGTAGTACAAAGCCTTTATTGCTTCACTACTGATCTGTAGTAGTTCCAAGCCCGATTGGAGAGTCGCAAGCAAGACCCCAAGTGGCACGAGGCTATGTTGGAGGCTGGCGGCTCTAGAGAAGAATAAGACTTGGGAGCTTGTACCTCTCCCAATGGGAAAGAAGGTGGTTAATTGCAAATGGGTATACATTGTGAAGCAAGACCCAAATGGGAATTTTGAATCCTTGCCTACCAGAGGCTTGTTGGTGCGTCTCATTTACTTGTGTCACACAAGGCCCGATATCTCCTATGTGTGAGTGTTGTGAGCCGCTATATGCATGACCCTAGGGTGGACATTTGGAAGCGACTAATCGAATCCTACGATATTTAAAGGGAAGTCTGGAAAAGGTCTATGGTTCAAAAGGAATGATCATTTGGATGTTGATCTTCGCTATTTGAATCTGGATGAGAAACAGCTGTACAAAGTAAGGTCAGTGAGAAAGTTGAGGACCCTGATGTTAATTGGAGTATGTAAGTGTTGCTTTTTAAGATTCTTCCAAAACATACTGTCCTATTTGTGATATTTTGAATCCTTGCCATCTTCGCTATTTGAATCTGGATACTGTCCGAAAAATGGGAGGTAAGCGTCAAGATGTGAGCAAATTTTACAATCTTCAAGTATTAGATGGCGTCTATGAGGTTGATCCCGAAAAACTCTGTAATCTTGTCAAATTGAGGCATCTCGTTGGGATTCAGCGGGTTCACGCAAGCATTGCTTATGTAGGCAAAATGACTTGTCTTCAGGAACTACAAAATTTCGTGGTTCAAAATACCGCTGGCTTTGATATAGGACAGATTGAATTGATGAATGAGCTTGTATTACTCCGAGTTTCCCACCTAGAGAACATCAAATCTGGAACTGAAGCTTGCCGGGCGAGACTAACAGACAAAAGCCACCTCGATGAACTAAGCTTGTCATGGCATGATTGTGGTGTGAGTTCTGGACTTTCTGCCCAAGCAGCAGCAGGTGTGCTTGAGGCTCTTCAGCCACATCGAAACCTGAAGCATCTCCACATAACTGGGTACATGGGTGTTACATCCCCAAGTTGGCTTGCCGCTAATCTCTCAGTTACCTCTTTGCAGACAATTCATTTAGAGAACTGCAGGGAATGGCTTATACCCCCATCACTTGGTGAGGGCAATTCGGCTGCAATGTGCTTTGTACTCCCATTTCTCAAACGTCTCAAAATAGGGAGATGTGGTATCGCAGGGAAGTGGATATCTCAGATGTTGTCACACACTCAGACCTTGTTTATGTTGCATTTAACAGATTGTCCAAACGTTAAGTTATTGCTGATCAATTGTCCCATCGAAGAGGCAGGAGGTAGCAATTTGGCTTCACCATCAGGATGCCCAGCTGCAGTAGCAGCAGCACCAGATGAGTGTATTCTTCAGGTTCCAACAGATGTCTGTTCATCTCTAGGGAAGTTACATATTTCCAATTGCCCAGATGTGATCCTTGGTGGGGGAAAGGGAGGCTTTGCGGCTTTCAAGTCCCTCAAAGAGCTAGAAATTAGAGGGTGCCCCAGTCTGCTCTCATCCATGTTCCGGGAAAATGGAAATCCCCTTCCGCTGTTACTTAATACAATTGATATAGACCATCTCCCAGCGGATGTCCTCCTTGGAGAGAATATGAGCTCCCTCTACAGGTTGTCAATATGGAAGAGCCCACGGTTGAAGTCTCTGCAACTGCATTCGTCTTGCACTGCATTGGAGTATCTGCAGATCAGCAAATGTGAACAACTGGCTGTGTTGGAGGGATTGCAATTCCTCAACTCTCTCGACGTCCTGGATATTGCATTTAGTCCTGAGTTGTCCGTAACGTGGGATCTCAAATTGCGAGAGCAAGAAGAAGGCAGTGGTCAAACCAGCATTCTGCTTCCCCCGTCAGTCCAGAACCTCAGTATCTGGGATCTCACAGACAAGCTTCAATCCCACCTGCTGTCCTTCCTTCCCTCCCTCTCCAGGTTGTGGGTATATGACAGTCCAAATTTGACGTCTCTGCAGCTAGGATCATGCACAGCATTGGGATGTCTGACAGTTGCGAATTGTAGATCTCTATCTTCACTAGAGGGCTTGCTGCACATCAGAGGCTTTATGGAGTTGACAGTGTCGGATTGCCCAGTCTTAATTCCACATTTGGAGCTTGTGTTCCGACAGCCATGGAGCCATGGCCTGTGGTCTCAATTGGATGCCCTTACAATTGATGACCCCTCTATCCTCGTAGTACCTATCTGCAAACGCCTCACCTCCCTCAGTTGGCTGTCGCTAGGCTCTCATTATTTTGTTGGAAGCAAGCATATTAAGAGAATGGTGGGCCTAACAAAGGAGCATGAGAGCGCGCTTCAGTGCCTCACTTCCCTCAGGGTGCTCCAAATTGAGAACTGCCCAAATCTCTTACATCTTCCTGCGGACCTTTATAACCTTACCTGCCTTGAGCTTCTAGTGATCACCAATTGTCCAGGGATCTCAAAACTACCAGAAAAGGGCCTCCCGCCTTCTCTAATAGATCTGTGTACAGATGGATGCAGCAAGGAGCTAAATGAGCAATGCAGAATGGCAGCAAAAGAGAAGGTCAGGGTTCGAATTGATGGAGAATCTGTGAACTGATTGCAGTATTTAGTGTGCAACGAGCCATGGGTGAGCTGCTTGCAGGTTAAGCTTTACCACACTACATCTTCACAAGTAATCGATACCCTCAACCTCCTCTTGCTGAAGTAAGTTATCTGTCAGCAGGTATGCAAGGCTATACACATATTACTGCTGTGGCTTTCTGTCTTCGGAAGATCATCCGGGGTGTTCAAGGCATAATTTGCCTGTATCTAACCCCTGTTCTTCCCTTGATGCACATCATACTGCTAAAACGTTTTTTTGTCTCTTAGCAGGCGCTAATGAAACCCCAAAAAATCATGCTCATGCAGCAGCAGACTAACTGCTGCGATTAGATTTGGTAACATTGGCAAGTATTAGCATTGCAAGTGATTGCAATTTATATTATCACTGTCATTGAAAAGGAAAGTGAATAGAATCACCTTGGCTATTGTCAGTATTGCTATAAAGTATTCCACAGTGGCCCTTTTTTTACCTTCAGAATCGCAATTCCCTCAAGACAGAACAAGCAAATAAAAAAATTTAGGGGAAACAAGCATTCTGTGAAGAATGACGGTTGGAACAATCCAACTCTTACTAAAGTGATAGAATCTCTTGCAACTTTAGTGAAACATTTAATATAACTACGGTTTTATTTTTCAGATTCTTGTGTATATATTGGTGCCATAGAACTATAGAAGATGCAGCGAATTCCTGGTAACCACATTTTCGCAGGCACTGCAAAATAACCCTGATGCTTAAGCAAAGTCGGGTGAGCAAGCGTCTTCCTTTATCAAGACAAGAGTGAGGTTTGTGTTGCTTACAAGGATTCAAAAAATGGATACGGAAAAATATCGGCTGGTTACCGGTTTTAAACCGGCCAGATTTTATCAAACAAAGAATTGAAGGCTCTAACGGAATTTTGAATGTTAATGGCCGGAATTGACGGGTTACCAGTTGGTTACCGGTGAATAGGGAAACAAGTTTGACACAGAATTATCCGTCGACAAGAAATCGATTGATAAGAAGGCGTTCATGTTATTGCTTCATGTATACAATTAACTGTGCTGCTTTACCTCTAATACTTTCATTAGCTGGGAGTGCTCAATGACAACACCAAAGAAGATGTTGCATGCAGTTTCCTGCAGCTGTTTGCAGGGCCACTCTCAGAGGCCGCGATCAAGGCGATTGCGGCACTAGTGGGTCTGGGAGTGGAGGACTACCGTTTACTCATCTTCGCACCGGAGCTGGAGGGGACAACAACAACCAAGGCACATGCCTAAGCTGGTGATGGCTAGCAAAGCTGTTCGTGAAGATCCGTAACATTCCCGTCTTCGAACGGTGAATGGTGTTTGCTAAGTTGGTATTCGTTTTCCTTCGTCTGTTTTTCAGTGGTTTCAAACCCTCTAGCTTCTTTAAGCTCGGGTTTATGTTTCAACCTTCTTGATTTCCGAAACTCAAATTTAGGTTTGAATTTCTCCTTTAGCCGTTTTGGCCCTCTTCCTCTTGGACCTTCTCTAGGACCTCCCCAGAACCTCTCTAGGACCTTCTTGTTCTCAGGATCTCTTCCTCAGAACCTCCTCTTCAGGATCTCCTCCTCCTCGAGACTTCTTCCTTTAGGACCTCTTCCTCAGGACCTCCTTGTCCTCCACGACTTCCTTTAGGACCCCCCCCCTTTTTTTTTTGCAAAGATCACCCTTTTGGTCTTTTTGCAAAGATCACCCTCTTAGTCAAGACTACTCTTTTAGTCGCGACCTCCCTTTTTGCAAAGGCCACCCTCTAGGTTACGACCTTCCTTTTTGCAAAGACCACCCTCTTAGTCAAAACCACCCTCGTGGTCTTTTTGCAAAGATCACTCTCTTGGTCCAGACCACCCTATTGGTCACGACCTCCTTTTTTGCAAAGACCACCCTCTACCTTCCCTCAGGACCTCCCTCAACCTCCCTCTTAGCTCTCTTAGTTTAGACCTCCTTCTTGGTTTAGACCTCCTTACTAACCACTCGAAATCGTTGAGCAGTTGCTCCTCTTCTTGTCTTTTGTTTTGCTCTTCTCAACTCACGACTACTCCTCGTGCTCTCTGCCACGCCGCACCCACTCCCTTGCCCTTCGCAACTTCGGCACCCTTCCTCGCCATGTCGTTTCGCCCGTGCGTCATCTCTCCACCGCACCCACGCCATGGCCATCCTTGCCGTCCTCGCCGCACCAACACGCCCCGGCCCAAGCCTCAAGGCTACCGCCCTTCAAAGTCGCTTCCTTCGATGCCCTTCCCGCAGCCCACCGCCTCATGCCCGTCAGCCTGCGTGCTAGTGCGCCCACGCCAACGCCACCTCGAAACTACGTGTTCTTCTCGCCGCCCCCAGCAACTCCAAGCCCACTTGGCTGCCTATAAAAGGGCCCCTGTGCCCCTTGTTCCTTCTCTTGTCGCTCCCTTGCTTCCGGGTAAGTTTCTTGTTTGGACCTCCCTCCCATATAGACCTCCCTCTAAGTTTGTCTAAACTCAAGTTCTTGCTCTTGGCTCTGGTCTTATTTTGACTCAAGGGTTCTTTTTCTTTCTTGTGTAGTAGTTAATTGTTCTCTCTATTTGCCCATCTTTCCGGTACGTTCGTCCGAGTAGAGCTCGAAGAAGCAGGAGATCTTCAGTGGGACCAAGCACAAGACCTTCAAGACCTTTCTGCCTTTAACCAAGACGAGTCAATACTTTGATCATATTGAGCTTACATTTTATGCAAATTATATTCGTTAAAATAGCAAATTGCATGCTTTAATTCTTCAAGCAATTGTATGTTAAAGCTTAAAATAGTTAAACACCCATTTGTTGACTAATTATTAATATGCCATCCTTGACAATTTGAATCCATTATTCCTTTGTCACCCTAGTAGCTATGTGGTAAATACTAGTTATAGGTTGTGCTTAAGCGGCATGCTAGCCTTGCTTAAGCACCGGGGCATTAAAATGCTCTAGTCATCATCTCTTCAAATATGAAAATGGTTTGGGCAGTCATTGGTGGTCCATAACTGAGATAAACGTGCTAATTTGGTTTTACTCCTCAAAACCCTATTAAATTGCTAATACCACATCTGGGCGGATGGAAAGGTGGTGGGTGTCGTTGAGCACGAGAGTGGTTGGTATGTGGTATGAACCGCCCGAGTGGATTAAGGACTTAATCTTGTCACGACCTCCCATGTAAAACAAGTACAACCACAAGTCTGTAAAGTGCAACTTGGCTTAGTAAACTTATTAAACCCCGGAAGTCATCTCATGGAAAGGGATAGGGGCCGTGTAAGTGGCGGATGCATTAAATTGAAAGGGCACATGAAGATGGTGAAGTTGTCACCGCGCTAGTTGTTGTGGTTTGGCCACCAAGGCTAGTTGTTGTGGTGAACACCCCGCACAACCTACAGGCGTAACCCCATATGGGTGAAATGACGGAAAGGGCAAGATATTTTGAAAGGTTACTATGACGGTCGCTCAACACATGACTAAGGAATCATGTGGGATAACGAGTATGACTATCTCTTATGGGTACATTGTACAACCTCTGCAGAGTCTAAACTGTTTAAACAGCCGTGCTTACGGTCAAAGGCGGACAAGGGAAGTTAACTTGAGTTAGTTCTATTTCAAAAAAAAAACCTTTGTGGGTGGTAAGAAAAATGTGGCGGGCTCATCTAGCCCTAAGATTGGATTTTTCCTGGGTGGTTGTACCCAGTGTGGTCAAATGGTGGATGTAACCATAATCAAAATAAGCATGAAGGTGGAGGTAACCTCTGTTGATACAAATATTGCAATTACTCTCTTTGATAAAAATGCAATTTGGGTAAATTGCTAAGTGATAGGAATTTGATAATTATGATAATTGAAAACATTGCTTTAAGCAAATAAAAGAACCGAGCCATCCTTGTTAATCCTTGCATGTATTCTATTGCATTGTGTGTTGGCTTGCGAGCACGGTAGTTGTGCTCATTCTCGCTCTCCCCAACCCCCTTCAGATGATGTGGATGAAGGAGACTACGCCTACCTTGAAGACCCTGAAGTCGCTGGACAAGGAAACGATGAAGAGTAGTCCAGGCTCAGTAGTCTAGGTCTCGCCTCAGTCTAGTGGACTCGTTGGTACTTGCGTAGTACCGATATTATCTAGCTCTTGGTTAATATCCGTTGTACACATGTTGCCCCAGTCGTTTGCTTGTGGAGAGATGATTTCTACCCCTTTTGCTTCCGCTGTAGTTTACATTGCTTTCTTGTATTGTAATCAGTTTAGCCTGTTTGGCTTTTTTGTAAAACTCGACCCGAAGTGGTCTATGTTACTCTGATGTGTTGTATTAATGAATAGTTTTGGTCTTATGACATGTATGAGATGATTCAGCTATGTGCCTGTGAGTGCTATTTACTGATCTAGAGAATAGCACAATGTTTTCACAGAGGATTTGGATTTAGGAAATTCGGGTCCGATAGAGCTGGTATTAGAGCATACGACTGTTAAGTCTTTAGTTAGATTGGTCGTTGCCTTAAGGACTTGGGTCTTATTTTCAAAAAAAATAAATTAAGAAAAGCCTTGACAAATATAGAGTACTTATTGCTTCTACTCACCACTCTTAGTTCTGCACTTATCTCTACTTTTATTAAGTTTTTACTATCCTTTTCTCCGTTTCAAAAATTGTAGATGGCCACCCCATTGTCCGATGGCCTGTGGGACCTTCTCTCTCACGGAGAGAATGAAGGAGGGTTTGCGGACATCCTTCGCCAACTGATGCAGTACCTGACTTTTCCCCACCTGCCTATCTTCTGGGGCCGGAAGACTACGATCGAGGCCTGGGAATCGTGGACCAAGGAGGTCTACCTCTCTACCAGGATTGGAGAGTTTGTTGCCCGCACCTTCAAGGTCGAGGTACCCTGACGCAGCAGCCTCGATGCCATTCAGGATGCAGCCCTCTTCGCCTCCAACCGCTTGTGTTGGTTATACGAGGACTTCCTGCTGAGGTCACCATTATGTTTCTTCCTGTATGTCCGCGACGGAGAGCGAATCCCAGAGGTCTTCGATGCCAGAGACAACGATCCCCACCTGACCCACCAGGTGCAGTTCACGCAGGCGATGGCAGTCACCATCTACTCCGATATGGTCGAGATCAATCAGCTGCGGATGTTTCTCACTGGCAGCTACGCCCGCTCCGATGCCCTCTACAACCGGCTGATTAGGAGCAACGAGGCCAGCATCGCTGCAGTAAGGGAGAAAGATGTCGTTGTTGCAGAGTTGCCACGTCTCACAGCCGCCACTGCAAACTCCGCTCCAGCTCCAGTTCCTCCTTCACCGGCCATCGCCCCAGGCAACCCTACGTCAGCTCGACCACTTCGACTCGAAGGGCACCGCACCAGGATGACCGCGTGCAAGAGCATGCGATGCTCCTGTTCCCACTCGCCCAGCCTCGGCAGCGATCGTTCCCGCTCGCCGAGCTTTAGTCGGAGTCGTTCCCGCTCTCGCTCCCCTGTGGAGTAGTCAGGCTAGTCTAGGATAGCTAGCAATGCTTGCTAGGCAGTCTTTTGGGTTGCAAGCACTTTTTGTTCCTTCTTTGTAGACGATGTGTTTGTATCTGGTGTCATGGCTTTGCATGGCCTATATGCTGTGTTCTGGAGTCATGTAACACTTAATCCCCTTAATATATTGCAGCCATTCTAGGCTTTGTATTGTACTTGTTTGATCTCTTGTTGATTTAAAGTTCTTCTATGTAGGCATTAGAGGGCTAATGAACCCTCGTATACTCCCTCTAGTTCTAAGCCTTAGTTTTTTTAGATGCCGCCAAGAAGGGCCACCGCCCCAGTCCGTGGTGCCTTTGCAGCAGGCCGAGGCAGAGGTCGTGGCCATGGTCGTGGACAAGATCTACCTCCCCCGCCACCAGCAAACCCAACGATGGCTCAAGTCATGTTTCAGCAGACTCAGATTCTTCAGGCCTTGCTGACCAATTAGCAGACTAGACCAGCCAGCCGCAACTCCAAGCTTGTAGACTTCCTCAGGACCAGACCCCTCACCTTTGCTGCAGCTAATGAACCCTTGGAAGCTGAAGATTGGCTTGGAGATATGGAGAAGAAACTTCGACTTGCCTACTGCTTAGGCGCAGACAAGGTGGACTTCGCCACCCATCAACTGAAAGGAGCCGCCGCCGCTTGGTGGGAGAATTACCTCACTGCCCGAGGTGATGAAAGACCAGAGTCAGAAGAAGAAGAAGAGGCGTATACTGTATAAAGAAGATCCGCGATTGGAGAACCACCTACCGCCACTGCCCGCCGTAGTAGAGGAAAGGTCAAGCTGACTAGAAGAAATCGAACTCAAGATGGCAAAGAAATTCCTGTAGAATTCAAAGCCGCCTTCAGGACCAACTTCATACCAGCCGGTACCATGAGATTGAAGAAGAACGAGTTCAGAGCTCTCAAGCAGGATCACATGTCGGTAAACGAGTATTTGACCAAATTTAACCAGCTTGCCCGCTACACTCCCAGTGACATAGCAGATGAAGAAGAAAGGATTGATCGCTTCGTGGAAGGGATGCGTGGAGATATGAGAGGACAGCTTATCCTCCACGATTTCTCCAGCTTCCATCAACTAGTCAACAAAGCCCTAGTACTAGAGAATGAGAGAAAGACTGCAGAAGACAGTCGCAAAAGGAAGATGTCGTTCCAGAGGCCACAAGGCAACTTTCCCCAGAAATCAACATTCCAGGGCAGCTCGTCCTTTAGATCATCTGCCGCTTCATCTCAGAAGACTCAAAGCTCTAGCCCCACGTCCCCAAGGGAGTGGTTTCAGACTCTTCGCTTCACGGCAACCAAAGCAGTAATCAACCCAAGAAGACACCTCCTTCGCTTCACTGTGGAGAAAAAGGACACTTTGCTAACCGGTGCCCTCAACGCCAGACCCCTACTACAAAGTTCAACGCAGGAGCCGCTTCGGTTCAAGGCCGGACCTCAGCTCCAAGCAAGAGTCAGTAGATATCGCAAGCATCAAGGTCTACTCCGATACAAAGTCATAGCCGTGTAAACCATGTCACCACCGAGGAAGCCCAGGATGCCACAAGAGTGCTAATGGGTACGTTCCCTGTTAATTCAGTACCCGCACAAGTTTTGTTTGATTCGGGAGCTTCACACTCTTTTGTTTCAAGAAAATTTGTTGAAAGACTTAAGTTGCCGACCTATAAGTTAAAGAAACCCGTGGTACTAAGTTCACCCGAGGGACCCCTTTATGCTACCTCAGTTAGTCCTAGAGTAGAGATTGCTTTGAAAAATTCCGAATTCCTAGCAAACCTTCTTGTACTAGAATCCCAAACTCTAGATCTCATCCTAGGGATGGATTGGTTAGCCAAATATCAAGGATTAATAGATTATGCCAACAGAAAAGTGGTGCTCACCAAGAACCCAGAGACCACCATAAGGGTTAGTGTGGATCGTTCCTCCCCTTTGGATTGAGAAATCTACCACCTTGAAGAGTTGTCTTTAGAGACAACGCCTGTAGTCCAAGCCTACCCCTATGTCTTCCCAGAAGAGAAACTAGGCATGCCGCTAGACAGAGATGTTGAGTTTGTAATCAACTTGAAGCCAGGGACAGTCTCAATCGCCAAAATACCATACAGAATGACCATCGACGAGCTTGGAGAGCTGAAGACACAAATTGAAGACTTGCAAGAGAAAGGTTTTATTAGACCCAGTTCCTCCCCCCGGGGTTCGCCAGTGCTTTTCGTGAAGAAAAAGGATGGCATCGCCAGATTGTGCGTGGATTACAGAGCACTCAATGATGTGACCATCAAGAACAAGTATCCCTAACCTCGCGTTGATAACCTGTTCGATCAGTTGTTAGGAGCCTCAATTTTCTCCACGATAGACTTAAGGTCAGGATACCATCAACTCAAGATAAGGAATAAGGACATTCCTAAGGCGGCTTTTACCACCTGGTATGGCCTGTTTGAGTTCACAGTCATGTCGTTTGGCCTTACTAATGCACCGGCCTACTTCATGAACCTCATGAACAAGGTATTCATGAAATACTTAGACAAGTTTTTAGTCGTGTTCATAGACGACATCTTGATCTGTTCAAAGACCAATGAAGAGCATGCTGCGCATCTGCAATTGGTCCTAGAAAAGCTTAGAGAGCACGAGTTTTATGCCAAGTACAATAAATGTGAATTTTGGCTTCAAGAGATCAGTTTCCTCAGACACATTGTATCCGCTAGAGGAATCGCAGTAGATCCATCCAAGAATTAAAGAAGTTAACTTCTACACCAGTGTTGATCCTACCGAACATACATCAGGACTTAGAAGTCTATTGTGACGCATCGTGCCAAGGCCTTGGTTGCGTACTCATGCAAGGAGGAAAAGTTGTAGCTTATGCGTCCAAACAACTCCACCCTCATGAAGACAACTATCCAACTCATGATTTGGAGCTAGCATCGGTAGTGTATGCCTTAAAAATTTGGCGGCATTACTTGATTGAAAATCATTGTAATATCTACACGGACCACAAGAGTCTCAAGTACATTTTCACCCAATTAGATCTCAACCTCCGACAAAGAAGAAGGTTAGAGCTGATAAAGGATTACAATTTGGATGTCCATTACCATCTTGGAAAGGCTAATATAGTTGCTGATGCTTTAAGTCGTAAATCCTACTGTAATAATATCATGATTCAAGAGTATCAACCGGAGCTCTACAAAGAATTAGAAGTACTCAACCTTTGTTTAGTAGAACAAGGCTCTGTAGATGCTATGGAAGCCCATCCAACTCTAGAAGAGCAGATCAAGACCGCTCAAGAAGGACATCCTAGAGTTCAGACATTTTAGCATCTGATGGCTAAAGGAAAAGCCCTCAAGATGATCGAAGATCAGTAAGGAATCCTATGGTACGGGAAACATCTTTTTGTTCCCCACCAGAAGGAACTCAAGGATATAATTCTGTAAGAAGCTCACAGCTCAGCATACACCTTGCACTCAGGCAGCACCAAGATGTATCAAGATATGAAGGTTTTGTATTGGTAGCCGCGAATGAAAAGAGACATCGCCAAGTATGTGTAGCTTGCTATGATGTGTGCCAGCGAATCAAAGCTGAACACCAGAGGCCGACGAGATTACTTCGACCGCTGTAGATCCCACTGTGGAAATGGGAAGAAATTGGAATGGATTTCATTACCGGTTTGCCTCGAACCAAGTCCGGATGTGAATCAATATGGGTTATAGTTGACAGATTGACAAAAGTCGCCCATTTCATCCCAGTAAAGACCACTTACAAGGGAGACAAGTTAGCTGAGTTGTATATGGCTCGTATTGTGTGTTTACATGGAGTACCCAAGAGAATAGTCTCGAATCGAGGTTCTCAATTTACCTTGCATTTCTGGACTAGTTTGCACGACGTACTCGGAACTTACCTGGATTTCAGCACAACATATCATCCTCAAACCGATGGTAAGACAGAAAGAACAAATCAGATTCTAGAAGACATGCTTCGAGCTTGTGCTTTGGAATTCACCGTAGTCTGGGAGAAATGTCTACTGTATGCCGAGTTTGCATACAACGACAGTTTTCAGTTAAGTCTGAAAATGTCCCCGTTTGAAGCGCTCTATGGAAGAAAATGCAGAACTCCTTTGCATTAGTCAGAATCAGGTGAAGGATATATCTTCAGACTGGATACTCTCAAGCAAGCTGAAGAGAAAGTTTGACTGATCAAAAATCGCCTCCAAGCAACTCAGTCCAGACAAAAGAGCTATGTTGACAATCGTTGGAGGAAGCTAACCTTTGAAGTTGGAGATAATGTGTATCTCAAAGTGTCACCCCTTCATGGAACTTGGAGATTTATAGTAAAGGGCAAGCTCGCACCAAGATACAAAGGCCCGTTTCCAATCACCGCCAAGTGTTGAGAAGTAGCCTATCAGCTGGAGTTACCCGAAAACTTGTCAGACGTCCACAACGTGTTCCACGTCTCTCAACTCAAGAAATGTCTCAGAGTACCTAAAGAGAAGACTCCTGTTGAAGCCATCGCCCTTCAGAAAGACCTGACCTATCCGGAGCACTTGATCAAGATCCTTGATGTCGTTGAGAAGCAAACAAGACATCAAACGGTCCGCCCTTGCAAAGTTTAGTGGAGCCACCACTTAGCAAAAGAAGACACCTGTGAGCGCGAAGATCAACTAAAGTTGGATTTCCCGTCCCTGTTCCCGGAGCAGCTCGAATCTCGGGGTCGAGATTCCGTTTAAGGTGGGTAGGGCTGTAACATTCCCATTTTCGAACGGTGAATGGTGTTTACTAAGTTGGTTTTCGTTTTCCTTCGTCTATCGTTTTTCAGTGGTTTCAAACCCTCTAGCTTCTTTAAGCTCGAGTTTGTGTTTCAACCTCCTTGATTTTCGAAACTCAAATTCAGGTTTGAATTTTTCTTTTAGCCATTTTGGCCCTCTTCTCTTGGACCTCCTCTAGGACCTCCTGGGAACCTCTCCAGCACCTCCTTGTCCTCCAAGACCTCCCTTTTTGCAAAGACCACCCTCTTGGTCTTTTTGCAAAGACTACCCTCTTGGTCAAGACCACCATTTTGGTCACGACCTTCTTTTTTGCAAAGACCACCCTCTGGGTCACAACCTCCTTTTTTGCAAAGATCACCCTCTTGGTCAAGACCACCCTCTGGGTCACGACCTCCCTTTTTGCAAAGACTACCCTTTTGGTCACGACCTCCTTTTTTGCAAAGACCACCCTCTTGGTCTTTTTGCAAAGACCACACTCTTGGTCCAGACCACCCTTTTAGCCACGATCTCCCTTTTTGCAAAGACCACCCTCTACCTTCCCTCAGGACCGCCTAACGACCTCCCTCTTAGTTGGATCTCCCTCTTAGTTTAGACCTCCTTACCAACCACTCGAAATCGTTGAGCAGTTGCTCCTCTTCTTGTCTTTCATTTTGCTCTTCTTAACTCACAACTACACCTCGTGCTCTCTGTCGCGCCGCACCCTCTCCCTTTGTGCCACCAACTCCCTGCCATTTCCACGCCGCACCCACTCCCTTGCCCTTCGCAACTTTGGCACCCTTCCTCGCCCTGTCGTTTCTCCCGTGCATCATCTCTCCACCGCACCCACGCCATGGCCGTCCTCGCCACACCAACGCGCCCGGTCCAAGCCCCACGCCCGCATTAGCCGGCCCTTCAAAGTCGTCGCTCCTCTGACGCCCTTCCCTGTAGCCACCTGCCTCACGCCCTGTCGCCTCCGTGCTAGTGCGCCCACGCCAACACCACCTCAAAACTACGCATTCCTCTCGTCGCCCCCAGCAACTCCAAGCCACTTGGCCATCTATAAAAGGGCTCCTGTGCCCCATGTTCCTTCTCTTGCTGCTCCCTTGCTTCTGGGTAAGTTTCCCGTTTGGACCTCCCTCCCGTTTGGACCTCCCTCTAAGTTTGTCTAAACTCAAGTTCTTGCTCTTGGCTCTGGTCTTATTTTAACTCAAGGGTTCTTTTTCTTTCTTGTGTAGTTAATTGTTCTCTCTATTTGCTCCTCTTTCCGTAACGTTTGTCCGAGTAGAGCTCGAAGAAGCAAGAGATCTTCAGTGGGACCAAGCACGAGATCTCCAAGACCTTTCTGCTTTTAACCAAGGTGTCGACGATTGAATCGCCGATCTTATGAAATAAAATAGACGAAAATGACGTGTATCTCCTGAGAGAGAATGGGGCTACTTTTTATTACTATGAACAGGCTATTATTGGGGGTGCCTGCGACCAGGCGAAGGACTAATCCTAATTACACGGAGTGTGATGCTTGTTATACTACTGAATCAGACCTAAAGCATGAATCTAATGCTGATAGCATTGCTCTTGTCTGATGCCAGATCGCTCCTTTGATCGTTCCATGCTCCATCTTTAAATTGCTTTCGAAGAGGTGGCAGTTGCTTCTGGAAAAGACGCCTGTGCGAAGCGTCGCGACTGGTCGGAGGGAGGTGATAGTTGATTAAAGTGTCAACTGCTATGCGGTTTGAATGTCTGTGAGATATTTAACCGTATGGTGGTTGTTTGTCAGTGTCTTAGGACTGTGTAACGTTGCGTGGCATGGATTATACAACACGTGTTCCATTCATCACACGTAGAAGGATATATCCGAGTCGATCCAGATATCGGTTCATAGCTTTTTACAGTACTACTCGGCCTCGGAGGCTAGGTACAGGACTTTCTCCGACCAGGGTACCCTTTCTGTAACCTCTAGAATCCTTACGACCAGTAAGGTCATTAGTCTTAGGGGTTACAACCATGAAGACGTATGGTCTTTTATTATGTATTAAAATAATACATAGAGATTTTAATCCTCGTCAGCTAGCCCCTAAACTTTAAATGAATTGGTCGTGCGAACACCTTCTTCCGATGAAGTCGTATTGGGCAGACCCTCATTAAATGTTGTGACATTCGAGGTGGTCTATATTCATTTTAAAGTTGAGAACCTGCTTTGGAAATTGAAAAGTTTTTCTGTCTGTTGGACAAAAGGATTTTGTCCGTTGGACTTTCGTTTAACTCTCGGATATGGTTAAAAAATAGCGGCTATAAAATTCATTTGCACTGGGCATTAGGACTTTTACGCCTTCTGCTTTCCCTTTTCATCTTCCAAAAGGAAAATCGCTTCCGACCTCCTGTGATTTCTTCATCCAAAAAACTCCGCCTTGTTGGATTTCATCACCAACTGGTCAGCTTTCGATCTGAGTGAGAAGAAGCTTGAAAGCTTGGAAAAGATCGGGTTGCTACCTGATAGGAACCTGATTTCCTGGAGATCAGCGGCTGGGGAGCATTCTCTGAGTGAAGATGGTGAAATTCCTGTTTTCCTCACATATATCGAATGCGGATTTAGGCTCCCAGTTCACTCTTTCCTCTCCACAGTTTTGGAGCATTATGGAGTCGAACTGGTCAATCTGGCCCCCGCTGCCATCGCCAACCTCAGCATCTTCGTCTACCTTTGCGAAGCGTACTTGGGGATTCCCGTAACTCTGGATCTCTTCAAGTACTACTACAGGATGGTGAATTCGAAGAAGACGACCGGTACACCTGGAGAGTGTACCTTGCGCCTCCACGATGGAAAAGCTGATGAGTATATTCATATGTAATCAAAATCTTCGTGGTCGTCATGGAAGAAAAGTTGGTTCTACATTAAGGTCACACAGAAAGACAACCTTTACTACAGCGGTAAGAAGACGATCGAGAATCCAGTATGGCGCTCCTCCACAAAGAAGGAGGGAAAAGTAGGGAGATGGGTTAAAGCCATCCAACTCTTTAATGCCAAGGGTTTAACCTCCTGGCATGTGGTGAAGGACTTTTCCATGCGCCGGATTAGTCCCTTGAAGACCAGAGCAAATTCGATGCTCTGGTACATTGGTCGTGATGACGTGACCAGAGACTCCAGGGAGGTTAAGTTCCAAAGGATTCTGACCAATTCGCTTACTAGTTGACTATTTTTGTGATTCTGAAATCTCTGATTTATCTTTACAGCTCTATCTTCTGATAAGATCAGAAGTCGGATCAAGATTATCTGCGTCGGAGAGCCTGGCGAGAAGGCCGATTTCCCTCAGATCTTAGTGGTCGTTTCCGTAGAAGAGAGGGCTAAGAGATTTTTGGTAAGAATATCAACTACTTTTCATCTTTTCAATATTTTCTGATTGGTTTTACCAAAAATCCTCTTTGATATGTAATCGGTCGGGTTAAGGATGAACGAGGCCACTGAAAGTTGTGAGCCAATTGACGATCCGACCATTCCTACGATCACTCAAGATAGTGGTCTCATAGAGGTAGGTAACTGAACAAAAATGTCTATTCTAGATGAAGAATTTTCATCACCTGACTAACTTTGTTTGTTGATCTAGGCGGTAGTCGTGGAGTCCAATGCAGTCGTTCAAGACTTGCCAGTTGTTGTTGAAGCAACTATTTTGGAGACTAATGAATCTACACCCTCTGATTCGATGGTCAGGGATCTCATTCTCGAGTAACTGGTTGAGAACATTTCTTCTAACCTTCAGTTGGAAGGCGTAGTGGGTCTAACCAACCCTGCCAGTTTAGAACCGGTAAAATTGGTTGAGAAGAAGAGGAAGGCGAGCGCTACCGATTTTAAACCGGCGCATTTCAAGGTCAAGACCAAAATATCGACTAGGTATGTACAAACAAAATAGTCATATGAGCGTATACCTTAAATGTCCTTGATGTCTTGAACTCCTGAACTTCCTTTCTTCTTTTTGCGCAGGTCTTCTGGTGTTCCGGTCGTCTCCGGCCAGAACATACTGGAGGATCAAGTGGTCAAGGAAGTCTCCGACCAGAACATCCCTCAGGCTAAAGTTCCTAAAGAGAGTGGTCGAGGAAGCCCCCGAGCAGGCTCTAGTGCCAGAACTTATTCTGGATCCTATGGTGATTATAACTCCGTCGGTGGATGTAGAAATCCCTAAAGATCCTCAATCCCGTAGGTAATCCCTCTCAAACTAACAAGTTCTCTTTTTCCCCTCGATTTATCGAGGATAAGGAGCTTGACGCTGTTTGGGGGAAATATCGGACCGTCAAGCCAAGACAGGTCCTGATGCAATTTTTGCCGAATATAATGACGTGGCAATTCGTGTAAGTATCTACAACCATTTCCCTAGTTTTTTTTTAAAGTTTATAAGAAACTCAAAGAAGAATGCTATCTGTGTAGCACATGGTCGAGAACTATACTGTGGTCGGAGGACTGACCCAGCGAATAAAGGTCCTGAAGCAAAAACATTCCGAACTAGAAAGTGAGAACTTTCTACTTAACTTGTTTTCTTCTTTGCTATCTTGTCTTTCTTCTATTAATTATTCTCCCTTATCACATTTGATAGATTTGGAGAAAATAAAAGAAGAGGTCGTGGCTAAAGAAGCCAAAATAACTAAGCTTGAAGAAGGATACCAAGCTAAAGACCGGTCGATTGCATTCGTGACGACCAGGCATAAAGAAGTCGTGGAGACTTGTGAAAAGAAGATTGAAGGTAACTAGTCGTAAACTTGACTAGTATTTTGTCTCTTCTAATCATTCTTACTTAGCACTCGTTTTGCTCATGTAGAACAAAATCAAGCACTGACTAGAGCAAAAAAGGCTCTGGAATTTGAGCAAGACAAGGAGGCAGCTCTTGTGCATAATCTTGATGAAAAAATTATTGCACTTAATAAAATGATCTTCGATATGGGATCAGGATCGAGTCTGCCTACCTTGAGAGATCCAATGGAGAAGATGAACTACTTAGGCCAACTTCTGGAGGATCTGAATAGCTTGCTCACAACTACTAGAGAAAGCTATGCCTGGTCAATGAAAGAATCTATAGCCAGCAGAATTAGTTTTGCTTTGGCAAAACTGAAAGCTTCCGACCCTTCTACCTATCTTCAAGCTGTTGAAGAAGATTTCAACTGCTTGCCTGATGAGGCGACCAAGTTTCTCGAGGAAGAAAGGCCTCTCCGAAACAAGGTTGCAAAGAAAATGGAGGTCGGATCTCCGTCAAGCAGTAACTAGCCGGGAGATCTCTAGAAGTAGGCAATTGTAATATAAGAATTCTAAAAATATAAAACTTACCTTTCTTTCATCAGTGAAATCTTTTGTTTATCCGGTCGACCTATGAAATATTCGTATATTACCTAGCCCCCGACTATTTTATAGTAGAAGAAATTTACTATATAAGCAGTAAGCCAAGAATATGAACTTAAGTCTCAACCATTGTTTGAAAGTATGTACTGATTGTGTGAAAAAAATTGATCGTAGTAATACTAGGAAACCTATTTGGCCGGAACTAGTGTCTGGTTTCGACTAGTTATAGATCTGTTTATCATAATCAAAATACCTACCAAAACATTATATGGTCGGAAGAAAAAGACTTTCTTTGATGAGAAATAAAATATGCAAAAATGTATGCAATAAACGATAAGTGATTTTATTTATATGTAGTATCCAAAACTGGTCGAAAGGATTGCTAAGAAATGAACATATGAAATATATTTCACAATACGTGCTCATGCTCAAGTCCGACGGGCATCGAGGATCATAGAAAAAGAACCGTCACTAGGAAGCTTCTTCCAGTGGGCAGGAACACGTGCGAAGAAGGAGAGACTTCGACTAGGAGGCTTTCTATGTCCCGACTAATAGCCAAACGAGAGTAGAACAGAATTTTAAAATAAATAAATATAATCTTCAAAATCTTAAGCATATGAATCGCTAGACGACCAGAGTGTAGGAACAGATATATAAATAACATCACTCGTCGAATGAAATAAAGGAATGACTAACTTTATTAAAATTAATAGAATTGAAAGAAAATTTAAACAAAGAACTTACGCAGTTGATCAATGTTCCAAGAATTAGACAAAACACTCCCATCAGATATGGCTAATCGTACTGAACCTGGTCGGGTGACTTCGACCATAGTGTATGGATCTTCCCACTTGGGAGAAAGCTTGTTGCAATTGTTTGGTTCTGAATTTTTCTGAGAACTAGATCATCTACAGCTAGGCTATGAGGTTGTGGTACCTTCGCATGGCTTGTTGATAGACCGTCGATCGTATTAAGGCGTTCTTCAATGATATTGATATCATCAAGTCGTCATTCATCTTGATCATTTGCGTTGAAACAATCAGTTCGAGCAGAGCCAAGTTTTAGTTCTAGAGGAAGCATGGCTTCAAAGACTATAAACTAAGAAGAATGACGTTTCACCGCCGACGATCGGGTCGTGGGTTCGAACGCCCATAGAATGTAGGAAGTTCTTGAACCCAAGCTCCTGACCGTTTTATTAACTGGTCGAATACTCGGCGTTTGATCCCCCTGCATTATGATACCATTGGCACACTCGACTGCTCTGTTGCTCTGCAGATGAGCGACAGAAGCAAAATGTACCTTGATACCAAGTTCTTCGCAGAATTCCTGGAAATTATCGCTTGAAAACTGGGTACCGTTGTTTGTGATTATACGACTGGGTACACCAAATCGTATTATCACATTTCTTGGGAGAAATCTCTTAGTGGCATCAGTTGTAGTTTTAACAACTAGCTCGGCCTCGATCCATTTTGTAAACATGTCAATCATGACGAAAAGGAATTCGAACCCCCGGGTTCTCTTGGAAAAGGTCCTAGAATGTTTAGTCCCCAGGTTGCAAAAGGCCAAGAAAGAGTAATTGTTTGTAAAGCTTGTGCTGACTGATGTACTTGTCGGCTATGAAACTGACATTGTATGCACTTCGTCACGAGTTCTTTTGCATCATGAAGGGTAGTTAATAATAGTATCCATGCTCAAGGCTTTAACCGACAAAGGTTCTCAGAGGAATGATGTGCTCTACGCATTCTCCATGAATTTCGATTAGCAACTTAATGCCATCCGATTGAGATATGCATCTCATCAACACTACGTGAGATCCTCATTTATACAAGGTACGTTCAATAAGAGTGTATGATTTGGCTTTTCAAGCTATACGATCAGCCTCTACATCATCTATTGGAATTATGTCATGCTGAAGATGATTGTAGATCGATGTCATCCAATCTCTACCTTGATCGTGACAGCGCCAACCGTCAACGATCTATGGAGCATCCATGTTCTCAGAATCGAGTGATACGACCTGATGTGAAACATCTATGTCCTCGGAATGCACGACCACCGAGGGTGAATCGAGTTGCTCGAGAAAAACTCCGGGCGGGACGGTCGACCTGGTGGAGGCCATCCGTGCCAACTAGCATGCCAGAAAGTTTTCCTTTCTAGGAATATGTTGGATCTGGAAACCGAAGAAGTGCTTTTTGAGTTTCCGTACTTCCGCCAGATAAGATGACATCTTGGTACTTGATCTTTGATACTTTTTTCCCTACTTGATTCGCTACTAGTTGAGAATCACCTTTCACTAGTAATTTGTGAATCCCAAGCGAACGAGCTGCTCGAAGTCCTGCTAGTTAATCGTCATATTCTGCTACATTGTTCGTAGCAGGAAAGTTGAACTGGATGGTGTACCTGAGGTGTTCGTCAGTAGGGGATATCAAGATAACTCCAGCCCCCGATCCTTTGAGCATCAAGGAACCGTCAAAGTACATTGCCCACTCATCGTGGTGTTCGTATTCAGGCTCTTGGGTGGGTTTAGGATTTGTCCATTCAATGAATTCTGCTATTGCTTGAGACTTTACTGCTGTTCGTGAGATGAAATGGAGGTCGAACGTCCCTAGCTCAACCGCCCATTTTGCTATTCGTCCTAATGATTCCCTGTTTCCAAGGACTTGACCAAGGGGATATCCAGTAGGTACGACCACTTTGTGGGCCTGAAAGTAATGTCTTAGTTTCCTCGAAGCCATAAGGAGACCATAGAGCAACTTTTGTACCTGTGTGTATCTTTCCTTTGGTCCATGTAATACTTCGCTTACGTAATATACTGGTCGTTGGACGTTTTCACGTTCTACGACCAGTACACCGCTGACCGCTTATGGCGTTGCAGCCACGTAAAAAAGCAATGTTTCTTCCGGTCTTAGAGAGACTATGACCGGGGTACTTGTAAGGTACTTCTTAAGTTTTTCAAATGCATCGTTTGCCTCCTTAGTCCACTCGAAACTTCCATGCTTCCGAAGAAGCTTAAAGAAATGTAATCCTTTTTCACCTAACCTTGCTATGAAACGACTTAGCGCTGCCATACAACCGGTTAGTTTTTGGACTTCTTTCTTCGTGATCGGAGGGCACATCTCGTCGTTGGACGATATTTTCGCAGGATTTGCTTCGATACCTCTAGCCGAAACTAGGAAACCGAAAAGTTTTTCAGCGGAAACTCCGAACACACACTTTTTCGGATTTAGCATTGATGCTCTTTACGACCAAATCATCAACATAGGCTTCTAGATTTCGATCTATCTGTGGATTAAAGGTTTTCTGCACCAACCTTTGAAAAGTCGCACCAGCATTTTTGAGACCAAGTGGCATCTTAACATAGCAGTAAGTGCCATATAGAGTGATGAAGGAAGTTTTCTCTTCATCTTCTTTACACATATTAATCTGGTGGTACCCTGAATATGCATCTAAAAAACTTAATAACTCACACCCGGAAGTAGAGTCTACAAGTTGGTCAATGCGTGGTAGGGAAAAATCATCCTTAGGAGAAGCTTTATTAAGATCTGTGAATTTAATACACATTTACCACTTCCTATTATTTTTTCTAACCATTACAAGATTGGTGAGCCACTGAGGGTGGTTGACTTTACGAATAAATCCACCCTTGAGAAGCTTGTCAATCTCCAAGTGAATTGCCTCCTTCTGATCAGGTGCCAAACGCCTTAGCTTCTGCTTGACTGGTTTCTTGTCAGGTTGGAGAGCTAGCATGTGCTTGATCACCTCCCTGGGGACTCTAGGTATGTCGGACGCCTGCCAGGCGAATATGACCTGATTTGCTCGGATGAAAGAGATGAGCGACTCTTCCTATTTGAGGTTGAGTCCCGATCCGACCAACACCTTTTGGGTAGACACGTCAGTGTTTCCTGACCCATGTGGCGACTTGGCGCTTTCTGGACATGTGGCTTTGTCGAGTGGTACCTCCTTTGTCTGGTTGGATGGTTTTGGTGTCATCTTTGGCCTGGAGTGCTTGACATGCATGGCAGATGGGTCAGTTTCTCTGGTTGGGAGTTCATCAACCAGTTCTAAAGATTTTCGATCACATGCGTAAGCCATTTTTTGATCTCCTCGAACCATAATGACTCCTTTTGGTCCTGACATCTTTAGACTCTGATAATCGTAGTGCGTGGCTATCAGGAACTTTGCTAGAGCTGGACGACCAAGGATTCCATTATATGCGGTTTCAAAATCAACCACATCAAACGGAACTTTTTCTGTTAGGAAGTTGTGGGGCCTTCCGAACGTAACCGGCAAAGACAACTGTCCTATCGGTTTTGCGGTAGAACCAGGGACTATGCCATGGAAAGCATACTTCACTAGTTTTACCTTAGATCTGGGGACTTACATTTCTTCTAATGCTCCCGAAAATAAAATATTTAAAGAACTACCTCCATCTATTAAGACTCGATTAACTTTGCAATTGTTAATAGTAGGTTCAACTACGATAGGGAACCTACCTGGTCGAGCCGACGGGATGGGGTAGTCTTCTTTGCTGAAGGAGATTACTGTTTCCGACCACCTTGATGGCGATCGGGGACTCTGCAAGGTTGACCTCTCGCTCCACAGCATTCAGGTGACGTTGTGAATCATACGAGGAGGATCCTCCGAAGATCATGTTGACCGTATGTTGAGGCTCCTGGTACTCCATCTCTTCGTCACCATCTTTGTCCTTATTGGAGCTTGTTTCCCCGAGTTCCTGTATTAAGGGGAGTGAGCCTTTACCTGCATAGTAATCTTTCGGCTTCTTTTGCCAGGCTTAGAAGGTGCGCAAGTCATGCCCTACCTGCTGGTGAAGTGGAAACCACTTCTTGTTCTTTTTATATCCATCGGTCGGAACCTTTGCTTTGCCTCGACCGGTGTAATCTTTCTTACCATTAGTAAACTTGTCAGGAACCGCAAGGACTTCCTTATCATCGGGCCTGCGGTGTTTCTTCTTCTTGAGAGCCTTCTTGTGCTTCTTTTCTGACTTTTCCAAGCCCGGTTGAGGGATTTTATCCTTCCAATCAATGGCCTCACACCACTCAACCGCTTCGCTAGCGGCTGCGTATTTGTCGGCCATGTGAAAAAGTTCGATGGTCGTTTGTGGAGGGTTCATAGCAATGTCCTCCGTAAACCGTCGATTCCTCAGACCTGCTTTGAACGCTTGAATAATAGAAGACTCTATGACCTCTGGTATTGAATTACGAACCTGGCTGAACCTTTTGATGTACTGGCGAAGAGTCTCATTGGGTTCTTGCCGGATTAGGTGAAGATCATCCTCCTTTCCAGGGCGGTCGTACGTACCCTGGAAATTCGCAATCAGGAGGTCGCAAAGTTGCTCCTAAGTGTAGATTGATCCGACCGGTAGGTTAAGGAACCACGACCGGGCAGACCCTTCAAGTACCGTGGGTAGATAATTTGCCATCATATTTTCGTCCCCTCCAGTAGCTCTGATGGCGGTGGTATAGATTTGGAGAAATTCTAATGGGTTTTGGGTCCCATTGAACTTGTCCATGTTGGCTGGTCGGAACCTATTGGGCCAACGTACAACATGGAGCCCTATGGAGAAAGCTCGATAGCCTGTAATTAATTCATGGCGCCTTCTTTGGAAGGGTGCCGGATTGTAATCGGTTGGAGACCGGTTTCTCAAATTGGAATACCGGGGCTCCGGTGTTCCTATTCGGTCGTGGGCATCAGGATGATGCCTCCGACCACCTACTTGGCTTAGACGATGTCGGAGATCATCAGGGCCAAGCAATCGATCCTCTCGACGAGGGGAAGGAGTGGCTGTTTGAAATAGCCTTCTTCCCTCATGACTCCTTGGTCGAAATCGTCGAGGAGGTTTTGGTATCGATTGATCCCCAATCCGACCATGCTGCCCCCTACTGAGGGAGGAACGTTGGGATGAAGTCATAGTTTGACTTTGCGAAATCCTTTGTTCTTGGTACGCTTCCGGACGCTACATGGTCTGCTGGAGAATTTCTGATACCTGACCTACAAGTTGGACAAATCCAGGAGCTTTTGCTAGAACAGGGTCAGTGTTATTTAAAATATTCTGAATACGCTGCAGATTTTGTATCGTTACCGAAGGTCTTGGAGGATTCATAGTAGTTGTAGGTGTTCGAAGATTTGAACCTTCCCCCGACCTTCTGGTTGGTTCCGTGTCACGACCCGGCCCAGGGCTTACCCGAGAGGTCCCTCAGGACCTCTGGGAGGTCCGTAAAAGGACTCCCAGGACGTCCCATGGGGCATCCCGGTAGGACCTCCCAGACCTCTCGAGAGGTCCAATAGGACCACTCGAAGGTCTGGGGTCCTAACTCGAGAAGCACTTTGGACCTCAGACCTCCCCAAGCTCCACGTCCTGACCCGAGGGAGGTCCGAGAGGAACCAACCCGAGGAGGTCGTGGGGCTTGGGGACAAGCCTCAAGTCCTCTCGTGATCTAAACCAAATTTCAGAGATCAATGACTGGTTCTCACAGCAAGCAAGTGATAACATACACATCCACAAAAGGCTTTATTAACAACAAAAGGGAGATGATTACAAGGGGTTGCTTACAAGCTCCAGCAACTGAGAGCAAAAATACATAGCGAAAAAACCAAAGGACAGACTCCCAACCATTACACCACAGGTGATTGACTGGAGGGCGCGGCCTAATTGATTTGGTCCTCTTCATCATCAAAGAAATCTTCACCTGCTCAATTCATCAATCAAGCAACAGTGAGCACAACTACCGTGCTCGCAAGTTACACCTGTCAAATAACAGATGACATGCATAAGGATATGTCAATGGAAGGCATATTAAGGTTGGTTTGCATAAAGCCAATTTTATTTCAATTACAAGTACTAAGTTCCAAGGCGATTATAATAAGTAAAACTCATTTTCAAAACTCAGTTTTCAGTTGGATAACATTCATCATCAATATGGTGAAGAATACCCTCCTATCACAAGGCTCCCTGCCCAAGCCCAATTTGGATAAAATCCAAAACCATTTCACAAGTCATTTTAAACCCAAAATTAAGATCTAACTTTGAGCAAATTTTGTTAGCATGTCCATAATCATGACACGGGCTATTCAATAGCTTTACACTCGCAGAGGTTGTACACTTTACCCACATGACATGACTTTTTAGTTTGTTTGGCAACCGCTGCTAACACTCTCTCGCCGATGGTAAGAGGTCTACAAAGACGTGATAAGGTCTTTACAATGCATCATTCCACCACAGTCCACCCACTCTAAGGTTTCGCCTCCCTTTGACTTCCCCGTCCAGTTGGGTTTAGGCCCCTCTTGAGCCAGTGGGTACAACATAGTCATAAAAAGATAGGCCATAAAGACCACCCACTATTCCACGGATCAACCATGATGGAACTTTGCAAATTATTCGCCAAAGCCGCCCACACAAGACATGTGGTTGCACGATAAGGCATAGCAAAATACACACTCAGACCGGTCCTTAATCGACTCAGTGGCTACCTCAACCCTGGGCGCCGGATCACCACGACCTTCGTGCATAGACTTGCACCAACCTAAACACCAATGCCGCCCAAGTCCAAAACCATTTTCATTTTTTGCCTTTCAAGCCTCCATGGCACACCAATGCCATGGTTGAAATCTCCATGACACACCAATGTCATGGCCCAAATCATTTGAACAAGTGATATTTTTGGCCAAAGCTCCCCAAATCAAGATTTTGGTCTAAGCAAGACTAAGCATTCATTTTTCAAAAGCCTCAGGTCCTCACTATTGCAAGAACCAGATTTTATCTAGGGTGACAATGGGGTTGGTTCAACATAAACAGTGGCCATACAAGGGAAATAAGCATAGCTATGAACAGAAAGATAGGCATTGAAATAACTTAGTGAAAGTAAGCATGCATACACTTTTGAAACTGGACATAAGTAACTTGAAATAATGGGTGCAATATGATCAAGAGTGTAACTTGCCTTGCTCACAATCTTGAGCTTCTTCTTCTTCTTGGAACTCTTGCTCCTCGCGGCCTTCGTGATCTACACGGTAAAAACCAAATAACTCAAAGAGAGCTCCAACAAGATCCAAAGAAACTTCAAATAAACTCAAAATATAAAACCAACTGAGAGGTTGGGAGGTCAGGAGGAGGTCCAGGGAGCTTGTTGGAGGAGGTCCACAGCTTAAGAGAGGAGGTCCAATGCCGGGACCCAAAATATGCAATTCTGGACCCTCTGTGTATAATGCACTAGTCCAGGATCACGCTAGTGCACACAGTTGACGAGGATTAAAACATCTATGTATTATTTTAATATATAATAAAAGACCATACGTCTTCATGGTCGTAATCCCTAAGACCGACGACCTCCACGGTCGTTAGTATTCCAGAGGTTACTTATCGGGTACCTCGGCCTGATGAGGCTTTGTGCCTAATCCCGACCGTATAACCGCCATAAAATTATCGAATCGGTATTTCTTATCGTATGATGAATGGAACACGTGTTATAATGCGTTCCAAACCATGCGATGGTACAACCCCGAGACACCGACTATTAACCACCCTACTAAGCTTTTCACAAACAACCGCAAGGAAGTTAGCACATTGCTAACTTCTCTACCGCTCCGACCATCGTAACGCTTCACTGAGGACGTCTTCTCCAGAGTAACCGCCACCTCTTCGAAGTTATTTAAAGGTGAAGCACAAAAGAAAAAAAGAGACAAGAAGGAGACGATAGGCTACACACAAAACAAGGCCAAGGCAAAGATATGCACGAAGCCTAAGCGGTGGAATTAGAAGCTAGATAATCAGCCTTAGACTCATATTCTAAGTCCGATTGCTTGCTAAACATTCCTCCATTTAGTGTAATTCAGGTAGTACTTAGCCACATCTTGTAAATCCAGTTCATATCAATAAAGAGCGACCCCATTCCATTCCGTGATATTCCACGCCATTTTCCTCGCTTATTTTCGTAAGATCGGCGATTCGATCGTCGACAATACCGCGCCGTCAAGTGGGGAAGAAGGCGTAAGTTTCAAGAATTTTTTTTTTCGCTCAAGAAAATCTCGCCCAAAAACTCGCAATCGCTCATGCGACTATGCCCGAGTTTGGGATGAGGAAATCGGTTCGATTTGGCGGACTACGCCAACCTCGACATGGAAGGATGTATCCGCGCCATGGAAGAAAATGGCGGTCATCCTCCTTCCGCCGGCCGCACGCCGACGTTAGCGAGGTCGTCGGATGGATGAAGATGCGCCGCCACTCACGGTGGCGAACCAGAGAACCGCCGTTCCGACCGATTCGAATGCCGGAGGATCTCTTCAAGCCGGTCTTCTCGGCCGTGAAACAGTGAAGAAATTTCAGCTCCATCACCCGGAAAACTCTATACCATTGATGAAATCATGGTCGAAAGATACTCTCCTTGACTTCGGCAATTCCAGAGTCAACCGTCACCGTAGCGGTGTCGATGAAACCTCCATCGGTCGAGGCCATGTGGGGATGATCACACTCAAGATATCGATCGGCGGTTCGTCGGATCAGCCGAGAAGACCTCAGAAGTGCTCATCTCCGACCGATCTCCATCGTGGAAGATTTCGCGATACCGACAAGCTCTCCATTAGTTATGATGGAAGCTCATCGGAAGATCAATGCCGAAGCACGAGGTCAACGCGATCGGAGATGAAGATCAAGATGCCTGCGGTCCTACACTCTCTACCACGCCATCACGTGTTGTTAGAGATGATCCGGCCGCTCAAGCACCAACTTCCGGAGGCAACGGAACTAATCGACGCCAATCGGTTAACTCGCTTTGCATCGCCCCACCCAGAGTGACCGACAGATCGAACAAATCCGAAGGTCGGGGAAGGTTGAGACGGCGTAGACCTCGACAAGATGAACCACGAGACCTTCTAGAATCTGACTAAAACTTGCGGCGTATTCAAAACATGTTAAATAATTCGATCCGCTCTAGCAGAACGCCTAGTTTTGTACAACTCGTGAGGTCGGCATCCAAATTCTCCAACAGACCATGCAAATGACGGGCGCGATCGAGAACGAGAGGGTTCGGGAAGTCGACTAGGACTTCGTCCCAACGCTCCTCCTCAAGAGGGACAAAGCATGGTCATACCAGAGCGATCGATACCAAGACCTCCTCGGCGATTCCGACCAAGGAGTCACGAGGGAGAAGGCTATTTCAAGAGGATACTCCCCATCTGCGTCGAGAAGAACCACCACTAGGACCTAACGATCTCCGACATCGTTTGAACCAAGTGGGCGATCGTGGACATCATATCAATGTTCACGACCGGATACACCGAGTTCCAGCGTGCCAATCTTAGGGATCGGTCTCCATCGATTATAATCCGCACCTTCCCGGAGAAGACGCCATGAATCAATCACAGGTTGTCGAGCCTTCTGCTGGGCTCCAAGGCGTGCGTTAGCCTAGCGATTCCCGATCGGCCAACTTGGACAAATTCAATGGAACTCAAAACCCATTGGAATTTCTCCAAATATATACCACCGCTATCGAGAACTCTTTGGTGGCGATGAGAATGTAATGGCCAACTATTTACCCACCGCGTGCTCGGTCCGCCGCGGCCGTGGTTGTTAAACTTACCGTCGGATCCATATATACTTGGGAACAACTCGTGATCTTCGATTGCCAACTTCGAGTGTACGTCACGATACGAAGGAGGACGATCTCCTGAGTAATCCGGCGAGGATCGATGAGACTTTCGTCAATATATCAAGAGGTTCACCAGTTCAGTAACTCTATACCGAAGTCGCAGAGTCCTCTCGTTATTCAAAGCTTTTAAAGCAGGTCTAAGGAATCGGCGGTTTACGGAGGACATAGCAATGAACCCTCCAAGAACAACCGTTGAGCTTTTTGATATGGCGGACAAATATGCCTTTGCTAGTGAAGCAATCGAGTGGTGTGAAGCCATCGATCGGAAGACAAGATTCCCTGACCGGTGCGGACAAACAGAGAAAAAGAACAAGAAGTCTCTCAAGAAGAAAAAGAACCATGAGACCGAGCGACAAAGAAGTCCTCGCCATTCCGCATAAGATCGGGAAGGGCAAGAAGGACTATGCTTGGTCGAAGCAAAGCAAAAGTTCCGACCAGAAGGATTCTGACGAATAAGAAGTGGTGTCCACTTCACAAAGCAGTAGGCATGATCTCGCGACTGTCAGTGTCTCGCGTAAGAAATCGGAGGATTATTATGGTAAGGACCATTTCAAAGAATACAGAACATGGAGAAACGAGCTCCAAAAAGGACAAGGATGGCGACGAGGAGATGGAGTACGGGATCCCCAACACACAGTCAACATGATTTTTGGAGGATCTTCTTCATACGAGTCCAGACGTCATCGAAGGCCATGGAGCGGAGGTCAACCTCGTCGAATCTCCAAGCTCGTAATCAAGCACTCGAAGTGGTCGGACACCGCATTTCTTCAAAGAAAGACGATCGCACCATCCCATCGACTCGACCAGGGTAGGTTCCCCATCGCCGTTGAACCAACTATTAATAATTGTCGGGTTAATCGGGTCTTAGTGGATGGGGTAGTTCCTTGAATATATTATTTGTAGGAGCTTTAGAAGAAATGCAGTCCCCATGTCAAAGGTGAAACACGTGAAATATGCTTTTCATGGCATAGTTAGGGTTCTACCGCTAAACCGATAGGACAAGTTTCCTTACGGTGGCGTTTGGAAAACGACAATTTCGAACAGAGAAGATCCCGTTTGATGTAGTAAACTTGAATCCAAGATACAGCGGAATCCTCGGTCGACCAAAGATTAGCAAAATTCTTGATAGCCACGCATTACGGTTATCAAAGTTTGAAAATGCCGGGGCGAAGGAGTCATCACAATTCGAGGAGATCGAAAATGGCTTACGATGCGATCGAAATCCTTTGCCTTTGGTTGATGAACTTCCGACCGAGAGAGGTTAATCCGTCTCCCATGCGAGTCAAGCACTCGAAGCCAAAGATGGCGCCCAAACCATCCGAGCTGGACCAAGGAGGTACTACTCGACAAAAGCGCTTCTCGGGACGGCGTCAAGTCGTCACATGGGTCAGACAACCAGATCCAACCGCAAGATTACGGTCGGGCAAGACTCGACCCTAAATAGGAAGAGTCGCTCGTCTCCTTCCTCCGAGCAAATCAAGGCGTGTTTGCTTGGCAAGCGTCCGATATGCCCGAGTCCCGGAGGTGATCGAGCACGGCTTGCTCTCGGCGATAAAAACCGATCAGCGAAACTACGACGTTTTGCACCCGATCGGAAGGAAGCAATCGATCGGAGATTGACAAGCTTCTCGAGGCGGGATTTATTCGTGAAGTCGACCACCCACGGTGGCTTGCTAATCTTGTAATGGTTAGGAAAAATAATGGGAAATGGCGAATGTGTATCGACTTTCTGATCTTAATAAAGCTTGTCCGAAGGATGACTTTCCCCTTCCGCATTGATCAACTAGTAGACTCTACTTACGGGTGCGAGTTACTAAGTTTTTAGATGCGATTCGTGGTACCACCAGATTAGTATGTGTAAAGAAGATGAGGAGAAAACTTCCTTCATCACCCCATATGGTACTTCTTGTTATATTAAGATGCCATTTGGTCTCAAAAATCTTGGTGCAACTTTTCAAAGGTTGATGCAAAAACTTTTAGTCCACAAATCGGTCGGAATCTAGAAGCTTATGTTGACGATCCGTAGTAAAGACCACCAGTGGCGACTACATTCCGACTTACAAGAAACTTTTAATAACTTGAGAAGACATAACCTCAAGTTAAATCCAGGAAAAAGTGTGTGTTCGGAGTTTCACTGAAAAGCGCTTCGGTTTCCTAGTTTCGCTAGAGGTATTGAAGCAAATCCGGCAAGAAAAATTGCGACCATCGACGGATCGCCCTCCGACCACGAAGAAGGAAGTCCAAAACTAACCGGTTGTATGGGCGTTAAGTCGTTCATAGCAAGTTTAGGGAAAAAGGATTACCTTTCTTTAAACTTCTTGGAAACATGGGAGTTTTGAGTGGACTAAAGAGGCAAACGATGCCTTTGAGGAACTTAAAAGTACCTTACAAGTACCCGGTTTTAGTTTCTCCGAGACGGGAGAAACATTGCTAATTTACGTGGCGGCAACACCACAGAGCATTAGCGGTGTCTTGGTTGTAGAAAGGAATAATATCCAACGACCGGTCTATTACGTGGCGAAGTCTTACATGGACCAAAGGAAAGATACCCACGGTACAAAAGTTGCTCTATGGCCTCCTTATGTCTTCAAGGAAGCTAAGGCACTACTTTCGAGCCCACAAAGTGGTCGTACCTACCGGATATCCCTTGGTCAAGTCCTTGAAACAGGAATCATCGGGACGAATAGCCAAATGGGCGGTCGAGCTAGGCGTTCGATCTCCATTTTATTTCACTTAACAACAATAAAGTCGAGCAATAGCGAGTAATTCATTGCGAATGGACAAACCCTAAACCCACCCAAGGACCCGAGTACGAACACCACGACGAGTGGACAATGTATTTCGACGGTTCCTTGATGTTACAAGGATCGGGGGCTGGAGTGGTCTTGATATCCCCTACTGGCGAACACATCAAGTACGCCATCTAGTTAAATTTTCCTGCCACCAATAATGTGGCAGAATATGAAGGTTTACTGGCAGGACTCCGAGCAGCTTGTTCGCTCGGGATTCGCAGATTACTAGTGAAAGGCGATTCTCAACTAGTAGCGAATCAAGTGGGGAAAGAGTATCAATGCTCTAGTACCAAGATGTCATCTTATCTGGCGGAAGTACTAAAACTCGAAAAGCACTTCTTCGGGTTTCGGATCAACATATTCCTAGAAAGGAAAACTTTCTAGCGCAACCGGTTAGCACGGATGGCCTCCACGAGGTCGGCGAGTCCCGGAGTTTTTCTCGAGCAACTCAATTCACCCTCGGTAGTTGAGCCTTCCGAGAACATACATGATTCTTTGCAAGTTGAACAAACTAATCAAGGAAACATGGATGCTCCACTGTGTCGTTGACGGTTGGCATACCATCACGATCAAGGTAGAGCTGGATGACATCGATCTACAATTATCTTGACATGACACAATTCCAGAAGATGATGTAGAGGCCGATCAGATAGCACGAAAAGCCAAATCATACACTCTAATCGAAAGTACCTTGTATAAGCGAGGATCTCATGGAGTGTTGATGAGATGCATATCTCAAACGGATGGCATTAGATTGCTAACCGAAATCCATGAAGGTGTCTGTGGAGCACACCATTCCTACAGAACCCTGGTCGGTAAAGCCTTCCGGCAAGGCTATTACTGGCCAACTGCCCTTCATGATGCAAAAGAGCTTGTGATGAAGTGTGTACAATGTCAGTTTCATAGCCAACAAGTACACCAGCCAGCACAAGCCTTACAAACAATTCCTCTTTCTTGGCCTTTTGCAACCTGGGGACTGGACATTCTAGGACCTTTCCCAAGAGCACCCGGGGGCTTCGAATTCCTTTTCGTCATGATTGACACGTTTACAAAATGGATTGAAGCCGAGCCAGTCGTTAAAATAACAACTGAGGCCGCTAAGAGATTTCTCCTGAAAAATGTGATCACGCGATTTGGTGTACCCAGTCGTATCATCACAGATAATGGTTCCCGATTCCAAAGAATCAATTCCAGAATTTCGCGATGAACTTGGTGTCAAAGTTCATTTTGCTTACATTGCACATCCGCAGAGCAACGGAGCGATTGAGCGGCTAATGGTATCCTTATGCGAGGATCAAGCGCCGAGTATTCACCGATTAATCAAACGGTCAGCGCTTGGGTTAAAGAACTTCCCTACGTGTTATGGGCCGTTCGAACCTACGCGACCGATCGTGCGACCGGTGAAACTCCATTCTTT
Source organism: Phyllostachys edulis (assembly GCA_036346405.1). Taxonomy (NCBI): domain Eukaryota; kingdom Viridiplantae; phylum Streptophyta; class Magnoliopsida; order Poales; family Poaceae; genus Phyllostachys; species Phyllostachys edulis. The sequence goes on along the minus strand of CM070560.1, from coordinate 13,650,760 downwards.
TTGGTTTATGGTGCTTTGAAGCTATGCTTCCTCCGTAACTCAAAATTGGCTCTGCGAATCGATCGTTTTGACGAAAATGATCGAGAATGAACGACGACTCGGCGACGTCGATTTCCTTGAAGAACGCATTTAAACCAAGCCCTTGTACGATCAAGAGTCTACCAACAAGCCATGCGAAGGTACCATAGTCGAAGGGTGCGACCTCATGACCTTTGTCAGAGGTGATCTGGTTCTCGAAAAATTCAGAGCCAAACAAATCGCAATAAACTTTCTCCTAAATGGGAAGGTCCTTACACCGTGGTCGAAGTAACCCGACCGTGTTCCGTGACGATGGCTATGTCGATGGGCAAATTTTGTCAAATTCTTGGAACATCGATCAATTGCGTAAGTTCTATGTTTAATTTTCATTCTTTCATTTCTTTCAATTTCAATTTCATTAAATTCATTAATTAATTAAGAAGTGCAACCTTGCTTATATATATACACCTACATTCTCGTGGTTTATTATTGTTAGTCCGGTCGGAGAAGACATTTTTTCTCCGATATCCTTTTAAGGATCTCGATACTCTATGGTCCTAGTCGTGAGCATTTTTCTTCAAATGATTCCCACGCGACTACACTCTTTTCTCAAAGAAAATGAGTAATCGAGCACCACACAACTAACTATCTCATGAATGATATGCTTACGATTTTGAAGATTATGCTTCATTATTTCACGATTCGGTCTATTCTTGTCTGCTCTTCGTGGGACACGGAAAGCCTCCTAGTCGAAGTCTCTCCTTTTTCGCACGTGGTCACCTTGCATGGAAGGAGCTTCCTAGCGACGGTTCTTTTCTTACGATCCTCGCTACCGATCGGATCTGTAATTTGAACACGTTTCAAGAAATGTGTCGTATGCCTTCGTGTCTTAGCATTAGTTCCAACAGATTATGGGACAATAGATATAAACAAAGTTCACTTATAATTTGTTGCATACATATTTGCATTTCTTCTTATGTCAAGTTTGACAAAGTCTTTTTCCGACCATATATAGTGTTTTTGATTGGTATTTCCATTATGACAAACAAAGATCTATAACTAGTCGAAATCATACCGTCCCGACCACATTTGATTTCCTAGTATCAAGAACGATCGCTTTTGTCTTACATGTCCAAACATACCTTCAAAACTCACATACATGGTTATGACCTCTTTTTATTCTCTTTCTTGGCTCACTACTTGTACAAGAACGTTCTTCTACTATCAAGCGTTCGGGGCTAGGAAATATCTGAGAATTTCAAAAAAGTCAAACAGGATAAACAAAATCTTTGTCAATGACATAAAAGGTAAGTTTTCATAGATATTCAAATATTTTTACACTTGCAGAACCTACTCTAAGAAATATTCCCGCCTAACTATCGCTTGTCGGAGATTCGACCTCCATCTCCTCTACAACTATATCTCCGAGTGGCCCGAGTTCTTCCATGAACTTGGTCGCCTCCTCAGTGGGCGATTGAAGTCATCTTTAACAACTTGGAGATCAATGGAGGGTCGGAAGCTTTTAGTTTTGCCAAAGCAAAACTAACTCCACTTGCAACACTGCTTTTAGGGCACAGGCATAATTCGTCCGAGTAGTTTTGACGTAACTTTAAGATCCCCTAGAAGTTGACCCAAATAGTTCATTTCTCTATTGGATCTCTTAAGATAGGCACGCTTGATCTCGATCCCAAATCAAAGATCATCTTGTTCAAAGTATGAATCTTTTCATCAATATTTTGAGCAAGAGCGCCTCCTTATCTCGCTCAAATTTGAGTTTTCTTTACTGCTCAAGCATTTGCGTTTGCTCTGCAAAAAACAAATCGCTTAATGAACACAAGCATAAGTGAAGGAAAAATCAAGCTTACGACATATTACCTTCATTTGTTTTGCTAAGTGTTTCATATTTGGTCGTTGCTTCAACGATCAATAGGTCTTTAGTTGAACTTGCTTCACAAATGATCGGTCTTTAGCTTTATTTCTTCTTCAAGAAGAGCCGTCTTGGCTTTCTCACCACAACCTCCTCTTTTATTTTCTCCAGATCTATCGAATACGATAAGGAGAATAATTGTAGAGGAGCAAAGTATTGAAGAAGAAACAAAAGTTCAAAAGGAAAAGTTCTTACTTTCCAACTCGAGTGCTTTTGCTCCAAGTCCTTAACTTCACCGGGTCATCCTCCGATCCTGAGAAAGTTCTCGACCAAATGCTACACAAATAGCGTTCTCTTTCTTAAGTTTCTTATAAACTTTTTAAAGAAGAGCTATGAAGTCGGGTAAGAGAATACTTATTCGAATTGCTGGTCATTATAACCAAAGAAAAATCAAATCAGGTGCATCTTGAGTTGAGTATCCGATACTTTCGCCACGCCTCATCAAGCTCCTTATCCTCGATAAATCGGGACTAAAAGGAACTTGTTAGGTTGGGAAGGGTTATCAGCGATGATCGGAACTGTTGAGACCTCTCGAGGCATCTACCTCCTACGAAGGGTTTCAATCACCAAAGGATCCAACTCACCGTTGCCCTTGTCACCGCCGGGGCTTCTTCGACCACTATTCCTCGGGAACTTTGTCCCGAGAAGTGCTGATCGGGAACTTCCACAGTGCCAGTCCTCGGGAAGAACACAGTGGAAGCGACCGGAACACCGAAGACCTATGCAAACCGAAGATGGGAAGTTCAAAGTATCAAATCATCAAGGAATTATTAGAGGTACATACTTATCGACTACTTTCATTTGTACATACCTTGTTAATCTCCGGATTTGACTCAAACGCGCAAGAGAGAAATCTGTGCCGCTAGCCTTCCTTTTCTTCTCCTCCAATCTTGCCGGTTACGGACCAAAGAAGGTTTGTTGAACCCTCACATCCTCCAACAAGATGTCGGAAGCTATGTCCTCGACCGGTTCATCAAGGACCGCATTCCCGACTATCCGGGAGGGAGTGGTTTCATCAATCTCCGGATCGCTTGTTTCAAGAATAACCGTAAGGTCGTGCACGACCACTCGAGTCTACACCTCCGCATGATTACATTTTGCGGGCCCTCGTGCTTATCCACCTAAATCAAAGAACAAATTTGATTGGGTGAAGAAATCCTTTATCTAAAAAATTAGTACATATATGATTCGAAATGTTCTATTACCTCGAGGATTCATCTCCTTCAAGTGCCTCGAGGCACGACTTGTCGGAACTAAGGTGGGGCGTTGATCCTCACCAGATTGTATGATTCGCAATCCGACCGATCGCAAAAGTAGAGCACGATTGGAAATCTGGTGGAATATATGTATACACATGGTAAAAGGAATTTTGATTAAATTACCTTAAGCCTTGCCAGTCTCCTTCAATAGGAGTTACGGCTAAGATCTTGGGGCATTCACCTTTTCTCCGAGCTCCCCCACAGATCATCTCGACTCGTTCTCTAATTCCCCGAGGAAAGAGCTTTAATGAGAAGGAAGAATAGACATGATTTTAAGGTAATACATTAATCAAATCAAAATACCGATCGAATTTATCTCAAAGACTTACCACCTTACGAGGTAGCTTCATCACGATCAAGGCACCAGAGGGGAATGAGTCAGGAGCTTCAATGGGCTAATCTGGCGAAAGGTAAAATCCTTCACCACATGCCACGAAGTCAAGCCCTCGACTCAAGAAGTCATAGATGGCATCCGCCCATCTCTTGACTATCCCTATCTTCTTTACGGTTTCCTTCCACTTGGAGTTTTCACTTGCTCTAGTTCGCCAAGTAGAGGCCATCGTCTTCAGAAGTCTATGTAAAACCGGTATTTTTTCCATGACGACCACGAAGATTTCAGCGACATGAAGATGTACTCATCGGCCTTCCGTCATGAAGGCGCAATGTGCATTCCCAGAGGCGCTTCTGATTTTGCCGCAGATTTTCCCATCACCATGCGGTAGAAATAACTAAAGAGCTTCAAGTTCGGTTGTATTCCTGGGTATGCCTCGCACAAATATGCGAAAATACTAATATTTGCGATCGAATTTGGGGCCAAATTCACTAATTCCACCCGTAATGTTCAAGAACGGAGGAGGAATTTGTGTACCGATAATCTCGGCCCACATTCGATGTAGGCGAGAAAACAGGATTCCTCATCTTCACGGCTCGGAAAATGCTCTCCGGTCGCGGTCTCCAATTAATCGATTTCTATCTGGGAGCATTCCCATCTTCGCCAAAGCCTCAAGCTTTTTATTGCCCAATTCAAGGCAACCACTTTGTAATTTGCTCCGACATGGCGAAAATCCTCAAGGATGAGTAGTGGAAGTTGAAGACTTTGTGGTGGGAAGAACAGAAAAGGCTCGAGGATTTCTTGGCGAGAAGCTAAAGGGGATCGAAGGGGATTACGGAAGCATAAAAATTCTAAGAGCCCAAATGAGAGGAGATCTTATAACCTTCCGATACTTTCAAGGATTTCTACAAAAGTCCAACCGACAAAAAGCTTTTTTTGTTCAAACGACGAAAGAACTCTTCGTTTCCCAAGGCAAGTTCTCAACTTTAAAGTGAACATGCAGACCGCCAGATACCACTTACATTAAATGGGGTCCGCGCCGTCGATTTCATTGGGAAAAGGTATATACACGACAGTTCATTTAAAGTTAGGGGCTAGCCGACGAGATTAAAACATCTATGTATTATTTTAATATATAATAAAAGATCATACGTCTTCATGGTCGTAATTCCCTAAGATCGACGACCTCCACGGTCGTTAGTATTCGAAGGTTACTTAATGGGTACCACAGTGGGATGAGGCTTTGTGCCTAATCCGACCGGATAACCGCCGTAAAATTATTGGCGGTATTTCTTATCGTATGATGAATGGAACACGTGTTATAATGTTCCAAACCATGCGATGGTACAACCCCGAGACATCGACTATTAACCACCCTACGGTTAAGCTTTTCACAAGCAACCGCAAGGAAGTTAGCACATTGCTAACTTTCTACCGCTCAAACCGGTCGAGCGCTTCACGAGGACGTCTTCTCCGGGAGTAATTGCCACCTCTTCGGAAGTTATTTAAAGGTGAAGCACAAAAGAAAAAAACAGAGACAAGAAGGGAGACGATAGGCGACACACAAAACAAGGCCAAGGCAAATATATGCACAGAAGCCTAAGCGGTGGAATTAGAAGCTAGATAATCAGCCTTAGACTCATATTCTAAGTCGATTGCACCGTTAACATTCCTCCATTCAAAGGTAATTCAGGGTAGTACTTAGCCACATCTTGTAAATCCAGTTCATATCAATAAAGAGCGACCCCCATTCCATTCCAGGATATTCCACGTCATTTTCCTCGTTTATTTTCGTAAGATCGGCGATTCGATCGTCCACAATAGTGTCAACACAGGTGAATATCAATCCGCACAAGCGATTAATAACATAAACGAGTAATTTGATAACAAATAAGAGTTTTGACCTTATGGTCGAGTTTACAATTATTAAGCCACACATGGCTAGCAAAGAAATAAAATAGCAGCGGAACGAAGAAACTTTAGCGGAATCCCATCAATTCACCATAGGCAACTGACAGGGACCAAGACCCTACGATCAAGCACCTTCGATGAACTCCTCCTCGAAAGCAGGTGAAGACTCCTCCTCTTCTGTTGCATATTTTATAACAAGCATGAGTACACACTGTACTCGCAAGTCAAACCACATAAATGCAATTATAGATGCAGGCTTATTCCAAAGGAATGGCTTCTGTGGTTCTTTTGCATAAATGCATCATTTGCAATTTAAATACAAGTAATAAATTGAAAGCGTAATTCAAAACAAATAGACAATAATAATTGAACAATTTTATTTCACAAAGACACATAGCATAAACAAGTTATTCACATAGCCATATGACTTAGGTCACACGGCTCCCTTCCCAAGGTTTTCATGAAAATCTATCCCTCGTGTGAAATCCCCGAGCATGTCCATGACCGCAGACGCGGCTATTCGAATGGATTGTTTAACACTCTGCAGAGTTTGTACACTTTACCCACAAGATACAACTAGTGTAGCTAGCACTAGTCAGAATAAAACAAAAGCAGTTCGTAAACTTCATCTTAACATTGACACTCCGGTGTGCTTACAAACCGTCAGACAACCCCACATAGGAAGTCGGTCAGACACATGCCGTTGGATGGGACACGGCGAACCGCCCGTGATGTGACTACCTGGTAGCACACCTCCACCCATGCACACAGCCTAACCTACTACCTGAGTAATCAATGTCAAGACTCCATAACTTACTAAGTTAGACCTGTCCCACATCAGGCATGTGGTTGTACGAGAGGCTCAGTTCAATAGCGCACAAAGTTAAGTCCTTAATTGACCAAGGTAAGACTTCCAAATAAACTACAAATCCCTATGCACACAGGTTATTAAGCCCACACACATAGCTCCACCAAAATATCGCACAGTCCACTTGCCTCCGTCTAAATCCTTTCCCACCCTGTTGGTTAAGTGCAACATATGCCATCAACGAGTAATAGCACATAGAGCACACAGTTTCTATCACATAGTTCCATAGTCACTTAGTCAAGTTTATATTTGCAACTTACATGAGATGATGACTCGTAGCATGGCTAAGCAAACTAATCGCATCTAACCAACCCACGTTGGTAATACAGTAGTACCAACTAAATTAACCAAACTAGGGTGACAAAAGATTATGGCATACAATTAGACAAGGAGGTCATAACAGATTGGATATTAACTAATCCCAAAAGCATTGAAATAAATAATTAAAGTAAATGCAATACTTTGAATCAATATAACTTTTGAAAACTGGGTTCAATATGATCAAAGGTATAACTTGCCTTGGAATAGGTCTAAGTACTGATCTTGCTCTTGAGGTGCTCCTCCTTCTTCAAATCTTCCCGAAGTATCGACGTCTACTCGCAAACGAAACAAACAAAATAAATAAATAAAAATAGAGGCGAAACAGACTCCAAAAATTAAATAAAAATCTCAAATAGATAGATCTTGAATTTAGATGAATTTAGAAATTTGAATGGGCTTAATCGGAGTTTGGATGCAAAAGATATGGGTTTGGGAAGTTGGAAATCTAAAGAAAACCCTAAAAATGAATTATTCCGAATTTCCGAATTATTTCTTAAAAGAAAAATCAGATTATTGCACCATGATGACGTCAGCGCTCGGAATAAAAGAATTAAAAAGAAAATGTGACATGTGGGACCCACACGTCAGCGAGATGGCTCACGGTAGACCTAGTCCACCGAGCCGATTGGACCTGGAGTTTGCTCGGGTGGCAAACCCGCACACACGTGGCGCTGATCTAGCGCCACGCACGTGACACGTCGGTGGCACGCGCGCACGGGCTGCTGAGATGGACGCTGACGCGGGCTGCCACGTCAGATCGATGGCGGCGGAGGCTCGGGAACCAAGGGCACGGCGAACGGCGGCGCTCCGGCGGGTGTGGGTGGTGCCAGCACGTAGCTGAGGCTATTGCGCACCTCCTGGTGTACTCCTGGGTGGTCGGGGACGACTGAGGCGGCCGGCGGCGAGCTCCAAGCGGCGGAGAGGATTGGGTGTTGTCGGACAGCTGCTCCGGTGAGGCTCCGGCGATGTGGGTGGTCCCTGGAGGTAGCCCACGCGACGGTGAACACGGCGGTGAAGACCACGAGAGCAGGGCGTCACCGGCGGCGGCTGAATTGGAGAAAAACCGACGGCGGCGAAAACCCTAAAACTTGGAATTGCGGCTGCGCTGGGGCGATTGGAGCTCAATCGGTGGCGGCTTTGGATTGTGGACGGCAAGGAGAACCTCGAGGACCTATTTATAGGGCTGGGGCGGCACGGGATAAGGAATCCCCAATTCGTGTCCGAGATGAACACAAGAGGGAATCCCAGAATTCTTAGAGATAGAGGCCGAGACGGGATTTGATTTTACGAAATTCGGGCGCGGGAGAGATAGGGGATAAGATTCGGCGCGTTTTCTAGAAGAGTTCAGATGGAAAACTCCGTTGTCGTGTGGAGCTCGGAGTCCTTCAATGGCGGACGGCGAGCGCGGCCTCGCGAGGACGAAACCGAAATGGAGACGACAACTCGGTGGGCCTACACGACAATGGCGCACGGGCGAGGCCTTGCAAGGCAATCGCGGGTGACCGATCCAACCGCCCCACGATGATCCGACTACGGAAAACGAATGGGGCATGACAAATGATCGGGCCGACTTGGAAAGGGTTTGGGTTTCGGCCCAAAGGAATTATCTGAGATTTAAATACTTTTTCTTTTTAAGAAAATACCAGAAATCCAAATAAGCCATAGAAAATAGCAAATGAACTTGGAAAAATTCTAGAAAATATATCCAAGCCCAAAGAACCCAAATAAAATAGTTTTGACCATTGTTGATGTTGACTTTAATAATATTAAATTGTTTTGATGTACAAAGTCCATATTAAGCTTTGGATTTAAATTCAAATAACATCAAACGGTGAATTTTATCCTACTAACTATTCAAAGGATTTTTAAAACTCAGAAAATTGGGATGTTACATCCAAGAGCTTGGAGAGAGGTCCTGAGAGCTTGAAGGGAAGTCCAAGGACTGCTCGGTTGAACCAGAGAGGGGAAATGAGGAAGAAAGTGAGAGAGGAAGGGCTACCCCAAATATATATAGCTGGAGCCAAAGGTTTCCCGCGATGTGGTGTTCAGGAGTTGGCAAGGAGGACAATGGAGCAGGCAAGAGATGTGACAAAAGTATGACATGGGTACTGCAAAAAGTGGTAGCATTTAATGTGATACAACATGCATTAAATGTGGGGGAGACTCCTTTGCACAAGGACACAGTCAAAGGATAAAAGAAACATGGCGTGACTGCTAAGTGGGGCCAGTCAAGGCCCGAAAGGGAGGTCCTGCGGAGACCTTGAGGAGGTCCCGCAGAGGACAAGGGGAGGTCCTCACCTGCAAGGGAGGTCTAGACGATTGGATCTCCGGAAGGGAGGTCCAACGGCCAAGATCAAGTGCAAAAGGGGAGGTCTGTAGAGGTCAAGAGGAGGTCCTCACCCGCAAGGGAGGTCTAGATGGTTGGATCTCCGGAATGGAGGTCCAACGGCCAAGATCAAGTGCAAAAGGGGAGGTTTGTAGAGGTCAAGAGGAGGTCGTCACCCGCAAGGGAGGTCCTGACGGTTGGATTGGATCAAGGGGGGAGGTCTGGAGGGTTAGGATCTAATCGAAGGAGGAGGTCTTGAACGGTCACGATCTCAAAAGGCGAGGTCTGAATGGTTAGGATCTCCAAGGGGGAGGTCCTAACGGTCAGATCTGCCAAGGAGGAGGTCTGGACAGTTAAGATCTCCAAGGGGAAGGTCTTAACGGCCAGATCTGCAAAGGGAAGGTCTGGGCAGTTAAGATCTCCAAGGGGGAGGTCTTAACGGCCAGATCTGCAAAGGAGGAGGTATGGACAGTTAAGATCTCCAAAGGGGAGGTCTTAACGGTCAGATCCGCAAAGGGGGAGGTCTGGGCGGTTAAGATCTCCAAGGGGGAGGTCTTAACGGCTAGATCTGCAAAGGAGGAGGTCTAGACGGTTAAGATCTCCAAAGGGGGAGGCCTTAACGGTCATATCCGCAAAGGGGGAGGTCTGGACGGTTAAGATCTCCAAGGGGAGGTCTTAACGGCCAGATCCGCAAGGAGGGAGGTCGGGAGGTCTAGACGGTTAAGATCTCCAAGGGGGAGGTCTTAACGGCCAGATCTACAAGGAGGGAGGTCTGGACAGTTAAGATCTCCAAGGGGGAGGTCTTAACGGCTAGATCTACAAGGAGGGAGGTCTGGACGGTTAAGATCTCCAAGGGGGAGGTCTTAACGGCCAGATCTACAAGGAGGGAGGTGGGCGATAGCGAGATAGGAAGTGGGAGAAGTAGGAGCCGCTGGATTTCAATCGGACCGTCCAAAATGGTTGGAGTAGTCCTCCAAGTCGAACCAGTTCTCCTCGTCCCAACTCCCTGCCATAGTCGCATGTGCGGTTATGAGGAACGAGCAAGGATTTGATGAGCGAAGAATTTCTTCAGGAAATTTGCGCCTTCTTCCCCACGGACGGTGCCAGCTGTCGATGATCGAATCACCAATCTTATGAAATAAAATAGAGGAAAATGACGCGTATCTCCTAAGAGAGAATGGGGCTGCTCTTTATTACTATGAACTGGCTATTACTGGAGGTGCCTGCGACCAGCCGAAGGACTAATCCTAATTACACTGAGTGTGATGCTTGTTATACTACCGAATCAGACCTAAAGCATGAATCTAATGCTGATAGCGTTGCTCTTGTCTGATGCCAGATCGCTCCTTTGATCCTTCCATGCTCCATCTTTAAACAACTTCCGAAGAGGTGGCAGTTGCTTTTGGAGTAGACACCTGTGCGAAGCGTCGCGACTGGTCGGAGGGAGGCGATAGTTGATTAAAGTGTCAACTGCTGTGCGGTTTGAATGTTTATGAGATATTTAATCGTATGGTGGTTGTTTGTCAGTGTCTTAGGACCGTGTAACATCACGTGGTATGGACTATACTACGCGTGTTCCATTCATCACATGGTAAAGGATATACGTGGAGTCAGATCCAGATATCAGTTCATAGCTTTACGAGCAGCTATTTGGTCGGAGGCTAGGTACAGGACTTTGTCCGACCAGGGTACCCTTTCTGTAACCACTTGAATCCTTACGACCAGTAAGGTCATTAGCCTTAGGGGTTATGACCACGAAGACATATGATCTTTTATTATGTATTAAAATAATACGTCGAGATTTTAATCCTTGTCATAAGGCGAGTCAGTACTTTGATCATATTGAGCCTACATTTTATGCAAATTATATTCGTTAAAATAGCAAATTGCATGCTTTAATTCTTTAAGCAATTATATGTTAAAGCTTAAGATAGTTAAACGCCCATTTGTTGACTAATTATTAATATGCCATCCTTGACAATTTGAATCCATTATTCCTTTGTCACCCTAGTAGCTATGTGGTAAATATTAGTTATAGGTTGTACTTAAGCGATATGCTAGTCTTGCTTAAGCACTAGGGCATTAAAATGCTCTAGTCATCGTCTCTTCAAACATGAAAATGGTTTGGGCAGTCATTGGTGGTCCATGACTGAGATAAACATGATAATTTGGTTTTACTCCTCAAAACCCTATTAAATTGCTAATACCACATCTGGGCGGATGGAAAGGTGGTGGGTGCCGTCGCGCACGAGAGTGGTTGGTATGTGGTATGAACCGCCCGAATGGATTAAGGACTTAATCTTGTCATGACCTCCCGTATGAAACAAGTACAACCAAAAGTCTGCAAAGTGCAACTTAGCTTAGTAAACTTATTAAACCCCGGAAGTCATCTCATGGAAGGGGATTGGGGCCGTGCAAGTGGTGGATGCATTCTGGCTTGAAAGGGGCACCGCGGTATGGTGAAGTTGCCAGCTGCGCTAGTCGTTGTGGTGAACACCTTGCACAACCTATGGGCATAACCCCATATGGGTGAGATGACGGAAAGGGCAAAATATTTTGAAAGGTTACTGTGACGGTCGCTCAACTACATGACTAAGGAATCATGTGGGGTAACGAGTATGACTATCTCTTATGGTTACAGTGTACAACCTCTGCAGAGTCTAAACTGTTTAAAAAGCCGTGTCTACGGTCAAAGGAGGACATAGGAACTTAACTTGAGTTAGTTCTATTTAAGAAAAAACATTTGTGGGTGGTATGGAAAATGTGACGGGCTCATCTAGCCCTAAGATTGGATTTTTCCTTGGTGGTCGTACCCAGTATGGTCAAATGGTGGATGTAACCATAATCAAAATAAGCATGAAGGTGGAGGTAACATCTGCTGATACAAATATTGCAATTACTCTCTTTGATAAAAATGCAATTTGGGTAAAATGCTAAGTGGTAGGAATTTGGTAATTATGATAATTGAAAACATTGCTTTTAGCAAATAAAAGAACCGGGCCATGCTTGTTAAGCCTTGCATGTATTCCATTGCATTGTATGTTGGCTCGCGAGCACGGTAGTTGTGCTCATTCTCGCTCTCCCCAACCCCCTTCAAATGATGTGGATGAAGGAGACTACGCCTACCTTGAAGACCCTAAAGTCGCTTTACAAGGAAACGATGAAGAGTAGTCCAGGCTCAGTAGTCTAGGTCTCACCTCAGTCAGTGGACTCGTTGGTACTTGCATATAACCAATATTATCCAGCTCTTGGTTAATACCCGTCGTACATAGGTTGCCCCGGTCGCTTGCCTATGGAGAGATGAGTTCTACCCCTTTGGCTTCCGTTGTAGTTTACATTGCTTTCTTATATTGTAATCAGTTTAGCCTGTTCGGCTCTTTTGTAAAACTCGACCCGAAGTGGTCTATGTTACTCTGATGTGTTGTATTAATGAATGGTTTTGGTTTTACGACATGTATGAGATGATTCAACAATGTGCCTGTGAGTGCTATCTACTGATCTAGGGAATAGCACAGTGTTTTCACAGATGATTTGGATTTGGGAAATCTGGGTCCGACAAGATCACCATGAATCTCCACCAATTCCACAAAGCCCACATCCACCTTTGTATTGTTGTTACTTTCTTCTATCGTCGCCAAGGACACGTCCTCTTGTATCAGTCGCCTATCTCCATGTCTGTATGCGTCTACTTTGTTTTTCGTTGTCGTCTTGGACGCATCGTCCTGTATCGTGCTATACCAATTCCTTAGCTCGGTAGAAGCCGCTGTCGCCGAGGTTGCGTCCCCTGTTTCTGGCCTTTGATGACCTACCTGTCTTGCCACGAATGCATCTGCTGCTGCATCATCAGGAACGCTGCCTTATTTCTTCTTTGTTGTTCTGGTTTGTGGTGTTCTTGGGTTGAACCTGGACTAATTGCAAAGTTTGGTTGGTTGTGCATATCCTCTGCTCCTCTGTGCCATATGCAACTTATCAACTTGTCTACTTACTTCTTGCCTCTGTCTCAAGTCTGCCTACCTTCTCCATGCCACGATCAAATTGCTTAATTCTTAACTGGAACGTTAGAGAATTAAATACCCCTCCAAGAAGAAATGTTGTGATGGATCTAGTGCAAAGCACAATGACTACAATCGTGTGTTTGTATGAAACAAAGTTTCCCTCAATAGACAGAAGGATGGTCATCGAAACTTTGGGCACAATTTTTGCGGACTCCTTCTGTTATCTCCCCGCTACTGGTTTAAGTGGTGGCATTCTTCTGGCCATCTTAGAGGACCATTTCGGCCTATCCCAGCTAGTGTCCGCAACAAACTTCATCACTACCCTATTAACTGCAAAAGATGATGGCACAACCTGGTCTATAACTGGAGTCTACAGACCACAAGAAGACGACCAGAAATTACAAATCCTGCAGGAACTTTGAAACCTACCACCACCCATATCCTAGTGAGAATGGCTCCATATAGGCAATTTTAACCTTATTTACCAGGCGGTAGATAAGAGCAACCAAAACCTCAACATGCGGCTCATGGAAGCCTTCAGAGTTGCACTAGATTACCTCGCACTAAAAGAAATTAACTTGACTGGTAGAAGGTTCACTTGGAGCAATGAAAGAGGAAACCCCACGCATACAAGAATTGACCGTATATTCTACACTACTAGCTGGGATCTCCTCTTCCCTTCGTCCTATCTTCAGGCTCTCCCTACACTCATCTCGGACCACACTCCTCTACTTCTTCATGGGGAGATGGAAATGCCCTGTTTGAAAGGTTTTCGATTTGAAAATCATTGGCCCAAGCTAGATGGTTTCCTAGAAGTGGTGTAGGAGGCATGGGCAAACCATGTGTCCTCACAAAATGCAATTAAAAGGGTGCACATCAAGTTGTCCCGTACGGCGAAGGTGCTCAAGCATTGAAGCATTGGATCAAGCTCAGTTGGAAATACGAAATTGCAACTAGCCACTGTCAAAGACGTGATCTTCCAACTAGACAATGCCCAAGAGCAACAAATGCTGTCACAACAAGAGAAGTAGCTTTGACATGGTCTCAAAACAAGATGCCTTGGGTTAGCAACCATAGAAAAGGCAAGAATCAAGCAAAGGTCCATACTTGGATCAAGCAGGGAGACGCAAACACAAAATTCTTCCAAATCAGAGCAAAAAATATAAGGAGGAAAAACCACATATAAATGCTACAAAATGATGACGGGATAGTCACTTCTCAACAAGAAAAAGAGGTCGAAATTTTCAGATATTCTAGTTCCCATCCAAGAGCCACACAAACAAGGGAGATATCGCTTGATTGGGACAATCTTGCTTACTAATCGCATGATCTACAACACCTACAAGCACCTTTTCAAGAAGAAGAAATCAAACAGACCATCCTGTCCATGCCATCAGATAAAGCACCTGTAACATCCCAGCCCAACATGAACCTGGAATGCTACTAAACCAACAATATAACAAATTAAAACTAAAACATTTTACTAAATTTCGGCATAACCTCCTTTGTATAGCTAACTATACTGGAGGTTCCAACAGTTAAAACAAATATCATAATTAAATAATCCAACATCCAGCATAATCGATAGGCATTCAAGATATGCTAATGAGCTAAAGCATAACCAAAGGTATCCAAAATATGCTACTTATCATTATTACAAATAATCCAACGCATAAAGCATAATCATAGCAAATCCTTTAAGTAGTTTGCTCATTTATTAAGGCGTGATCTAAAATTTAATCAGCTATAAAAGATTCATGGAAGTGTGTGTCCAAACATATGACTACTCCCTTCCATGCATGTCGTTCTTGTAAGGGGTACCTAAAACCACAAACAAATCAAGAGTGAGTCCACAGACTCAGCAAAGTACAAATAATATGACATTATAACACACCATTATAACATCAGTATCCATTTTGACATCTTTACCATACATCATGCCATATGTTTATGCAATGCTCAATGCAACCTTTATATTTTAACTCTTTTTGCATTTTACCAGTAATGCAAGGTATGCAACCGTCGATGCATACCCATGCATGTGCTCGTAAGCACAGGGACCAAGAGCCCAATACTCCGCAAGTAATGAGGACCACAAGCCCACACTCCACAAGTGTGGGGACCTCAAGCCCATCATAAACATGACGGTGACCTCAAATCATTGCTTGGTCACCACGTGACCAAGCCTCAAATGTGATGACATGATGCATATGTACAACATATATTCATCGTTAACATGTAAAAGCCAATTCCTCCATTCATCATTAACATGTAAAGATAGCAGCATCATGCATGAATAGAACTTACTCTTACTTCTAGCAATCATGATCGTTGACATTCATATCATTCTAGCACCCATGAATAGCGCATACATTCATAACACTAGCAAACATGAACAATCATTCATAAATAATCTACCACTAATTGTACTTGACTCAACCGTGCGAGAATGGAGGACGCGAAGATGCTCCCGGAACCAATCCCCCACCTGAATTAAGTTAACAAGCATTCTAAGATAACAATTCTGGACAAAAACAAAGCTAGAAGCAAATACGAACTTGCTATACTCTCTAGCGCAATCCCAACTCCAAAATCCTAAATATCGATCTGTCCCCCCGACAGACAGTCATAATCAAAAATTCATATCTTTTAGTACAGAGATCCAAATGGGGTGTTCTTGGACTTTATGAAAAGCTTACCAAATTCTACAACTAAACCTAGTTGGTGAGCCTTCCAGATTCGGCCATTCACTACCCTTACCAAGCTGATTAACAGAACAGCTAATTCATGTCGGGTTTCTGGATAGTGGTATTAAAACTATCATATCTTTCAGTACAATTATCCAAATTTCATGTTCTTTAGCTTTCTTGAAAGCTAAGCTAATTATCTACATCTTTGGTTATAGTGAGACCTTCCAAATATTCTTTAACTATCCGCTTATGTCTGATTTCTAATAACTGTCAGAATTATAGCAGATTTACCAAACTACAGCGCTACGAAATTCATAACTTTTGAACCGCTCGTCCAAACGACGTGATCTAATACTCTACAAAAAGGTATCGACGTCACCTACAATTATCTAGGAGGCGTCCTGGACATATTCTGTCGTTATCCTCTCAAAAACTCAGGCCAATCCTATCTACCCTAAACAGATCTAATACCGACATTACCTATTTAATCAATTAAACAACTAATCGAAAGGGGAACGGAATATACCCTTGTAGAACCGCCACTGAACACGATGAACACCAATTCTAGGCCACGATCTCTCCTTTTCCCTTTCCCTCTACCTCCTTCTCATTCCTCTTCTTGGCCAACCAAAACGCCCAGGGTGCCCTTCCTTCTTCCTCCAAGTGGCCGGCAGCAGCAGGGGCTTCCTTCATCGGTAGCAGGGGGCTTCAATGGAGGAGGAGGCGCTACTGGAGATGGGGAGGCGCATGGGAGGAGACACAAGGGGGGCGGCCACAAGGGAGAAAGGGGGTGGCGGCCACAAGGGGAGAGGGGACTTGGGGGACGGATAGGGTTTTGGGGGGAGGTCCCCCCCCCTTTGGCCGGCCAGCACCAGTCCACATGGGCCAAGGCCCAGGCCCAGGTTGTCCCATATTTGCTGAAAACCCCCTCTCTAACTACTGATTAAACTATTTTCTATTTGATCTTTCTCCTAATTCGAATATTGTCTTTTGAATTAATTTGGAGTATTACAGCACCGGGTCCGGACGGCTTCATGGGCAGCTTTTATAAAGTATGTTGGGACATCATCAAAGATGACCTAGTGGCGGCTTTCCAACAATTGCATGAACTATGCAGTGAAAACTTTAACCTCACAAACATAGTCAATATTGTCCTCCTCCCCAAGAAAGAAGACTCCACCAAAATAACGAACTATTGCCCGATTAGTCTGATTCATAGCATTGGCAAAATATTCTCCAAGCTATTAACAAACTACTTGGCCCCTCACCTGGACTCCATCATCTCCCCCTGCCAAATCACCTTCATTTAAAAAAAGATGCATCCAAGACAACTTTTTGTACACTCAGAATGTGGTACGAGACTTGCATAAGACCAAGACACCATCCTTGTTCCTCAAGCTAGACATTGCAAAAGCATTTGACTCAGTCCACTGGGGGTACGTGCTAGAGGTTCTGAAGCAATTGGGTTTTAAACCTAGGTGGAGGGAGTGGATCTCAATCTTGTTTGGCACCACATCCTCCAACATCCTAGTCAATGGCAACCCAGGGAACAGATTCTACCACCAGCGAGGGGTTCGCCAAGGTGACCCACTATCACCATTTCTATTCATCATGGCAATTGACCTACTTAAAAAAATCCTTGATCGCATAACTCAAGAAAACATCCTATCCCCGATCCACTCTAGGACAATCCGAATGAGAACTTTGCTCTATGCAGACGATGCGGCTATCTTTATGAACCCCATCAAGGACAAAATCCAAGCAATACAACAGATCTTGCAAGTTTTCGGTGAGTAGACGAGTCTAGTAACCAACCTCCAAAAAAGTGCAGTTTATCCGATTAGATGTGAAGAGCTTGATCTCCAAGATATCTTACAACCTTTTTCGAGAGAAAGCAAGGAGTTCCCTTGCTATTATCTGGGCCTACTTCTGCATGTGTGCAAACTTAGGAAAGCTCACTACATGCCCCTCATTGAAAAGCTAAGTGCGAGACTACCGAGATGGAAAGGAAAGCTCCTATCCACGTCGGATAGGTTAACCCTCATGAACTCGGTACTATCCTCGCTACCAACTGTAACATCCCAATTTTCTGAGCCTTAAAAATCTTTTGAATAGTTAGTAGGGGAAAATTCACCATTTGGATTTTATTTGAATTTAATTTAAAAGCTTAAACATGGACTTTGTACATCAAACAATTTAATATGATTAAAGTCAACATCAACAATGGTCAGAACTATTTTATTTGGATTCTTTGTGCTTGGATATATTTTCTAGAATTTTCTAGAATTTTTTTCAAGTTCATTTGCTATTTTCTATTGCTTATTTGAATTTCGCTATTTTTCTAAAAAGAAAAACTAATTAAATCTCAGATAATCCTTTTGGGTCACAACCCAATCCTTTTCTCTTTGGCCCATCTTCTGCGGCAAATTTCAAGTCTTGCAAGACGCTCTACCTACCTTTCTCGACAAGTGGTCCCCACTTGTCACCTTTCTTCTCTCTCTTCAGACGAGCGCGCGTTAAGCCTCGACCATTGGATCATGTGTGGGCGGTTGGATGAAGAGGTCTTTGTTGACGGTCCGAACGTCACCGACGTTTTAAACCGTCCGATCAAATCTTGACGGTCAGGGCTTGAGGTCCGATCGGGCGCGTGTGCTTTGTTTCTCTGACGAGTGGGCCCCACCGCTTGCCGTCGTCCCCGAGAGCTTCTTCTCGACCCATGACCATGTTCGCCAGCTTCTAGAAGCTCAATCCAACAAAAACAAATCTCCAACTAAAACCTTCCCGATTTCGTTGTCAAAACTTATCTCTAGCTATCCCACAGCCAAATCAGATCAAATATTATCTCAATTCAGTTTTTATCTCCAAGAATCTTGGGATTTTCTCTCGTGTTCATCTCGAACACGCTTTGGGGATTTCCTTATCTAGTGCCTCCCGACCCCTATAAAAGGGCACCCCGAGATCGCATTGTCGTCCGCATCATAAACCCTCAAGCCACCATCCCTCTCGAGCTTCAGCGCCGCCGCAATCAAGCTTTTAGGGTTTTTGCCGCCGTTAGTGAAAACTTGAATCGCGCCGCCGCCAGTGTCGCCACATCGTCATCGAGTGCACCGCCGGGTCCGCCGTCACCAGAGCATCCCGGAGCACCCTTCCTCACCGTCGGAGCGTCACCGGAGGCCTCGTCCGACAATACCAGATCTGCTCCGCCGCTTGAGCCTCGCCGCTGGCCACCACAGTCCGTTTCAACCACCTGGAGTTGGTCCACCAGGTGCACAATTGTGTCAGCTTCACGTTGGTACCATCCACTCTCGCTGGCACGCCGTCGTTCGCCGTTGTCAGTGCAGCCGAGCCATCGCCGACGGTTGTCGACATGTCCGGCCACGTCAGCCGCCATCTCAGCTCTTGTGCATACGTGTCATCTGATGTGGCGCCGAGTCATGCCGCGTCAGCGCACGCATGTGCAGTTCAGCTAAAACTCAGATCCAATCTTTCTTGAACCTAGTCCATGGTACACCGTCCCTATAACAGTGGGCCCCACCTCAATATCAATTTCTTTTTAATTCCTTTCGGCCGAAATTCTTTGATGACATCAGCCCTACGTCTTAAACCCGGAATTTTCAATTGGAAAATAATTCGGGTTAATCTTGAAAATCCTATTTTAGGGTTTTTCTTCTATTTCAATCTTCCCAAGCTCATATCTTTTGCATCTAAACTCCGTTTGAGCCCATTCAAATTTATAAATTCATCTAAATTCAAGATCTATTTATCTGAGATTTTTATTTAATTTTTTGGAGTTTGTTTTGCCTCTGTTATTTATTTGTTTTGTTTATTTGCTTTCGGTTGCGAGTAGACGTTGATGCTTCGGGAAGATTTGAAGAAGGAATACCTCAAGAGCAAGATCAGTACTTAGACCTATCTCAAGGCATGTTATACCTTTGATCATATTGAACCCAGTTTTCAAAAGTTATATTGATTTAAATTATTGCATTTACTTTAATTATTTATTTCAACGTTTTTGGGATTAGTTAATATCCAATTTGTTATGACCACCTTGTCTAATTGTATGCCATAATCTTTTGTCACCCTAGTTTGGTTTATTTAGTTGGTGCTATTGTATTACCAACGTGGGATGGTTAGATGCGATTAGATTGCTTAGCCATGCTACGAGTCATCATCTCATGTAAGTTGCAAATATAAACTTGACTAAGTGACTATGGAACTATGTGATAAAAACTATATGTACTATATGCTATTACTCGTTGATGGCATATATTGCACTTAACCAACAGGGTGGGAAAATGTTTTTGATGGGGGCAAGTGGTCTGGTATACTTTTATGGTGGATCTATGTTGGCAAGAATGATAGGTTAGAATTTGGAAGTCTTGCCTCGGTCAGTTAAGGACTTAATCTTGTGCGCTATTGAACTGGGCCTTTCGTACAACCACATGCCTGGTATGGGACGGGCCTAACTTAGTAAGTTATGGAGTCTTGACATTGATTACTCAGGTTGTAGGTTAGCTGTGTCGGATTAGGTGGAGGTGTGTACTACCAAGTAGTCGCATCACGGGGCGGTTCGCCGTGTCCCTGTCCAACGGTGTGCGTCTGTGGCAGCTAAGCATACCAGGAGTGTCAATGTTGAGATGAAGTTTTGAAAGGTTTTGTTATGATTGCTCAGTCGCATACTTCTGTATGGCGAGTCATGGCAAACATGATGAGTTAATCGTATCTTGTGGGTAAAGTGTACAACCTCTGCAGAGTGTTAAACAATCTATTTGAATAGCCGCGTCCGCGGTCATAGACATGCTCGGAGATTTCACACGAGGGGTAGATTTTCATGAAAACCTTGGGAAGGGAGTTGTGTGACTTAAGTCATATGGCTATGTGAATAACTTGATTAGGCTATGTGTCTTTGTGAAAACAAATGATAAAACTTATTATTGTCTATTTGTTTTGAATTATGCTTTCAATCTATTATTCATATTCAAATTGCAAATGTTGCATTTCTGCAAAAGAACCACAAAAGCCATTCCTTTGGAATAAGCCTGTGTCTATAAATTGCATTATGTGGTATGACTTGCGAGTACGGTGTGTACTCATGCTTGCTTTAATAAATCAAGTAGAGGTGATGGAATCGTTAGTCAACAAGGTCTACTTCAAGGATCGTGGAGAACTAGGTCACAAGACCCAAATTGATTGCTGTGGGCATATGGATGGGCATCATCGAATATATTCTCGCTTGCGTTCATTGCAGCTTTATTGAGCTATTTGCCCCTCTGAAGCATTAATTGTAAGCTTCGACCATAAGGTCTTTACTCTGATGTTTATTGTTATTTGCCTATTTATTAGTTATCTTTGTATATGGAAATGATATTTCACTGATGTTGCCACTGTGTGTACTAACGTGATCCTAGACTAGTGCAGTATACACAGAGGGTCCAGAATTGCATATTTTGGGTCCCGACACCAACCTACCATCTTCCCACTTGCAAAATGGGCACAGATCTTTCCCGGTCACCCTCCTTCCTAATTCACGCCAAGGAGAAGGGATGGCTTAGTTCGATAGCACAACTCTTCAGCACAATAGAACAGGGAGGAAGAAGAAGAACATGGAAGTGAATCAATCCAATCTCAGGTCTGGACGTCTCCAGGTCTTTAAAGGTCAAGACAATTACTCTCTAGTAACTGCATAATAAAGCACATATTAAACCACTGGTAACTTCAAATTCAAAACCAATTAATGGGAATTAAGAAGTGTTTATCAGATCATGATTACTCACTGGTCTACAGCTTTAACCAGTGTATTTCAACCACACTGGTCTATGGATACGACCACTATTTTTTTACCACAGTGTTTCGACCACACTAGTCTACGGATCCTACTACTATTTTTTTTACCACTATGCTTCAACCACACTAGTCTATGGATCCGACCACTATGTTTCGACATGTTTACGATCGCGCGTCACAATTATTGCCGGTATTGGTTCACGACACGTTCACGGTCACGCGTCGTAAGTCACAAGTCACGCGATTGCCACGCGAATATACGCGCGCGTGTGCGTACATGCGTGTGTGACTTTAGCTATAGTCCTCCTCATGTCACCCTATATCATGTGTCACATGTTTTAAGTGGTGGCAAAAATTCCACCATATAAATTGTTCTCCCACCACATATCTAGCTAATATAGGACTAAACCATACATACTTTAAAATTTAATAAATGAATGAACCTTTACACTTATATAGGCCCCATTCTAACACACCAATCCCGCAATCACCCATGATTGGTAGGAGCACATCGTCACGCTGGTGGTGTAGCAAAGCAACCCTATTCGCCTCACCCTCCATGATTCCCTAAACGTAGATGCCAACGCCCTCCCATCTTTTTCCTCCAGTGATATCACGTCCGCAACAGTTTTGGTTCTTTTGTGCTCACAAGTCTTTATCTACAATGGCTGCTTCTCGGTTGTTTCGTTCCGAATTTCGCATTTCACACGTAATTTCGACAGCAACTTGTTGCGATCCAAGTTAAAAGAGGATCCATATAAAACGGTACAGAATCTTATAGGATGGATGATACACGGTGTTAATGTCTACTACGCATGGCGTATTTTTTGTTAGTCACTGTCACTTAGTTGTAGGCTCCGCCTAGTTTTGCGGCAGCTTCTTAAAAATGCTTTTGTTTTGCTCTTGCAACTTTATTATGCTCTTTTTTATTAGGTAGCTACTTGAGAACATATTTTTTCAGTCATAACTCTTGCAAAGGCGCTAAGAGGGGTCAGGGTGATAAGATGTATATTCTCTCTCGTACAACTCTAGGCTGTGTATTCACAAAATATTACTTGTGTTAGTAAAGACTCCTATAAATGATTATACTTGTAACAAAAAATTAGAAATGGAGTAAGGGTGCAAGAAACCGTAAAGAAGGATTTTTCCGAGAAAGAGCTTAAAGACTTGGCAGGGAATGAAGATTTTTGTTGGCTCTCGTCCTCTCCTATTAGGCATTCAGGAGGTATCTTAATGGGGGTGAGAAAAGATGAGCTGGAAATAGAAGGGGGCGGCAAAGGAAGCTTTTTTATTAGTATGATGTTGAGACATAAGAAAAGCAATTTCAGATGGGAAATGTTAACTGTGTATGGGTCTGCTTAGCATAGTTTAAGTCAGGATTTTCTAAGGGAGCTTTATGATAAATGTCAGGCTGTAGTTCTTCCTATTGTGTTGGGGGTGATTTTAATTTGATCAGAACAGTAGAGGACAAAAGTTATGGTAATATAAATTACAATTTAATTGACAGCTTCAATGGTTTCATGTCCGCAAATGATTTGACGGAGATCAAGAGGGGTGGACCTAGGTTTATTTGTACAAATAAATAATCTTGTTCTATTATGGTGGAGCTTGATAGGATTTTGGTTTCCACTAGTTGGGAGGCTAGATTTTCTCTTTGTAATTCTAATAGCTTGATTAGAGTGGGTTCTGATCACTGTCCAATTGTGTTAGATACTGGGGAGAATGTTACAAGAATGTCAGGGAAATTCTTTTTTGAAAATCCATCTTTGGGGAGCTCGAAGAGGAGGCGGCGGCTTGCGAAGCTGTTGGCCTGAGCAATGTTGTGAAGGATCTGGAGGGTGAGATGACCAGAATCAAGTTGTTGCTTGGGGCAGCTCGAACAAGAAAGATCAAGAACGAGCAGCTGGTGCTATGTCTCCAAGAACAGAAGCAGCTGCAGTATGACGGTGAGGATCTGCTGGATGAGCTCAGCTTCTACCGCCTGAACCAGCAGATCGAAGGAGGTACTTTTCGCCTTATCGGCAGCTGACTCTAAGATTTGTGTAGAATCGTTAATGACAATAGGAGGGGTGAATGATTATGGAAGATTTTTATATCCTAACTCTCAGTGTTATGTAATTTTTAAATCACGCCTCGCAAATCGACGAAACAATTTCTTCTCCTCTCCTTGCAATGGCCCACAATGAGGATAGGAATACCTCTCCCACACATAAATCAAACTAGAACTTCTCCCTCTCAGGTGTAGAAGAAAAGCAATGCAAACCTTTTTCTTCAGCACACCAACCCGAGCAGGAGTGTGAGAACAGCGACAGGAGCAGGAAGACATTCAATTGAAATATGCTTGAATTCGATCTCATTTTTTATTGATGGATCATTATGTTTATAGCTACAAAGTGTCCTCCTAGTTATTGATGGATCATTATGTTTATAGCTACAAAGTGTCCTCCTTGTTATTGATGGATCATTATGTTTATAGCTACAGTGTCCTCCTAGCACCCCTCACATCCCTCAAATCCTAAGACTGTAGGATTGTTAATGACAATCAGAGGGGGGTGAATGATTGTAATCGCTAGCAGAAGTTTTTTTTTCTTCTCAAATCTACTGTCTTTTGAGTTTTCAACCTACTAATACAGCAAGAACAAAAAAACAAAACAAAAAGAAAACAACAACCAATTTTCCTGGTACTGCTACAGTATATGTTACTGTAGCGAATTTAAAGAACGGAAGAACTGCTTTCAATTCGTGAAAACAAAAACCAATTAGCTTTCTTTCTCCTGTTAGCACAGCAGCTACAAGCACCAACAAAAGTCACAGCCGCACGAAATCCAAAACCGTCAGTTCGCACAAGCGAAAAGCTTCGGCTGCTAGCTAATCAGCCGTCGGCCCTTGCTAATTGGTGAACACCAACAGCAAAAGTGAATTAAGAATCACAAAGAAATCTCCCGACACAAAACCCAAGGCCACCAAAACATATTTCATTAACTCAATGCATGTAGAAAAAGTCAATCTCACCCAGCCACATCAATATCTCACGTACTACTCCACGTGAGAGAATAATCCTGGCACAATGCCTTCTCCTGCCGTCCCTTGTTTCTTCAAAGCCGTATGCACCAATTATTCTGCAACCGTCGCCACAAGCAGATCCCTTTTTTTTTCCGAGCGATGCCCTCACAGCTAGTACATCCCGAAACGGGGGCTGCATATATGCATATATACACAGTCTCAACTACTAATCCTAATCGGTTTCACTGCCTAGGGCTCCCCTAATTATCTCATGTGAAGTCGTGTCACATCAAAACCAACTAGGACTCCAATACGTGTTCAGCCCAACATTCTAGTTTCTTAATTTTGAACAACCCAAAATTATCATGTGTCGCAGCCTCCGGACCGCACCTCCGTAGCTCCAACACCCATCATCCATCTTTGATCTCCACGCGTCTCAACTCGAGCTCAACCGTCTCCTCCAGCATCCTCGACCCTCGGACCATGACTTCGCACCAAGTCATCTCCGATCACCGCCAGAGACCACGATCACCTCCGAGTTACCCCTGCACATGCAAAGACCAAAACACCATCTTTTCCGGCACAAGTTTTTCCCAACTTGACCGTCATTAGTTCACACACACCACACGCCTCAAATAATCATCAGTACCCAACATTGTCAATTATTCATCAACTAAAATAAACTAGACCTAACCACATGGTCTAACAATCTCCCCCTTGATGAATACATTGACAATACTTCAAAGTTGTGAGTTGAATTTTGAAAGAAAAGATATTTGCAAAAAGAAAATTTCAAAGCTGCAAAGCAAACTTCAAAACCACAGCTGAAAAACCCCCCCTCAACACAAGGGAAGCAAATTTCTCCAATTTTTTTTCTTTTCAAATTCTCCCATTTTTCCTCCCCTTTGGCAATGGAATCATCGAGAACTTCAGAGAAGGAATAATTCTAAAACGAGGGAGCAGGGAGAGTAAAAATCAAGAAGCTTTGTAGATTATGCAAATCAATTTAATGAAGTAACCAAGCCATCTTGTTGAGTAGAGCTTAACAGAATCATATAAAATCATGTATCATGTAGCAAAGATAAGACAAGTCAAGTACCACTTGAAGGATGATTATGCACTTTTAACTTAATGACAGCATCTCAACAATGACTAAACCGATCATAAGCACCACAAAAAGATATCACCAAGAAAAGTGAGAGCCTAACAGTGAGACCCAAGTTAAATCTAGATGAACTAGCAGTCTCATATAACACCCTATTGCTTCAATTTCAATTTTATTTGCATGTGGCATGCTTGGAGCATACTTCTTTTCAAGGGTGGCATGCTTGAAGCATACTTCTTTTCCTTTTAGCACTTTTGTGTGCATATTTTTCCTTTTGAATATACATAGCTATGTATGGCATACTTGAAGCATACTTCTTTTCATTTGAGCACTTTGGTGTGCATATTTTTGTTCTTTTGAATACACAGCTATGTATGGCATGCTTGAAGCATACATCTTTTCATTTTTCTTTTCTCAACCCTTTTTTTTTATATATATAACATGCCAAATTGAGTGAGCATAACAGGATTGCAAAGAGAAACATACTTGCTGCAAATCCAAGATTTAAAAAGACTCACAAACAAGCTCATCCTTTTCCATGGACATCTCCAAGTGATAACAATAATCAATCTAATCAAAGTGTTCAGCCATGTCATGCTTTAGTTCTAAATATAGCAAATTAATTATAACCAGTCAAGATCAAAGCTACACAGCACGTGAATAAATATGATAAAGAAAGCTATACAACTCAGTTGATTTCAATGGCTTGGACTTGATGATTTTTTGACACGAATAATAATCAAAGCTTCAAATTTTAAACAACAAGCTCCCCTCGAATAATCCCGTGAGGATGCAACACACCCAACTCATTTTGCAAATAAGATCTAGGAATCCAAAGATCGAGATACACGATATGGAGGAACAAGAACAAAACTAGAACCGTAACCACGTGTGCGTCGTATAGCGATCAAAACGCGAATTATGTGAATTAAATCGCAAACCAAGACGTGAAGCAGATTTAAAGCCATCATAAAAGTCCTCTAAAACCTAGCTTTCACATTAGTTCTAGGGACAATAAAAGAGATTGCACGCTTTTTGTCTTAAGGCATTAAATCTTTCCTTTTCTCTTTCTTAACACGCCTAAAGCAAAATTCATACAAGTGCCCATCTCTACCACAATAGGTGCAATGAAATTTAACATAAGTAGATTTCTTTTGAGATGATGAGCTAGCACCTACAACATTAGTAGAAGAGCTTTGCACAAAACCAGCAGATTTAAACACAGTTTGTTTTGGTTCATATTTTACTTCAAATTTTTCAGGTTCAAGAGGCTTAACAACCTTAGGAGGATGGTTCTTGGCATGCTCAATAAAATTAAATCCTAGACCTTGACTTTTAACACTCACTTTTGACTTGTCTAGGATCATATTCAAGTTTTTCTTGCCAAAAGAAAATCTCTCTAAAGTGTCCTTAAGGTACTTATTTTCTTTAGCTAGAGTAGGACAAGTTGTGCACTTAATGATTCATTCACGTTTTCTTAAAAGCACTAGATCGAGCCAATCTTTCTTTTTCAGCAAACTCATTTAGTTGTCTGGTCAAAGTTTCTATCTCTATTGTAAGTTTAGGACAGTTAGAGCAAGAAGCTACTTCATGATAAAGCATCTGTTGAATTGTTTCCTGAGAAGAATTGAGTCTAGCTTCTAACAATTCACAATTAGAGCAAGTTTTAGTTTGAGCATTTAACATACTTGACTCTAAACAAGTAGAACTAGACTTGAGCTTTTAATTTCATCATATGCAAGTTTTAACTTTTCATCACAAGAGTCATGTGCTAGTCTTAATTCATCAAATTTAGTATGTATTGACCTAGCGACCTCCAATTCGTAAAATAAAACTTGGCAAGACTCACAAGATTCATCATCAGAATAGAAGCTTTAAGTCTATCAATTTCAGAATTTAAGTTCTCAACAACAATATCATGTTTCTTTATTTTCTTTTTATACTTTTTGAGCTCATCTGTCAACCTAAGCACAACACGAGATAAATCAGATAAGAAGGTTTTACCTCATCGATCATTGAGAGATCATCATTGTTAAGCTCCTCACCGCTTGCCATAAAACACATCCTGTGAAGTCCGCCTCCTTTGCCTTCTTGCCGTTGTCCTCATCGCTTCCTTAATCAACATCACTTAATTCAATCTCATCAAGTGCTGAGAGTATCTTTTTGACTGTCTTACGATAATTGTGCTTCTTGCTTGAGTCAATCTTGGATTTAGAGCGACGAGTTGGTACTTTGTCATCTTTGACCTCCTTACTCCTCAGTTTGGGACAATTCATCTTTATGTGATTTAGCTCACCACATTCATAGCATCTGATTGGACCTCCTCTCCGCCTTGTTCTGATGTTGTTAATTGCCTTGGTCACTCTGTTGGAGATGAGTACAAGCTGCTCTTCTGGAATCTCCTCTAACTGTTCATCTGAGAAAGAAGTCAAAGCAGACACAAGACAAGAACTCGAAGAAACATCTTGCATGGGGTTAGTCATAAGAGCTAAAGATGAAGATTTATCAATCTTAGATGGCACAACTTCCATCTCATAGGTTTTCAATCTAGAGTAAAGATCATCCATTGTTAAAGTATCTAAATCGATGGTT
This sequence comes from Phyllostachys edulis, assembly GCA_036346405.1. Lineage (NCBI taxonomy): Eukaryota > Viridiplantae > Streptophyta > Magnoliopsida > Poales > Poaceae > Phyllostachys > Phyllostachys edulis. The sequence goes on along the minus strand of CM070560.1, from coordinate 13,622,630 downwards.
TGATTGATAGTTGTGACAACCATCAACCAATCGTAACCTAAAGATCTCAATATCTTAGTTGCATTATCTTCATCGGTTGGAATAACACCAACACCACGCAAACTACTCAATATCTTTTCAAACGAGCAAACAGATCATCAATAGATTCACGTGTTTCATAGCAAAATCAGAATACTCTTTTTGATAAAGATTTTACGTACTTTCTTAATTTTAGTAGTTCCTCATGATAATCACAAAGAGTCTTCCATATTAAGTGAGCGTATAATATGAGCTACACGATCAAATTCTTTATAGAGATTCCTTGAAACAACAAGTTCTGAGCTTGAGCATTTAAATCAACATCGCTTTATTTAAATTAGTAACAATAGCAGGAACCACATAAGGACTAGAAACCTTATTCCATACATCACTACCTTGGGCCTCAATATATGCTTGCATACGACACTTCCAAAAAGCGAAATCAGTACCATCTAGCATGGGGGACGATTCACATACCTCTCTGACGTCATAGCAACTTGGCTCTGATACCACTTGTAGGATCGTTAATGACAATCAGAGGGGGGTGAATGATTATAATCGCTAGCAGAAGTTTTTTTTTTCTCAAATCTACTGTCTTTTGAGTTTTCAACCTACTAATACAGCAAAAACAAAAAAACAAAACAAAAAGAAAACAACAACCAATTTTCCTGGTACTGCTACAGTATATGTTACTGTAGCGAATTTGAAGAACGGAAGAACTGCTTTCAATTCGTGAAAACAAAAACCAATTAGCTTTCTTTCTCCTGTTAGCACAGCAGCTACAAGCACCAACAAAAGTCACAGCCGCACGAAATCCAAAACCGTCAGTTCGCACAAGCGAAAAGCTTCGGCTGCTAGCTAATCAGCCGTCGGCCCTTGCTAATTGGTGAACACCAACAGCAAAAGTGAATTAAGAATCACAAAGAAATCTCCCGACACAAAACCCAAGGCCACCAAAACATATTTCATTAACTCAATGCATGTAGAAAAGTCAATCTCACCCAGCCACATCAATATCTCACGTACTACTCCACGTGAGAGAATAATCCTGGCACAATGCCTTCTCCTGCCGTCCCTTGTTTCTTCAAAGCCGTATGCACCAATTATTCTGCAACCGTCGCCACAAGCAGATCCCTTTTTTTTTCCGAGCGATGCCCTCACAGCTAGTACATCCCGAAACGGGGGCTGCATATATGCATATATACACAGTCTCAACTACTAATCCTAATCGGTTTCACTGCCTAGGGCTCTCCTAATTATCTCATGTGAAGTCGTGTCACATCAAAACCAACTAGGACTCCAATACGTGTTCAGCCCAACATTCTAGTTTCTTAATTTTGAACAACCCAAAATTATCATGTGTCGCAGCCTCCGGACCGCACCTCCGTAGCTCCAACACCCATCATCCATCTTTGATCTCCACGCGTCTCAACTCGAGCTCAACCGTCTCCTCCAGCATCCTCGACCCTCTGGACCATGACTTCGCACCAAGTCATCTCCCGATCACCGCCGTAGACCACGATCACCTCCGAGTTACCCTGCACATGCAAAGACCAAAACACCATCTTTTCCCGGCACAAGTTTTTCCCAACTTGACCGTCATTAGTTCACACACACCACACGCCTCAAATAATCATCAGTACCCAACATTGTCAATTATTCATCAACTAAAATAAACTAGACCTAACCACATGGTCTAACAATCTCCCCCTTGATGAATACATTGACAATACTTCAAAGTTGTGAGTTGAATTTTGAAAGAAAAGATATTTGCAAAAAGAAAATTTCAAAGCTGCAAAGCAAACTTCAAAACCACAGCTGAAAAACCCCCCCTCAACACAAGGGAAGCAAATTTCTCCAATTTTTTTTCTTTTCAAATTCTCCCATTTTTCCTCCCCCTTTGGCAATGGAATCATCGAGAACTTCAGAGAAGGAATAATTCTAAAACGAGGGAGCAGGGAGAGTAAAAATCAAGAAGCTTTGTAGATTATGCAAATCAATTTAATGAAGTAACCAAGCCATCTTGTTGAGTAGAGCTTAACAGAATCATATAAAATCATGTATCATGTAGCAAAGATAAGACAAGTCAGTACCACTTGAAGGATGATTATGCACTTTTAACTTAATGACAGGCATCTCAACAATGACTAAACCGATCATAAGCACCACAAAAAGATATCACCAAGAAAAGTGAGAGCCTAACAGTGAGACCCAAGTTAAATCTAGATGAACTAGCAGTCTCATATAACACCCTATTGCTTCAATTTCAATTCTTATTTGCATGTGGCATGCTTGGAGCATACTTCTTTTCAAGGGTGGCATGCTTGAAGCATACTTCTTTTCCTTTTAGCACTTTTGTGTGCATATTTTTCCTTTTGAATATACATAGCTATGTATGGCATACTTGAAGCATACTTCTTTTCATTTGAGCACTTTGGTGTGTATATTTTTGTTCTTTTGAATACACAGCTATGTATGGCATGCTTGAAGCATACATCTTTTCATTTTTCTTTTCTCAACCCTTTTTTTTTATATATATAACATGCCAAATTGAGTGAGCATAACAGGATTGCAAAGAGAAACATACTTGCTGCAAATCCAAGATTTAAAAAGACTCACAAACAAGCTCATCCTTTTCCATGGACATCTCCAAGTGATAACAATAATCAATCTAATCAAAGTGTTCACCATGTCATGCTTTAGTTCTAAATATAGCAAATTAATTATAACCAGTCAAGATCAAAGCTACACAGCACGTGAATAAATATGATAAAGAAAGCTATACAACTCAGTTGATTTCAATGGCTTGGACTTGATGATTTTTTTTTGACACGAATAATAATCAAAGCTTCTGAAATTTTAAACAACAAGCTCCCCCTCAGAATAATCCCGTAGGATGCAACACACCCAACTCATTTTGCAAATAAGATCTAGGAATCCAAGATCTTGAGATACACGATATGGAGGAACAATGACAAAACTAGAACCGAACCACGCGTGGCGCGATCAAAACGCGAATTATGTGAATTAAATCGCAAACCAGTACGTGAAGCAGATTTAAAGCCATCATAAAAGTCCTCTAAAAACCTAGCTTTCACATTAGTTCTAGGGACAATAAAAGAGATTGCACGTTTTTGTCTTAAGGCATTAAATCTTTCCTTTTTCTCTTTCTTAACACGCCTAAAGCAAAATTCATACAAGTGCCCATCTCTACCACAATAGGTGCAATGAAATTTAACATAAGTAGATTTCTTTTGAGATGATGAGCTAGCACCTACAACATTAGTAGAAGAGCTTTGCACAAAACCAGCAGATTTAAACACAGTTTGTTTTGGTTCATATTTTACTTCAAATTTTTCAGGTTCAAGAGGCTTAACAACCTTAGGAGGATGGTTCTTGGCATGCTCAATAAAATTAAATCCTAGACCTTGACTTTTAACACTCACTTTTGACTTGTCTAGGATCATATTCAAGTTTTTCTTGCCAAAAGAAAATCTCTCTAAAGTGTCCTTAAGGTACTTATTTTCTTTAGCTAGAGTAGGACAAGTTGTGCACTTAACAGATTCATTCACAGTTTTCTTAAAAGCACTAGACTGAGCCAATCTTTCTTTTTCAGCAAACTCATTTAGTTGTCTGGTCAAAGTTTCTATCTCTATTGTAAGTTTAGGACAGTTAGAGCAAGAAGCTACTTCATGATAAAGCATCTGTTGAATTGTTTCCTGAGAAGAATTGAGTCTAGCTTCTAACAATTCACAATTAGAGCAAGTTTTAGTTTGAGCATTTAACATACTTGACTCTAAACAAGTAGAACTAGACTTGAGCTTTTTAATTTCATCATATGCAAGTTTTAACTTTTCATCACAAGAGTCATGTGCTAGTCTTAATTCATCAAATTTAGTATGTATTGACCTAGCAGCCTCCAATTCAGAAAATAAAACTTGGCAAGACTCACAAGATTCATCATCAGGAATAGAAGCTTTAAGTCTATCAATTTCAGAATTTAAGTTCTCAACAACAATATCATGTTTCTTTATTTTCTTTTTATACTTTTTGAGCTCATCTGTCAACCTAAGCACAGCACGAGATAAATCTGTATAAGAAGGTTTTACCTCATCAGGATCACTGTAGAGATCATCATTGTTAAGCTCCTCACTGCTTGCCATAAAACACATCCCTGTGAAGTCCGCCTCCTTTGCCTTCTTGCCGTTGTCCTCATCGTCGCTTCCAGAATCAACATCACTTAATTCAATCTCATCAAGTGCTGAGAGTATCTTTTTGACTGTCTTACGATAATTGTGCTTCTTGCTTGAGTCAATCTTGGATTTAGAGCGACGAGTTGGTACTTTGTCATCTTTGACCTCCTTACTCCTCAGTTTGGGACAATTCATCTTTGTGTGATTTAGCTCACCACATTCATAGCATCTGATTGGACCTCCTCTCCGCCTTTGTTTCGATGTTGTTAATTGCCTTGGTCACTCTGTTGGAGATGAGTACAAGTCGCTTCTTCCGAATCTCCTCTAACTGCTCATCCGAGAAAGAAGTCAAAGGCATACAAGACAAGAACTCAAGAAACATCTTGCATGGGGTTAGTCATAAGAGCTAAAGATGAAGATTTATCAATCTTAGATGGCACAACTTCCATCTCATAGGTTTTCAATCTAGAGTAAAGATCATCCATTGTTAAAGTATCTAAATCGATGGTTTGATTGATAGTTGTGACAACCATCAACCAGTCAGAACCTAAAGATCTCAATATCTTAGTTGCATTATCTTCATCAGTTGGAATAACACCAACACCACGCAAACTACTCAATATCTTTTCAAAACGAGCAAACAGATCATCAATAGATTCACCAGGTTTCATAGCAAAATCAGAATACTCTTTTTGATAAAGATTTTTACGTACTTTCTTAATTTTAGTAGTTCCCTCATGATAATCACAAAGAGTCTTCCATATTAAGTGAGCGTAGTAATATGAGCTACACGATCAAATTCTTTTGAGAGATTCCTTGAAACAACAAGTTACGAGCTTGAGCATTTAAATCAACATCTCGCTTTATTTAAATTAGTAACAATAGCAGAACCACATAAGGACTAGAAACCTTATTCCATACATCACTACCTTGGGCCTCAATATATGCTTGCATACGACACTTCCAAAAGCTAAATCAAGACCATCTAGCATGGGGGACGATTCACATACCTCTCTGACGTCATAGCAACTTGGCTCTGATACCACTTGTAGGATCGTTAATGACAATCAGAGGGGGGTGAATGATTATAATCGCTAGCAGAAGTTTTTTTTTTCTCAAATCTACTGTCTTTTGAGTTTTCAACCTACTAATACAGCAAAAACAAAAAAACAAAACAAAAAGAAAACAACAACCAATTTTCCTGGTACTGCTACAGTATATGTTACTGTAGCGAATTTGAAGAACGGAAGAACTGCTTTCAATTCGTGAAAACAAAAACCAATTAGCTTTCTTTCTCCTGTTAGCACAGCAGCTACAAGCACCAACAAAAGTCACAGCCGCACGAAATCCAAAACCGTCAGTTCGCACAAGCGAAAAGCTTCGGCTGCTAGCTAATCAGCCGTCGGCCCTTGCTAATTGGTGAACACCAACAGCAAAAGTGAATTAAGAATCACAAAGAAATCTCCCGACACAAAACCCAAGGCCACCAAAACATATTTCATTAACTCAATGCATGTAGAAAAAGTCAATCTCACCCAGCCACATCAATATCTCACGTACTACTCCACGTGAGAGAATAATCCTGGCACAATGCCTTCTCCTGCCGTCCCTTGTTTCTTCAAAGCCGTATGCACCAATTATTCTGCAACCGTCGCCACAAGCAGATCCCTTTTTTTTTCCGAGCGATGCCCTCACAGCTAGTACATCCCGAAACGGGGGCTGCATATATGCATATATACACAGTCTCAACTACTAATCCTAATCGGTTTCACTGTCTAGGGCTCTCCTAATTATCTCATGTGAAGTCGTATCACATCAAAACCAACTAGGACTCCAATACGTGTTCAGCCCAACATTCTAGTTTCCTAATTTTGAACAACCCAAAATTATCATGTGTCGCAGCCTCCGGACCGCACCTCCGTAGCTCCAACACCTATCATCCATCTTTGATCTCCACGCGTCTCAACTCGAGCTCGACCGTCTCCTCCAGCATCATCGACCCTCTGGACCATGACTTCGCACCAAGTCATCTCCCGATCACCGCCGTAGACCACGATCACCTCCGAGTTACCCTGCACATGCAAAGACCAAAACACCATCTTTTTCCGGCACAAGTTTTTCCCAACTTGACCGTCATTAGTTCACACACGCCACACGCCTCAAATAATCATCAGTACCCAACATTGTCAATTATTCATCAACTAAAATAAACTAGACCTAACCACATGGTCTAACAAAGACAAAATCAGAATATGTGCTGCAGCCCCTAGCACCTCACGTGAGCCCCAAAATCTCACGTACTACTCAAAATCTGTAGCAGCCCCAACTAGCAATCAACTAAGCATCTGTTCTGCCGCCGCTAGCAATCAACTAAAACATACAGCGGGCAGCGGCTATGCCAGCACCTAATCACCAAAATCTCACATCCAAAGACCTCCAAACCGTGGCCAGCATCTATTCCCAGCCGCCAGCTCCTAATCTCATCCAACGTCTGTAGTCACCGCTAGCACATGACCTCCTGCGGAGAGTAACATCCTGCCGCAATCACCAACTGCTGAAAATTCTCTTGCCAAAAATACCTCCTGCCGAGATTACCTCTCAGCTTTCCAAATTTTGGACATTCCAAAATTAAGGTTTTCTAATTTCTCTCAGCTTTCCAAATTTTACTCAGCTTTCCAATTTTAGACACCCCAAAATTACCACGTGTCGTAGCCTCCGAACCACATCTCCACAGCTCTAACACGCATCATCCATCTTTGATCTTCACGTGTCCCAACTCAAGCTCAACCGCTTTCTCCAGCATCCTCGACCGAGATGACTTCGCACCAAGCCATCTTCCGTCCTTGTCGTAGATCACAATCACCTTCGAGTTACCCGCACATGCAAAGACCAAAGCAACATCTTTTCTCGGTACAAATTCTTCCCAACTTGACCGATATAAATTCACACACACACGCCACAAGCTTCAAATAACATCAGAAAGCACAATTGTCAATTATTCATCAACTAAAATATTCTAAACCTAGCCACATGGTCTAATAAGTTGCAGCTACTTGCTTATTCTAGTATGCATCACCTTGAGTAATTGTATTCAGAGAGCAACAGTGATTAAGTAATTAACACAACAAAATGTTCTCTCTTTTGTTTTGTTTTGCATCCTTTTGATGTAACAAGTAGTGTATCTACCTCTGCAGGCTATTCCAGTGCGCCTTTGTGTACCTTATCTTCTGATCTCCGGAGCAGCGATGAGCTAATGCACACAAACATAGTTGACGTGCTTTGTGTGCCACACGACAAAAGGCAGGGTATTCTTCACACCATGAAGCAAATCGTTAGACAGTCACGAGACATCACTGTTCCAGTACGTCAGGCACTCAAACTAGATAAACTGGATTCGGTTGCAATGTCAAACCAGGGCCAGAGTGAAATCTCAAGCTCACGTCTAACGGGATCGTATGTTGCTGAACCGAAGGTGTATGGAAGGGATAAAGAGAGAGACTGGATCATAGAGCTAATGACAAGTGATACTCTTGGTGGTTTTACAGTTCTGCCGATGGTAGGCAATGGAGGGGTGGGAAAGACAACTCTCGCTCAGCTTGTATACAACGATCCAAGATGTGGGTTCGTGTGTCTGATAACTTTGATCTAGTAAGGCTCACACACGAGATGTTAGATTATGTCACCGAACAAGAACACACAAATATAAGAAACTTTAACAAGCTTCAGCAAATGCTCAAGAAAAATACACAATCAAGGAGGTTTCTACTTATTCTAGATGATGTATGGGATATTTCAGACAAATGGGATAACTTGTTGGCTCCTTTGAAACACAATCAAGCAGTGGGTAACTTTGTTCTGGTGACTACAAGGGATCTATCCCTGGCACAAGTCATAGGCACAGTGGACCAAGTTCATTTGGATGCATTGGAAGAGAACGATTTCTGGCTGTTGTTTAAATCATATGCGTTTGGTGACGAGAAATACAAGGGGCATCCAAGGCTACAGGCTATTGGTCGTGAAATTGCTCGTAAATTAAAGGGTTATCCATTAGGAGCAAAAACTGTTGGTGCACTATTGAGGAAGAGTGTTACTGTAGAGCACTGGAGCAGAATTCTAAGGGATGAAGAGTGGAAATCCCTGCAGAATAGTGATGGTATCATTTCTGCTCTTAAGCTAAGTTACGATCATCTACCCTGCCATTTACAGGAGTGTTTCTCTTACTGTTCTTTGTTCCCCAAGGATTATAGATTTCATGAAGCAGAATTGGTCCAAATGTGGATTTCACAAGATTTTGTGTATAACAATAACACAAGCAAGAGACTGGAGGAGATAGGTGCCGGATATCTGGCTGATTTAGTCAGTTTTGGTTTTTTCCAGCAAACGAATCATTTGGACATGGTTAGTGGATACTATGTGATGCATGATCTTATGCATGATTTGGCATGTTTGGTTTCAGCAAATGAATGTGTTACATTAGATGGCTCAGGGCCCAAAGTAATATTACCAGGAATACGTCATTTGTCTATCACATGTTATCCATATAGATCTGACTACCCATCACTGGTTGAGAAGATTGAGAAACAGCTGTACAAAGTAAGGTCGGTGAGAAAGTTGAGGACCCTGATGTTAATTGGAGTATGTAAGTGTTGCTTTTTAAGATTCTTCCAAAACATATTTGGAGAAGCACAAAGACTGCGTTTGCTGCTATTGAAAGAAATGTTTACCTGTTCTGATAGAGCTTGTGCTTATCTTGATTATTCTATTTGTGATATTTTGAATCCTTGCCATCTTCGCTATTTGAATCTGGGTACTGTCCGAGAAATGGGAGCTAAGCGTCAAGATGTGAGCAAATTTTACAATCTTCAAGTATTAGATGGCGTCTATGAGGTTGATTCCGAAAAACTCTGTAATCTTGTCAAATTGAGGCATCTCGTTGGGATTCAGCAGGTTCACCCAAGCATTGCTTATGTAGGCAAAATGACTTGTCTTCAGGAACTACAAAATTTCATGGTTCAAAATACCGCTGGCTTTGATATAGGACAGATTGAATTGATGAATGAGCTTGTATTACTCCGAGTTTCCCACCTAGAGAACATTAAATCTGGAACTGAGGCTTGCCGGGCGAGACTAACAGACAAGAGCCACCTCGATGTACTAAGCTTGTCATGGCATGATTGTGGTGTGAGTTCTGGACTTTCTGCCCAGGTAGCAGCAGGTCTGTTTGAGGCTCTTCAGCCACATCGAAACCTGAAGCATCTCCACATAACTGGGTACATGGGTGTTACATCCCCAAGTTGGCTTGCCGCTAATCTCTCAGTTACCTCTTTGCAGACAATTCATTTAGAGAACTGCAGGGAATGGCTTATACCCCCATCACTTGGAGAACTGCAAGCTCTCAAGAAGTTGACTTTAGTCAGAATGCATGCCTTCAAAGAAATTCTAATTCCCTATTTGGAGGAGTTGGTCCTGATCGAGATGTCGAAGTTGGAAACATGCGTTGGTCCAGATGAGCACCAATTACCCTCTTGTTTAAGAACACTTCATATCGAGAAATGCAGCAAACTAGCCATTTGTCTACCTCTGCAAAGTTTGTCTAATGAGGGGAAGGAGATGAAATGTTTTCCTAGCCTCTGTAACCTCACCATTCGTGATTGTTCTCGTGTAACAGTGTCATATCCTCTTTTAACTGTTGCTAATATTCCTTATCTGAACATCATGAGATCTTCGGAAATTCCAGAAATATACAAAAATGTCGGTGGATTTGGTCTTTCTTCTGATGAGATGAGGATGCTCGATGACAAGATTTTGCCATTTGGTAATCAGAAGTGTAGAAGCATACACATAAGGGAGTGTCCAGATCTGATGTCCCTTGCATTGTCAGAAATAACAATAGAAGACTGCCCTAATTTTGTTTCACCGCATGTTACGTCAGATGCCAATGTTAACCATGAGGGCAATTCGGCTGCAATGTGCTTTGTACTCCCATTGCTCAAACGTCTCACAATAGGGAGATGTGGTATCGCAGGGAAGTGGATATCTCAGATGTTGTCACACACTCAGACCATGTTTATGTTGCATTTAACAGATTGTCCAAACGTTAAGTTATTGCTGATCAATTGTCCCATCGAAGAGGCAGGAGGTAGAAATTTGGCTTCATCATCAGGATGCCCAGCTGCAGCAGCAGCAGCACCAGATGAGTGTATTCTTCAGGTTCCAACAGATGTCTGTTCATCTCTAGGGATTTTACATATTTCCAATTGCCCAGATCTGATCCTTGGTGGGGGAAAGGGAGGCTTTGCGGCTTTCAAGTCCCTCAAAGAGCTACATATTAGAGGGTGCCCCAGTCTGCTCTCATCCATGTTCCGGGAAAATGGAAATCCCCTTCCGCTGTTACTTAGACAAATTGATATAGACCATCTCCCCGCGGAAGTCCTCCTTGGAGAGAATATGAGCTCCCTCAGGTATTTGTCAATACGGAAGAGCCCACGGTTGAAGTCTCTGCAACTGCATTCGTCTTGCACTGCATTGGAGTATCTGGAAATCAAAAATTGTGAACAACTGGCTGTGTTGGAGGGATTGCAATTCCTCAGTTGTGCACAATTGGATATTGCATTTAGTCCTGAGTTGTCCGAAACAGGCATTCTGCTCCCCCCGTCGGTCCAGAACCTCAGTATCGGCGGTCTCACAGACAAGCTTCAATCCCACCTGCTGTCCTTCCTTCCCTCCCTCTCCTGGTTGCAGGTATATGACAGTCCAAATTTGACGTCTCTGCAGCTAGGATCATGCACAGCATTGGAAGGTCTGGCAGTTACGAATTGTAGATCTCTATCTTCACTAGAGGGCTTGCTGCACATTTGGCAGTTGGCAGTATCGGATTGCCCAGTCCTAATTCCACATTTGGAGCTTGTGTTCCAACAGCCATGGAGCCATGGCCTGTGGTCTCAATTGGATCGCCTTATAATTGATGACCCCTCTATCCTCGTAGTACCTATCTGCAAACGCCTCGCCTCCCTCAGTTGGCTGATGCTAGGCTCATTTATTGGAAGCGAGAGAATGGTGGACCTAACAAAGGAAATGTGATCGAAATTAGGAACTGCCCAAATCTCTTACATCTTCCTGCGGACCTTTATAACCTTAGCCGCCTAGAGCATCTAGTGATCACCAATTGTCCAGGGATCTCAAAACTACCAGAAAAGGGCCTCCCGCCTTCTCTAATATCTCTGTGGACAGATGGATGCAGCAAGGAGCTAAATGAGCAATGCAGAATGGCAGCAAAAGAGAAGGTCACGGTTCTAATTCATGGAGAATCTGTGAACTGATTGCAGTATTTAGTGTGCAACTAGCCATGGGTGAGCTGCTTGCAGGTGAAGCGTTACCACACTTCATCTTAGAAGTAATCGATACCCTCAACCTCCTCTTGCTGAAGTAAGTTATCTGTCTGCAGGTATGCAAGGCTATACACATATTACTGCTGTGGCTTTCTGTCTTCAGAAGATCATCCGGGTTGTTCAAGGCATAATTTGCCTGTATCTAACCCCTGTTCTTCCCTTGATGGACATCATACTGCTAAAACGTTTTTTTCTCTTAGCAGGCGCTATTGAAACCCCAAAAAATCATGCTCATGCAGCAGCAGACTAACTGCTGCGATTAGATTTGGTAACATTGGCAAGTATTAGCATTGCAAGTGATTGCAATTTATATTATCACTGTCATTTAAAAGGAAAGTGAATAGAATCACCTTGGCTATTGTCAGTATTGCTATAAAGTTTTCCACAGTGGCCCTTTTTTTACCTTCAGAATCGCAATTCCCTCGAGACAGAACAAGCAAATAAAAAAAACAAGCATTCTGTTAAGAATGACGGTTAGAACAATCCAACTCTTACTAAAGTGATAGAACATCTTGCAACTTTAGTGAAACATTTAATATAACTACGGTTTTATTTTTCAGATTCTTGTGTATTTATCGGTGTCATACAACTATTCCTGGTAACCACATGTTCGCAGGCACTGCAAAATAACCCTGATGCTTAAGCAAAGTTGGGTGAGCAACCGTCTTCCTTTATCAAGACAAGAGTGAGGTGTGTGTTGCTTACAAGGATTCAAAAAATGGTTACGGAAAAAATATCAGCTGGTTACCGGTTTTAAACCGGCCAAATTTTATCAAACAAAGAATTGAATGCTCTAACAGAATTTTGAATGTTACTGGTCGGAATTGACGGGTTACCAGTTGGTTACCGGTGAACAGGGAAACAAGGTTGACACAAAATTATCTTTCTGATAGGAAATCGATTGATAAGAAGGCGATCATGTTATTGCTTCATTTATACTAACTGTGCTGCCTTACCTCTAATACTTTCATTAGCTTGCAAACAAACATATAGTAACATTTTTTGCTACCTTTTTTAATTTCAAATTCAAATTTTAAATTTAGAACCATGGTTGCTAAAGCATTGCCTAAGCGTCACTTAGGCGGTAAGGTGGTCAGGGAGGCATCGCCACAGCCAGGGGCGGAGCCAGCGCCGGCCCACGCCTCGGGCTGGCCCAGCATATGTGCCACCATGCCTCAGATTTACACGGTAAAATTTTTCTTTTTAGCTGCAAGTTTTTGGCTAGGCCTTGGGCCATTGCCCGAGAGGCCCGAGGCCCAGCTCCACCCCTGGCCACAGCCCTGCCTCGCCAATCTTGGATATGGCATCTGCCTCACGCTCGAGGCATCGCCATGGCGTCGCTTAGGCTGCGTAGCACCTAGACACATGAACCCTAGTGCGTAGCGCCGCCACCGTCCCTATCGCACCTCCATCCCCCTCGCGCTGGCCATCTGCTGGTGCATCACCATCGCATCCATCCCCATCGCGGCGTCGCCTTCCAGATCTAGGTACTCATTGCTTCCCCTCTTCTCCCTCACGTCCTCCCTCCTCCCGGCCTCCCCTCCTGGCCCCACTGTCCCTAGCGCCCCCCCCCCCCCAGCCTTCACTTCCCCGGTGCCTCCCCCTCCCAGTCTCCTGGCCTCCCCGCTTCCCCTCCCTCTCGGCGCCTGTGGGACAAAGGAGGAAGGGGAGGCGCTGGGGATCGAGTATAACAGATCAATAGGGGCCTGATATTTATGCTCTCTGCCTCTCTCTAATGCAAAAACACTACAAAAATGGCAAGTACAAGTATTGCGTCCTCCGATGCCATGTATGATCCAAAGACCGATCCAAAACAAGGTATGTCACTCAATCCATATTTACTCAATTAATTGAAATATGAATTATTGTAATGTATTGTAACACGCTACATGTTTAAACTTACAAGGAGGATGGGTGCTACATAGGAGAAGAGCAATGAGAAAGAGGATAGGTGCTACATGGGCTCAAGAACTAGCAATATCAAGGTATGCATGTGCTACTAAAATTGCTGATTTAATTTGCTGACATACTAGGTTAGGATGTGTGTATGGCGTCACCTCGCCACCCGTTCTTAAGCGCTTTGACGGTAAAAGGTGTTGAGTCGCCTCACCTTTATCGCTTTAATAATCATGTTTATAACTTTCCGAACCTTTTTCTTACCAGTCTGGGCCAATATGACAGGTAACCCTGGTTACCGCTGATTTTTGTATGCTTGGATTTGCTTACGCCTATGGACTGGTTATATATACCTCTAATTCTGTAATAGCTTCTGTTTCAGTTTGTTTCCTTCCTAATTAGACGATAATAGCCAAAGTTGTTACTCATGTACGCATTTCTTCTCACTTAGGCTTTGTGCTTTGTTATTTCCTTGGTACTACTTTGCTGCCTTTGCGCCTCCCGTCAGCATGAAAGAAAATGGAGGAAAGAAGTTACAGAATTGTTGTAAAGGCATTCGGATTTTGGACAGATAAATGAAGGGAAAATTGGCACAGTGACATTGCGTTCAGACGTATTGAGAGGATTAACATCGCGTTCGTGACACATTGGAAAACAACACTGCGAAGAGCAGAAATTCTACCGAATAACACTACCGTCACGTTCCCGACGTTACCATCACGTTTGCTGCCGTTTGGCTGGCGAAAAGACTAATTTGCCGTTCCATCTGGCTGCAGAGGTGAATTGGATCCGCCCTCATCCCATATAACGAAAGCCAACCCTAATTTCCCCCCATTTGGCTCCATTTTTTTCCTACTGCTCTCTCTCCTTGCCTTCGGGTCATTTTTCGTCGATGAGCTCCTAATCGTTCTCCTGGACTCCGGTTTGTTCTCTCTTTTCGATTTCCTTTGCCCTCGATTTCTTTCCTTTGCCTTTGGTCGAGCTCGTAATCCGTGGAAATGAGCCAAGGAGGGACACATCTTGCTCCACTCCATCTGTGAAGTGCCCGAATTGCAATTTGGTGGTGAGACGCAGGACGTCCAACTCTCAAAAAAATCCTGGCCATGGGTACTACAAATGCCCTATGTATTCAGTAAGTATTTGGATTCAGGATTCCATTTGGTTTTGGGATTTTTGTATGTGAAGAAATTTGAATTTTGCAGTTGATCTGCTATTCACCCAATTTTCGAAGGAAACTAGGATTGGCTGTGCGTTCTTGCGATGAGCAGAAGAGATAGAGTCGGTCCAAGGGGCTACCGACCATGCGCATCCTGATGAAAGAAGTGGAATGGTGGATGTTGGATGTTGGAAAGCTAATAGATAGGGTTGAGAGAATAGAGGCCAATGTTGTTTGAAGGTTGGAATACAATATTAATTTGATGATTGCTGTAATTTTGTTTCTTCTTGTTATTATGATTTTGAAACTGTGATGTAATTGTCATGTTGAAATGAATGAGAATGTTTTTGTGATTTTGTATTGAATGAGCTTGTGGTGTTCAGTTGGTCTCAAATTACAGTAAGAAGCATGAACTCAAAATGACATGTTACATGATAGATCATATAACAGGTTTCAGTGGAATAATAACAGATTGCAGTAAGAATCATCATCTTAATTGGAATACAAGATTAATTTGATGATTTCTGCAATTTTGTTTCTTATTGTTATTGTTATTTTGAAACTGTGATGTAATTGTCATGTTCAAATGAATGAGAAAGTGTTTGTGATTTTACATTGAGTGAGCTTGTGGTGTCTCATAACATGCATCTGTTATATTAGTAGAATGATAACAGATTGTAGTAAGAATCATCATCTCAAAATGACATGTCTCATAACAGATAGGGATCTCTAACAGATAACATGTCTCGTAACAGATGTTTCAGTACAAGGATAGCCACAACCACAATGCAAAACATGTTCACAAGAGTTGGTTGAGTACAAAATAACATATTGCAGTAAGAACCCTCCTCTCAAAATAACATGTTTCAGTACAAGGCATGTTCATAACAACATATTACAGAGGATCCTCAGAACATAGCATTATCAAATCTTGTCTGAGGTCTGTTTGCCCCTTTCCTTTCTTGATGATGTTCTCCTGGTTTGTGAGGAGGCTGTTGGAAGCTGAGTGCCCAGGGACCTCTTCATGGCCCTAGTATTGGGAGCTTGGCTTTCTTCACTGGGATTAGCAGTGCCTAGGGACCTTTTCATGGTCTGTTTTCCCTTGGTTGCCCTGCATGCATGAAAGAGAGAGAAAATGATTGAAGTGCCCGAGGACCTCCATGGATGCAATATATCACAGGGAAATAACTAAAGTAGCTCAAAGAGAGAGAAAATGACCTTTTTGTAATTGTTCCTGCAGCTAGTAATGCTTGTGCACCTTGACCCTCTTGTATAGTTTTTCTCTTGGTTGCCTTGCATGCATGATGGAAAAACTGAACTATATCAAAGGGAAGAAAATGAAATATATCATAGGGAAATGACTGAAGTAGCTGAAAGAGAGAAAAAATGACCTTTTTGTAGTTGTTCTTGTAGCTGGTAATGCTAGTGGATCTTGACCCTCTTGTATAGTCTTCTTCTTGCACACTCTTTTCCTGCAGACACTTCATGTAAGTAGTAGTTCAAACAATTTAGGTAATATAACAAATAGGCAACCTTTTGTTAGTTGGTGCTTGAGTTGGAGCTTCTTCCCCTACTGTTGGTACACTATTTTTGCACCCCTTCTGGTGATGTCTAAGTTCACCACACCGTTTGCACCGTTGTCTTGTTCTAAAGGGTTGCTCTAGACGGTCCTTGTATCTCTGTGTTTTTGGCCTACCAGCTGGCCTCTTCAATTTTGGTGGGTAAAGCTTGAAACCAGGATCAATACTTTCCCATTGCGACTTGTCAGGAATTGGCCAAAATACACCAGTATAGGCAGCCTTGAACTTATCAACTCTGAAGTAATCATCGACAAAGTCCTCAAGTTTGCTCCCTGTGTGGCATATGAATTCTACTACATGATTGCAAGGTTTACCACTGATTTGCCATTGTTTGCAAGAGCACATCCTCTCATCCAACTCCACTGCATATTTTGTGTCATTTGTTGTAGCTTCAAGAGTGGAAACCTCAGCACCACTAGGGCCACATCTAGTGATTCTATATCCCTTCAAGCCCCTACTGTTGGCATTCAACTCTTTGACAATGTGTGGCGGTATCTTTCCTTCTAACTTACTTACAATTCTGCCCCTCAACTCCATTTTGGCAACCACATATTGTCTAATCCTATCCAAAAGCTCTACAATTGAAAGTCCTTTGTAAGCATTTATCTTGTTGTTGAAGGATTCAGATATGTTGTTGTTGATGTAGTCAACTTTGCACATTCCATTGAACATGCTCTTGCTCCATTTGTGTGGGTGATATATGTGCAACCACTGCATGAGCTTTGGACAGGGAGATGCAATCAAACTCATGTGACCCTAGAATAATTTTTGGTTACAGGTTCTTGCAGCTGGCCACATGTTCTTGTCAATGACAGGGCCTTTGAATTTTTTTTCTTCAGGTTTCTCCAGAGATGTAGCATGCACTCCCTGTGCTCAACTCCATCTATGGAAACATTGCTAATAGCTATCTCAAGCCCCTTGTAAGCATCAGTATGGATTGTCAAGTCAGATGGTGTACCAATGGCTACCTTCACCCTCTCCATGAACCATTCCCAATTTTGCAGTGTTTCAGAGTAGAATATAGCCCAACAAACTGGAAACATCCAGTTGTGGCTATCTACTATATATTGTTGCAGATGCTAATTGACCCTTATACTCTACTGAGTGCAACAAATACTCTCATTGTCTTGCTCACTCACACTATTTGCCTCACTAATATTATTGGGTTCACTAGTAGGTGGAGGCTCAATTTGTGGCTTATTGAGGAAAAGAACTAGAACCTGCTACAATTCATTGCTAGCTTGGGTACATGGATCCACCCATTCCACAAAGATATTAAGCAAGATGCGCAATTCCGAAACCCTAATTCCACCCATTCCCCAAATAAAAAGTAGTTACAAAGCCTTACCCGTTTGGCACCCATGAAGCCGAACTTTGTCATAAAATGATGGAGACTAGGTGTTCCCCTAACAGTATTACAACTAATTCTTTTATTAGTTGCCTTTTAAAGGCTGGGATGCCTAGTGAGGTGGATCAAATAATGCTTACTCCATTAGGGAGTTCTTCATCTAGTCAGAAAGTTACTTCTCCCCTGAGCATCTGGCACTTGTCAAGATAAGAAGAACATGCTCTGGTGAGTTGTTGTTGTTGTCATGGTTTTGAATCAAAGGCCTCATGATGTCTTGCATCATCTATACTAACTAGTGCATTTGTTCCCAATGTTCCTTTGAAACCCTAATTCCACCCATTCCCCAAATATTATGCACGATTCACAAATCAGAAACCCTAATTCCACCCATTCCCCAAAGGATAAGCACGATTCACAAATCAGAAACCCTAATTCCACCCAGTCCACAGAGATATTAAGCAAGATGTGCAATTCCGAAACCCTAATTCCACCCATTCTCCAAATAAAAAGTAGTTACAAAGCCTTACTCGTCTGGTGCCCATGAAGCTGAACTTGTCACATCTTCGGGGAACCTCTTCGCCATAGTCTTGCCCGGACTCATCACTCCAACTCAATCTACTCGGGAGAGGAGGAAGAAGCTTTACTTCTTGGGACAGGAAGATGGTGCAGAGGACAGGACCGATGGAGGCATGTACTGGTGGTCGCACTCGACCAATGTCTCGCAGTGGTGGAGTGTGGAGAGAAGAAGGCAAGGGGGGAGGAGACGAGGGAAATCGCGGCGGCCGAGTGGGGAGAAAAGGAGGCGAGGGGAAAAGCAGCCGAATCGGGAGGGATTAGGTCAACAGCCCAGGACCAAAGGGGCAATACTGACATTTCCATTTTTCTCTCTCGCAACCAGCCAAATGGCGGCAAACATGACGATAACGCCGGGAACGTGACAACAGTGTTATTCGGTAGAATTTCAGCTCTTCGCAGTGTTGTTTTCCAATGTGTCACGAACGCGATGTTAATCCTCTCAATACGTCCGAACGCAATATCACTAAACCAATTTTCCCATAAATGAATGCAGCTTTTAGCTGTTACTATTACACAAGGTCTTCAGTTGGGGGGTTTAAGTTCATACAGTAACACATTGGAACCAGTTTAGCTCAAATTTGTTAGGACCCTGCTTGGAACGTGGGAAACAAACTATTTCTTGCGAAACTCCTGCATTGCACATACCCACCATTCTTGTGCTACGTCCGTACCCATCAACATACCATCCGCCCTGATGTGGTATAACAGTTTAGGGTTTTGAAGAGGAAAACCAATTTAACTCAAAATACTGCAGTCATGTACCTCCCACGACTGCCCCAAATCATTTTCATGTTTTTAAGAGATGATGGCTAAGCCATTTTAATGCCCCGGTACTTAAGCAAGACTAGCATGTCGCTTATGTACAACCCATAGCTAATAAATTACCACATAGTTACTAGGGTGACATGAAATAGCGGATTCAATTATCAAAGGATGGGATAATAAATTAATTAACCAACAAATGGGTATTTAACTACCTTAAGAGTTAACATACATTTGCTTAAAAATTAAAGCTTGCAAATTTTGGTAATTTGAAGGAATATAATTTGCATAAAAAGTAAGCTCAGAATGATCAAAGTATTGACTCGCCTGAGCTGAAAGCAAGAGAGTCTTGATGATCTTGTGCTTGATCAAACTGGGGATCTCTTGCTTCCTCGAACTCTACTCGGACGAACAAACCAGAAAAGGAACAACAAACAAGTAGAACAAATAAATACTAAAGAAATAATAAATGAACTCCAAATTAAATAAGATCAGAGCTAAAGCAAGATCTTGAATTTAGACAAATTTAGAAACAAAGAATACTGAAATTGGAGTTAAAACGGAGGAGAATGGAGTCCTCGAAGTTTTGGTCTCGAGCACTGCTCATCCGATAACACGAGGTTGGAGGGAGGAGAGGTGCGACCACACCACACGAGTGGTCGAAAGGGGTTTGACTACCGAAGTGGTCGGAAGGAGGAAGGATTCGATTACACAACGTGGTAGAAAGAAGGAAAGATTCGACTGCACAGTGTGGTCGAAAGAAGGAAGGATTCGATTACACAACGTGGTCGAAAGAAGAAAAGATTCGACTACTCAATGTAGTCGAAGGAAGGAAAGATTCGACTACACAACGTGGTCAAAAGAAGGAAAGATTCAACTACACAACATGGTCGAAAGAAGGAAAGAGGGACTCGACTGCTCGATGCGGTCGAAAGAAAACGATAGAGAATATGGCACGGGAAACTTACCACGACTGAGAGAGAGGCCGAAGGAGCTCGGCGGACAGCGAACGGTGGCGAGGAAGCTCGCAGTTGAGGGCGAAGGAGGACGGTGGTGAAGGGGTCAGCCGGGACTGAAGGAGAAGAGGAAATGCGGCGGCTCCTGTGAAACACAACTGAAATAGAGTGAGGGGATTGCTCCAAGGAGCTCTGGGATACCAAAATGACGCGGATAAAAGAGGGGCTGCACTGGCGTGACGAGGACCTAGAGGAGGTGCACGGCGGCTTGAGCTCAGAGCTTCGGGCAAACCACAACAACAAGAGTGAGATATGGGGAGTTGGGTGGAGGAAGGAGATGAAGGAGGACGACTCTGGCTCTTTATAGCCCAGAGGAGATGAGGAGAGAGCCACTGAGACTCGAAGGCGCACGGTCCCGAGGCACGACAGGGGGTAGGTGAGGGCGCGACAAGGAGCTCGCGAGCAGGTGAGCGCACGTGGGTTCAGCAGATCGGCGGGACAGAGCGGGGCGCTCTGGTGACAAGACTAGGCGGAAAAGAGGGGTACCTAAGTCAAAGTGGGTGGGAAAAGCAGGTGGTAGCAGAGGGCGCCGGGTGAGGACAAGGCACACGAGGGCGCAGCACAGCCGGCACGCGGTCGAAAGAAAGTTTCGACCACACTGTTGGGATGAGCCTTCCACCTAGTCGGAAGGAGGTATCCGACCAACTGGTCGAAAGAAAAGAAAGGGGCAGGGGGAGGAGAGGGACCAGAGGAGGTCGGGCCCAACTGAGATATTCGAAAAAAAAAAGCCGAGTTTTAAGCTGGAACTTGAAACCCGAAATTGAAATAGGGCCGAAACTGGAGAACTTTGCAAATACACTACAATTTAAAATAGGTTTTGAAAACCAAGAAGATAAACGGAAAGATACTAATTGAAAACCGAAAACGGGATGTTACAATTGGGACAGCCTTGCTTACCAACCGCATGATCTACAACACCTGCAAGTGCCTTTTCAAGAAGAAGAAATCAAAGAGACCATCCTGTCCATCCCATCGGATAAAGCACCAGGTCTGGATGGCTTCACAGGCATCTTTTATAAAGTATGTTGGGACACCATCAAAGATGACCTGGCGGCGGCTTTCCAACAATCGCATGAACTACGCGGTGAACACTTTAACCTCACAAACACAACCAATATTGTCCTCCTTCCCAAGAAAGAAGACTCCACCAAAATAACGGACTATCGCTCGATCAACTTGATTCATAGCATTGGCAAAATCTTCTCTAAGCTATTAGCAAACCGCTTGGCCCCTCACCTGGACTCCATGATCTCCCCCTGCCAAAGCGCCTTCACAAAAAAAAAGATGCATCCAAGACAACTTTCTGTACACTCAGAATGTACGTCTCCATATCTTTTAAAAGTCAAGACAATTACTCTCTAGTAACTGCATAATAAAGCACATATTAAACCACTAGTAACTGTTGATTCAAAACCAATTAATGGTAATTAAGCAGTGTTTATCAAATTGTGATTACACACTGGTCTACAGTTTCGACCAGTGTATTTCGACAACATTATTTCGACCACACTGGTCTATTGATTCGACCACTATTTTTCGATCACTGTATTTCGACCACAGTGCTTCAACCACTTTATTCTGATCACACTAGTCTGCGGATCCGACCAGTGTTTTTCGACCACTGTGCTTCGATCACACTGGTCTATGGATCTGACCACTGTGTTTCGACACGTTCACGGTCGCGTGTCGCAATTATTGCCGCTATTGGTTCACGACACGTTCACGATCGCGACGTACATGGCTAGACTCTACCTTATAAAGTACTTTCCCATCACTTGTCTAACTAATATAGGACTAAACCATACGCACTTTGAAATTTAGAGAATGAATGAGCATTTCTAACGGACCAATCGCGCAATCACCGATGGTTTGGTAGGAGCACATCGTCACGCTGGTGGCGTAGCAAACTAGCAAAGCAACACTATTCGCCTCACCTGCATAATTTCCTCCAGTGATGTCACGTCCTGATGTGCTCACAAGTCTTATCTACAATGGCTGCTTCTCGGTTATTTCGTTCCGGATTTCGCATTTCACACGTAATTTCGACAGCAACTTGTTGCGATCCAAGTTAAAAGAGGATACATATAAAACGGTACAGAATCTCATAGGATGGATGATACACGGTGTTAATGTCTACTACGCATGGCGTATTTTTTTTGTTAGTCACTGTCACTTAGTTGTAGGCTCCGCCTAGTTTTGCTCTTACAATTTTATTATGCTCTTTTTTATTAGGTAGCTACTAGAGAAAATCTTGTTTTAGTCATAACTCTTGCAAAGACGCTAGGAGAGGTCAGGGTGATAAGAAGTCTATTCTCTCTCGTACAACTCTAGGCTGTGCATTCACAAAATATTGTGTTAGTAAAGATTCCTGTAAATGATTATACTTGTATCGAAAAATTAGAAATGGAACCAGATGAGAAGGAGTGTAAGTTATGGTTGTATTAAGGTATTAACTTGGTGGAACAAAAACCACTCGACAAAGATACCACAAACCAGGTGCGGAGCTGGCTATGGACCAAGCCTCAGGCGCTACTTTTGATTCAAAGTCAAATTTTTCTGTTTTTTTTAAGAATTTTACATGGCATTTTGACTATGAGTCTCAAACAATTACCCCGAAGGCCCATAACATTTTAACTATGAGTCTTGAACCATTACCCCGGAGACCCAAGTCCTAGCTTGGCTCCTACCATAGACCAAGTAGCAAACCACCAGGCTTTGCAGATACACATGTGAGGCTATGGTCCTAGACATGCAAAAGATCCCAGGAGGTGGAGATTGCCTACCACTGCACTGTGCACTGCACCAGGACCCTCATTGACCTCTGCTTCCACTCGGCACTTGCAGTATTGCTTCCCTCTCTTTCCATCTCACTGTATGGTTTTCCCTAGCCTAAGCTCAAGAGCTGCTGCTGATTACGTTACTGCACTTGGAGACCATGGCCATGGTGCCGGCAGCAAAGGGAAAATCCATCTTTGGGGAGCTCGAAGAGGAGGCGGCTTGCGAAGCTGTTGGCCTGAGCAATGTTGCGAAGGATCTGGAGGGTGAGATGACCAGAATCAAGTTGTTGCTTGGGGCAGCTCGAACAAGAAAGATCAAGAACGAGCAGCTGGTGCTATGTCTCCAAGAACTGAAGCAGTTGCAGTATGACGGCGAGGATGTGCTGGATGAGCTCAGCTTCTACCGCCTGAAGCAGCAGATCGAAGGAGGTTTTTTTTTTGCCTAGGCTTTCATTAAATTTCTCTGCCCCGTGTCGCTCGCTTCGGGCGACCCGGGAGGCGACGCCGCCACCTCCAAGAGCCCCCGCCACCAGCCCCCCCCCGGCCGCGCCGCTGGTCCGGCACCGGCGGCCCCCTCTTCCCCTCCTGCACCTTCCTCCTCCTTCCTCCCTCCTCCTCCCTCCCCCCCCCCCCCCACCTCCCTCTCTTCTTGCTCGACATTGAGCGGCGGCGCGTCTGCCGTTCAGAGGCGGCGAGTCCCAGCGGACCACAGTCGGGAGCAACCTCCTCCCTCGGCCGAACCTCTCTGGTGGCCGGCGTCCCCCAGGCAAGCCAGATTTAGATTCAGA
This sequence comes from Phyllostachys edulis, assembly GCA_036346405.1. Lineage (NCBI taxonomy): Eukaryota > Viridiplantae > Streptophyta > Magnoliopsida > Poales > Poaceae > Phyllostachys > Phyllostachys edulis. Next base: position 13,599,132 of record CM070560.1, on the reverse strand, counting down.
TCTAGATCTGGCCCCCAGCTAGACTAGAGCAAGTCTTGGCGTGACGACTTCGGGGAGGAGCTCATGAGGGAGCTCCCCGTCGAGACCGCGGCGACGCCGTCGGTGGATGCGGATTCCAACGACAAAGAGGCGGAGGGGCCTTGCTGGCGGGACACCATGGTGAACAAGCTCAACCCCACGGTCGCTGGTGCTCTCGGGCCGCTAGTGCCGTCGGTGGCCATGCCACCCAGGGGCGACCAACTCCCGCTGATGTAGCCTCTAGATGTGGGTGCGTGGGTGCCGACGTCGAGGAGGGTAGCCGCAGATTTCTCTGCTGGAGCCCCCGATTCTTGTGAGGTGGCGCCTCTGCTTTCTCCGGGGGCCGTTGCCGTCTTCGCACGCTCCCGGAGGCCCCCCGCCGCGCATGGAGCCGCTGCCTACGCTTCCCTGGGGCTGTCGCCGCCTTTGCATGCCCCGGGTGTTCCTCAGTGCTCCACGCCGGAGAGTCCACCCCTTGCAGAGCCGGCCGGGGTGGCCGCAGCTTCCGTGGGCTCATCATGGGAGTTTGCCGACCGTTGGCGCTGTGGGATACCGTCACTATCGCCATGCAAGGGCACACCGTCGACAAGTTACCTAGAGTCCATTCTACCAGAAGTCTACTCACCCCTGGCTCTAGATCCCCCACCCCCGGGATCCCGTTGTGAGCTCGCCTGTCTGCGTGAGGTGGAGAAGAGAAGGTCGGATTTCCTTGCTGCTATGTCGGAGGCACGCCCCGAGTGTAGGCTGTGTCCTGAGGAGTAGCAGGACGGCCCGTGGAAGAGCCCAAGGAAGGGGTTGTTGCCGGTGGGAGAGCCCGAGGAGGGGGCTGTTGCCGCTGATGTGTCGTCTTGAGGCGCTTATGGCGCAAGACGACTACCCTGGCGGCCTCGTTCGTAGCATTGGACCAATCCACCTTTGATTGTGCCGCGCGGGTGGAGGGGGAGAGGAGTCGGAGTCGTCATTCTTGGTTACCTCGCCCATGCCATATTCTTCGCCACGAGGAAGTACCGCATCCTCACCAATTCCATATGAAGCTCCTCACTGTTGGCCCTGGCAGCGTGTGGACCAACCTGCACCTGCTTCTATTCTTCTCTCTCAAGTCGGTGTTAGGGAGATCCGCTTCACTGTTCGGTTCAACCAATCCGAAGCTCCTGTGGGTTGGATGGAATGTGTTGTCTTTCTCTGAGCTTTGATGTGTGTGTGATAGGACTGGATGGTGTTAGGGCGTGGTTAGAATTGGCTAGCTGGTGTCCATAACTCTGGTGATGCTGATAGAGTGTTGCAAGGCGCGTCTCAGTTGCGTTTGCCTTCCCGCCGGGGATATTTTCCCTATCGGGGTGTATCTTTTATTAATCTTGTTTTCTCCTACTTTATTAATACAAAGGCAGCTCTCCTGCCTCTTTCCTTAAAAAAAAAAAGGAGGTATTTTTCGCCTTATCGGCAGCCTCACAAATTGACGAAGTAATTTCTTCAACTCTCCTTGTACTGGCGCACAATGAGGATAGGAATACCTCTCCTACACAGAAATCAAACTAGAAGTTCTCCCTCTCACGTGTAGAAGAAAGTCAATGCAAACTTTTTTTCACCAGCACACCAACCCGAGCAGAAGTGTGAGAACAGCGACGGGAGCAAGAAGACATTCAATTGAAATTTGCTTGAATTTGATCTCACTTTTTATTGCAAGATCATCATGTTTATAGCTACAAAGTGACCTCCTAGCACCGCTCAAATTCTAGGATAAAATCAGCATATGTGCTTCAGCTCCTAGCACCTCACGTGAGCCCCAAAATCTAACGTACTCCTCAAAATCTGTAGAGCCCCAACTAGCGATCAACTAAGTATCTGTGCCGCCGCCGCCTCTAGCAATCAACTAAAACATACAGCGGGCAGCGGCTATGCCAGCACCTAATCACCAAAATCTCACATCCAAAGACCTCCAAAACGTGGCCAGCATCTATTCCCAGCCGCCAGCACGTAATCTCATCCAACGTCTGTAGTCACCGCTAGCACATGACCTCCTGCCGAGAGTCACATCCTGCCGCAATCACCAGCTGTCGAAAATTCCTTCCCGCTGAAAATCCTCTTGCCAAAAATACTTCCTTCCGAAATTACCTCCTGCCGAGATTGCCTCTCTGCTTTCACCCTAAAATAGTGGCTTTCCAATTTCTCTCAGCTTTCCAAATTTTACTTAGCTTTCTAATGTTAGACACCTCAAAATTGTCACGTGTCGTAGCCTCCGAACCACACCTCCGTAGCTTCAACACGCATCATCCATCTTTGATCTTCATGTGCCCCAACTCGAGCTCGACCGTCTCCTCTAGTATCCACGGCCAAGATGACTTCGCACCAAGTCATCTTCCGGTCCTTGCCGTAGACCACAATCGCCTCCGAGTTATCCTACATATGCAAAAACCAAAGCAACATCTTTTCTCGGCACAAGTTCTTCCCAACTTGACCGACATAAGTATACACACACACCACACTCCTCAAATAACACCAGAAAGCAATATTGTCAATTATTCATCGACTAAAATATTCTAGACCTAGCTACATGGTCTAATAATCCCCCTCTTGATGAATACAATGACAACACCTCAAAATTTCTCGAATGAGTTGTATTTAGTAAAAAAAAAATTACGACAAACTCTCAACAAAGCTCCCTGTCAACACGAGAAAAATAATTTTAGCTCAAATTTTCTCCCCTTTGGCAATGTGAGCATCAAGGATCGAAGGGAGAACTCACATCCAAGTATCATTGATCCAATTTTTAAAATAAAACGAAGGAAAAACACACCATGGAAACTAGAAAGATTATTCAAACCAATTGAAATTATGTGTACAAAGTCATGCTCTTATAAAGCTTGTCCGATCATAAGCGTGCATATATAGCAAAGCAAGGCAACAGAAGCTTATAAAGTGATTAAGCAAATTAATGTACATGACAAACTTTCACAAAAAATGACCAGTTAAGCCAAAGGTATCAATAAAGGAGATAGCCATGAAACATACAGATTTAAATCTAGATGCTAGAATCAAGAACTAAGTGAACCACAAGTGCCAAAATGAATCACACATAGCACTTTGTTAGTGACACTTTGATTATGGCTTATCTCAGTAAAGCATATCCTATACTAGGAGCCATCTACAACGGCCTCATGAGCTTCAGCACAAATTAATTTCAGCATATTTATAATGACCTTTGAGCCAACTTGAATCACATTTCTTTAAATGAAACATCTGAAGCCTTACTTTTCGATCATGCCAAGCCAAAAAGCTTAAGGTTTTATGATCTCGGTCATACAAAATTCCTCCAAAGTTCATGCCTAGTGCAATGACAAGCTGTCTCATGGGGAAGAATTGTTGAGATGCATACAAAATTAGCAATTTCACCAAAATTTGCCACATGTATTTCTAGAATTGCAAGTGGTGATTCAAGAAGGAACTAAAATGGCTCAAACTTAGATTTAACCTCGAATCAGGATTGAACTAGGTATTTAAACATGACACATCTCAAGAAGTGATCATTCTAAACAAAACTAGCAAAAGAATTCAGTCTTGCCGTGTTGTTTGTTCAAATTGATAAAATTTATTAAATAGCTAATTATGGCCTGGCTAAACTACACATGTAAAATCATAATCAATAAAGCTCAATATACACATCATGACTTCTTCCGTGATTATTGGCTTAAATAATATTTAAAGTTCTCAAAAAATAAAAGGAAAAACAAGCTTTTACAAAGACATATAAAAGAAAACTACCCCTCAGAACAATCCCATTGGATGACATACCCCCAGCTCACTCCGCAAATGGACAAAATGAGAAGTAACAAGCGGCTTAGTGAGAATAAAATCTAAGAATCCAGTACTGAGACACACAACATGGAGGAACAACAACAACACTAGAACCCGAACCACGTGCGCGTGCGCGATCAAAATGCCAAAAGGAAACCTGTCTGAATGCTCCTAGAAACATAGGCAATATAGAATGTGAATTATATCCCAAACCAGCAAGTGAAGCAAATTTAAAACCATCATGAAAGTTTTGTAAAAACCTAGCTTTCACATTAGTTTTAGCAACAACAAAAGAGGTTGTACATTTTTGTTTTAAAGCATTCAATTTTTCCTTTTTCTCTTTCTTAGCACGTCTAAAGCAAAATTCATACAAATGTCTATCTCTTCCACAGTAGGTGTAATGAAATTTAACATCATTAGAATTCTTTTGAGATAATGAGCTAGCACCTACAGTATTAGCAAAAGAACTTTGCACAAAACTAGCAGATTTAAACACAGTTTTATGAGGCTCACTTTTTGTTTCAATTAGCCCACTAATAATGACCTTAACTACCTTAGGTGGATTATTCTTGGCATAATTAGCAGCATTAAATCCTAGACTAATGTTTTTGACACTCAGTTTTAACTTATCTAGAATCATATTTAAAATTTTCTTACCAAAAGAAAATATCTCTAAAGTGTCCTTAATGTACTCATTTTCTTTGGCTAAAGTGGGACAAGTTGTGCATTTAATCGGTTCATTCACAAAATTCTTAGAAGCACTAGATTGAATCAATCTATCTTTTTCAGCAAAATCATTAAGTTATCTAGTCAGCGCTTCTATTTTTGTGCTAAACTTAGGACAGTTAGTGCAAAAAAGTGTCTCATGATAAAGCATTTGTTTAATAGATCCCTGAGAAGAATTAAGTTTAGCTTCTAGCAATTCACAATTAGAGCAAACTTTAGATTGAGCATTTAAAATACTTGACTCTAAACATGTGTGAGAACTAAATTTGAGCTTTTCAATTTCACCATTTGCAAGTTTTAACATACAGCGGTCAGCGGCTGTGCCAGCACCTATAAAATCTCACATCCAAAGATCTCCAAAACGTGGCCAGCATCTATTCCAAGCCGCCAGCACCTAATCTCATCCAACGTCTGTAGTCACCGCTAGCACATGACCTCATGCGGAGAGTCGCATCCTGCTGCAATCACCAACTGCCGAAAATTCCTTCCTGCCGAAAGTCCTCTTGCCAAAAATACCTCCTGCCGAGATTACCTCTTTCCAAATTTTGGACAACCTAAAATTATGGTTTTTCAATTTCTCTAACCTTTCCAAATTTTACTCAACTTTTCAATTTTAGACAACCCAAAATTGCCACGTATCGTAGCCTCCGAACCACACCTCCGTAGCTCCAACACGCATCATCTATCTTTGATTTCCACACATCCCAACTCGAGCTCAACCGTCTCCTCTAACATCCTCGACCGAGATGGCTTTGCACCAAGTCATCTTCCGGTCCTTGCCGTTGACCACAATCGTCTCGAGTTACCCTGTACATGCAAAGACCAAAGCAATTTTTTTTTAGGCACAAGTTTTTTCTAACTTGGCCGACATAAGTCCACACGCACGCAACACGCCTCAAATAACATCAGAAAGCAACGTTGTCAATTATTCATCAACTATTCTAGACCTAGCCGCATGGTCTAACAAATTGCAGCTACTTGCTTATTTTAGTATGCATCACCTTGAGTAATTGTATTCAGAGAGCAACAGTGATTAAGTAATTAACACAACAAAATGTTCTCTTTTGATTTGTTTTGCATCCTTTTGATGTAACAAGTAGTGTATCTACCTCTGCAGGCTATTCCAGTGCGCCTTTGTGTACCTTATCTTCTGATCTCCGGAGCAGCGATGAGCTAATGCACTCAAACATAGTTGACGTGCTTTGTGTGCCACACGACAAAAGGCAGGGTATTCTTCACACCATGAAGGAAATCGTTAGACAGTCACGAGACATCACTGTTCCAGTACGTCAGGCACTCAAACTAGATAAACTGGATTCGGTTGCAATGTCAAACCAGGGCCAGAGTGAAATCTCAAGCTCACGTCTAACGGGATCGTATGTTGCTGAACCGAAGGTGTATGGAAGGGATAAAGAGAGAGACTGGATCATAGAGCTAATGACAAGTGATACTCTTGGTGGTTTTACAGTTCTGCCGATGGTAGGCAATGGAGGGGTGGGAAAGACAACTCTTGCTCAGCTTGTATACAATGATCCAAGAGTGGAAAGTCATTTTGAGTTGATGATGTGGGTTTGTGTGTCTGATAACTTTGATCTAGTAAGGCTCACACACGAGATGTTAGATTATGTCACCGAACAAGAACACACAAATATAAGAAACTTTAACAAGCTTCAGCAAATGCTCAAGAAAAATACACAATCAAGGAGGTTTCTACTTATTCTAGATGATGTATGGGATATTTCAGACAAATGGGATAACTTGTTGGCTCCTTTGAAACACAATCAAGCAGTGGGTAACTTTGTTCTGGTGACTACAAGGGATCTATCCCTGGCACAAGTCATAGGCACAGTGGACCAAGTTCATTTGGATGCATTGGAAGAGAACGATTTCTGGCTGTTGTTTAAATCATATGCGTTTGGTGACGAGAAATACAAGGGCATCCAAGGCTACAGGCTATTGGTCGTGAAATTGCTCGTAAATTAAAGGGTTATCCATTAGGAGCAAAAACTGTTGGTGCACTATTGAGGAAGAGTGTTACTGTAGAGCACTGGAGCAGAATTCTAAGGGATGAAGAGTGGAAATCCCTGCAGAATAGTGATGGTATCATTTCTGCTCTTAAGCTAAGTTACGATCATCTACCCTGCCATTTACAGGAGTGTTTCTCTTACTGTTCTTTGTTCCCCAAGGATTATAGATTTCATGAAGCAGAATTGGTCCAAATGTGGATTTCACAAGATTTTGTGTATAACAATAACACAAGCAAGAGACTGGAGGAGATAGGAGCCGGATATCTGGCTGATTTAGTCAGTTTTGGTTTTTTCCAGCAAACGAATCATTTGGACATGGTTAGTGGATACTATGTGATGCATGATCTTATGCATGATTTGGCATGTTTGGTTTCAGCAAATGAATGTGTTACATTAGATGGCTCAGGGCCCAAAGTAATATTACCAGGAATACGCCATTTGTCTATCACATGTTATCCATATAGATCTGACTACCCGTCACTGGTTGAGAAGATTGAGAAACAGCTGTACAAAGTAAGGTCAGTGAGAAAGTTGAGGACCCTGATGTTAATTGGAGTATGTAAGTGTTGCTTTTTAAGATTCTTCCAAAACATATTCGGAGAAGCACAAAGACTGCGTTTGCTGCTATTGAAAGAAAGGTTTACCTGTTCTGATAGAGCTTGTGCTTATCTTGATTATTCTATTTGTGATATTTTGAATCCTTGCCATCTTCGCTATTTGAATCTGGTTACTGTCCGAAAAATGGGAGCTAAGCGTCAAGATGTGAGCAAATTTTACAATCTTCAAGTATTAGATGGCGTCTATGAGGTTGATTCCGAAAAACTCTGTAATCTTGTCAAATTGAGGCATCTCGTTGGGATTCAGCGGGTTCACTCAAGCATTGCTTATGTAGGCAAAATGACTTGCCTTCAGGAACTACAAAATTTCATGGTTCAAAATACTGCTGGCTTTGATATAGGACAGATTGAATTGATGAATGAGCTTGTATTACTCCGAGTTTCCCACCTAGAGAACATCAAATCTGGAACTGAGGCTTGCCGGGCGAGACTAACAGACAAGAGCCACCTCGATGAACTAAGCTTGTCATGGCATGATTGTGGTGTGAGTTCTGGACTTTCTGCCCAGGCAGCAGCAGGTGTGCTTGAGGCTCTTCAGCCACATCGAAACCTGAAGCATCTCCACATAACTGGGTACATGGGTGTTACATCCCCAAGTTGGCTTGCTGCTAATCTCTCAGTTACCTCTTTGCAGACAATTCATTTAGAGAACTGCAGGGAATGGCTTATACCCCCATCACTTGGAGAACTGCAAGCTCTCAAGAAGTTGACTTTAGTCAGAATGCATGCCTTCAAAGAGATTCTAATTCCCTATTTGGAGGAGTTGGTCCTGATCGAGATGTCGAAGTTGGAAACATGCGTTCGTCCAGATGAGCACCAATTACCCTCTTGTTTAAGAACACTTCATATCGAGAAATGCAGCAAACTAGCTACTTGTCTACCTCTGCGAAGTTTGTCTAACGAGGAGAAGGAGATGAAATGTTTTCCTAGCCTCTGTGACCTCACCATTCGTGATTGTCCTCGTGTAACAGTGTCATGTCCTCTTGCAACTGTTGCTAATGTTCCTTATCTGAACATCAGGGGATCTTCGGAAATTCCAGAAATATACAAAAATGTCGGTGGATTTGATCTCTCTTCTGATGAGATGAGGATGCTCGATGACAAGATTTTGCCATTTGGTAATCAAAAGTGTAGAAGCATACACATAAGGGAGTGTCCAGATCTGATGTCCCTTGCATTGTCAGAAATAACAATAGAAGACTGCCCTAATTTTGTTTCACCGCATGTTACATCAGATGCCAATGTTAACCATGAGGGCAATTCGGCTGCAATGTGCTTTGTACTCCCATTTCTCAGACGTCTCAAAATAGGGAGATGTGGTATCGCAGGGAAGTGGATATCTCAGATGTTGTCACACACTCAGACCATGTTTATGTTGCATTTAACAGATTGTCCAAACGTTAAGTTATTGCTGATCAATTGTCCCATCGAAGAGGCAGGAGGTAGCAATTTGGCTTCATCATCAGGATGCCCAGCTGCAGCAGCAGCAGCAGCAGCACCAGATGAGTGTATTCTTCAGGTTCCAACAGATGTCTGTTCATCTCTAGGGAAGTTACATATTTCCAATTGCCCAGATCTGATCCTTGGTGGGGGAAAGGGAGGCTTTGCGGCTTTCAAGTCCCTCAAAGAGCTAGAAATTAGAGGGTGCCCCAGTCTGCTCTCATCCATGTTCCGGGAAAATGGAAATCCCCTTCCGCTGTTACTTAATACAATTGATATAGACCATCTCCCAGCGGAAGTCCTCCTTGGAGAGAATATGAGCTCCCTCAACAGGTTGTCAATATGGAAGAGCCCACGGTTGAAGTCTCTGCAACTGCATTCGTCTTGCACTGCATTGGAGTATCTGCAAATCAGCAAATGTGAACAACTGGCTGTGTTGGAGGGATTGCAATTCCTCAACTCTCTCGACGTCCTGGATATTGCATTTAGTCCTGAGTTGTCCGTAACGTGGGATCTCAAATTGCGAGAGCAAGAGGAAGGCAGTGGTCAAACCAGCATTCTGCTTCCCCCGTCGGTCCAGAACCTCAGTATCTGGGATCTCACAGACAAGCTTCAATCCCACCTGCTGTCCTTCCTTCCCTCCCTCTCCAGGTTGTGGGTATATGACAGTCCAAATTTGACGTCTCTGCAGCTAGGATCATGCACAGCATTGGGATGTCTGACAGTTGCGAATTGTACATCTCTATCTTCACTAGAGGGCTTGCTGCACATCAGAGGCTTTATGGAGTTGACAGTGTCGGATTGCCCAGTCTTAATTCCACATTTGGAGCTTGTGTTCCAACAGCCATGGAGCCATGGCCTGTGGTCTCAATTGGATGCCCTTACGATTGATGACCCCTCTATCCTCGTAGTACCTATCTGCAAACGCCTCACCTCCCTCAGTTGGCTGACGCTAGGCTCTCATTATTTTGTTGGACGCAAGCATATTAAGAGAATGGTGGGCCTAACAAAGGAGCATGTGAGCGCGCTTCAGTGCCTCACTTCCCTCAGTGTGCTCCAAATTGGGAACTGCCCAAATCTCTTACATCTTCCTGCGGACCTTTATAACCTTACCCGCCTAGAGCATCTAGTGATCACCAATTGTCCAGGGATCTCAAAACTACCAGAAAAGGGCCTCCCGCCTTCTCTAATATCTCTGTGGACAGATGGATGCAGCAAGGAGCTAAATGAGCAATGCAGAATGGCAGCAAAAGAGAAGGTCACGGTTCTAATTCATGGAGAATCTGTGAACTGATTGCAGTATTTAGTGTGCAACGAGCCATGGGTGAGCTGCTTGCAGGTTAAGCTTTACCACACTACATCTTCACAAGTAATCGATACCCTCAACCTCCACTTGCTGAAGCAAGTTATCTGTCTGCAGGTATGCAAGGCTATACACATATTACTGCTGTGGCTTTCTGTCTTCGGAAGATCATCCGGGGTGTTCAAGGCATAATTTGCCTGTATCTAACCCCTGTTCTTCCCTTGATGCACATCATACTGCTAAAACGTTTTTTTGTCTCTTAGCAGGCGCTAATGAAACCCCAAAAAATCATGCTCATGCAGCAGCAGACTAACTGCTGCGATTAGATTTGGTAACATTGGCAAGTATTAGCATTGCAAGTGATTACAATTTATATTATCACTGTCATTGAAAAGGAAAGTGAATAGAATCACCTTGGCTATTGTCAGTATTGCTATAAAGTATTCCACAGTGGCCCTTTTTTTTACCTTCAGAATTGCAATTCCCTCAAGCAAATAAAAAAATTTAGGGGAAACAAGCATTCTGTTAAGAATGACGGTTAGAACAATCCAACTCTTACTAAAGTGATAGAACCTCTTGCAACTTTAGTGAAACATTTAATATAACTACGGTTTTATTTTTCAGATTCTTGTGTATTTATGGGTGTCATAGAACTATAGAAGATGCAGCGAGTTCCTGGTAACCACATGTTCGCAGGCACTGCAAAATAACCCTGATGCTTAAGCAAAGTTGGGTGAGCAACCATCTTCCTTTATCAAGACAAGAGTGAGGTGTGTGTTGCTTACAAGGATTCAAAAAATGGATACGGAAAAAATATCGGCTGGTTACCGGTTTTAAACTGGCCAAATTTTATCAAACAAAGAATTGAATGCTCTAACGGAATTTTGAATGTTACTGGCCGGAATTGACTGGTTACCAGTTGGTTCCCGGTGAACAGGGAAACAAGTTTGACACAAAATTATCTTTCTGATAGGAAATCGATTGATAAGAAGGCGTTCATGTTATTGCATCATTTATACAATTAACTGTGCTGCCTTACCTCTAATACTTTCATTAGCTTGCAAACAAGCATATAGTAACATTTTTGCTACCTTTTTTAATTTCAAATTCAAATTTTAAATTAAGAACCATGGTTGCTAAAGCGTTGCCTAAGTGTTGCTTAGGCGGTAAGGTGGTCAGGGAGGCATCACCACTGCCTCGCCAATCTTGGATATGGCCTCCTCACGCCGAGGCATGCTGCTACGACGCCATCGTGTCCAGAAAACACCCCATGAAACCTAGCGCGTAGTGCCGCCACCGCCCTATCGCGTCACCTTCCAGATCTAAGTACTCATTCCTTCCCCTCTTCTCCAGATCTAAGTCCTCCCTCCTCCCTCTCCTGCCCCACCGTCCCTAAGCGCCTCCCCTCCCGGCCTTCACTTCCCCAGCCTCCCCTCCCGGTCTCCTGGCCTCCCCGCTCCCCCCTCCCTCCCGACACCTGTGGGACAGAGGAGGAAGGGGAGGCGCCGGGGATCGAGTATAATATATCGATAGGGGCCTGATATTTACTAGGTGCCTGTGCGCACCTTGGCGCGCGTAGGAATTCTCGGAGTGGATGAAAAACGGGAAAAGAGGATTAAAAATCGCAGAGGACTGTGGACTGCTATGTCTTCTTTTTATTAGATAGTGTTTTGGGAGAAAATGATTGTAACGCCCTGATTTTCAGAGCCTTTTTGAAAATTTTCAAAATAAAAAGAACCATTTGGTTTTGATGCGAATTCCAAGCTTAACCTGAAGTTTTCAGAATTTGAAGTGTTGAGATGACTAAACTAAACTTCAACTAATCCAAAACTTAGTTCTTTTGGTGTTGCTCTAGCTCTCTGGAGCTACCTTTCCTTCTCTTGATAAGATTTCCTTTCCTCTATCCTATATTTGGACATTCTTATATGTCCAGACCGTCCCTCTTGTTTGACCTCTGTTGATGTTATCTCCTCCTTATCCTTTCGGGTCCTTCCTCTCCCCTGGAAGTCTCTCTATTGAGACTTTTTGTCTAGTCTACCTCTTTGGTCCAGACCACCTTTGGGTCGGGACCCCTCTCTTAATCTCTCTTTTGTAGTTTAGACATCCCTTGAGGTTTAGGCTTCCTTTGTAGCTAGACCTCCTCTGAGGTCTAGATCATCCTTGTGGCTTTAAACCACTTTCCTTTTTATTTGGGTACCCTCTTGGATCGAGATCCTCTCTGTGTCCCAGACCTTCCCTTTGGTTTGGGCGCTTTGGATCTCTTTGTTGGTTTGAATCTCTTTGGTTCGAGACCTCCTTTCCTGTTCGAGACTTTTTCTAAGTCTAGACTTTCCAGGATGATTAGACCCTTTGTATGCCCAAACCTCCTTACCACTTGGACCTCACCTATGGTGCGGATCTCTCCTTGTCTTGATCTATTTGATGTACGTATCTCTTTTGATCATAGACCTCATTCTTTGTTTGGGTATACTCTTATGCTAGACCTCCCCTCAAGTCTTTTGCTAGAGCCTCCCTCATGCTCACTGGAACGCCCAGTAATTCACTTGAACCCACTCGTGTCCAATTAGACCTTCGTTGCATTTGATTGAACCACCTTTATGCTCAAATTGGACCTCCCCTGGTCCAGATTTTCTTCTCTGGCTTAGACCTCCTCAGGGTCTAGGTCTCCCCTCATAATCACATTAGTTCCTTTTATGCTCTTGTGAACCTCTCGGTGATCACTTGGATTCCTTTTCGCCCTAACTCCCGGTGTTACCATTTTCTAGGACCTCCCTTATGTTCACTGGACCTCTCTCGCGCGGATTCAGACCTCACCCTGGTGGATCTCGCGGTTCCGACCTCTTCCGTGATAGATCCTAGGGCCCAGACCTCATGCTTGTCAAATCCAACGGCTTTGATCCTGTCCTTAATAGATCTGAGGGCTCCAATTCCTCCCACGTATCCTTGCTTACGCGGACCTCCTTTCTTTGCCGATCGTGACCTTTAGGATCTCCCTTGTGAGGTCCTAGCCATCAAATCTCCACCTTTCTATTTGAGCTTGACCTTCGGACCTCCCGTGAGTAGGTCGTTGGACTTCCTGTCCAAAGGACCTCCTCCTGGTTGTGTCTGTTGGACCTCCCTGTCCTTTGACCACATCCTAATCGCCCAGACCTCCTCCTAGCAGGTCTAGACCGTTAAGATGTTCTTTGATCGTATCTGAGCCACCCAGACCTCTTTTTGAGATGATCTAAACCGCTCCGACCTCCTTTGATCATCTCCGAGCCTCTCAGATCTCCTCTGCTTATTTTCTTGATCGTTAGGACCTCTCCTGGCTTTTGATCTTGACCGTCAGACCTCCTCCTTATGAGATCTGACCGTCAGAACCAACCTTTTGGGGGTCCTGTCCTCAGGACCATCTCGTGGGTGTCTTTTGGACCTCTTGTCCATGAGACCTCCCCCTTATGTGTCCTTTGGACCTCCCCTTGCCTTGATCTTAATCGTTAAAGCTCTCTTGATTTCATCCCAGCCGTTGAGACCTCCCCTGAGTTGATCTCACTCGCTAAGGACCTCCTAGACCAAATCTTGACCGCAATTTCATTTCAATCCTTTGAACCTCTTATGCCCTTCAGGACCTCTTCGTGTTCTCTAGGACCTCCCCTTTGTCTGGATCCCAACCGTCCAGACCTCCCTTGCAGAGATCTCAACAGTCAGGACCTCCTCATGTCCGGACCTCCCTGTTGAGTTTTGGACCTCCTTTAGGTTCAAACTTCCTATGGTGTTCAAACCCTTATGGTGGGACCTCCTTTTGTGTTTAGACCTTTGTGGTTTAGACCTTTATTGTCTTTTGCACCTCATGTCCTTAGACCTCCTTGTGGCCTTTAGGACCTTTTGTCCTCTGAGACCTCCTGTCTATCATCGGGACCTCCTCCGTGGACCTCCTATGTGGATCTCCTCGCAGGACCTCCTCCTTGGACCGTCCTTTGACCAAACTGTTCACCCTTTTGACTGGTTTCCCTTGGCTCTTAAGTGCATTTGATGTGGGATGAGTCACATTAAATGTTGCCATCTACCCTTGTCCTCATTTCTACTTTTTTTCACATCCCTTGCTTTTTTATTCTTTTTCGTACCTTGGGGCAGTGTGCCTTTGTACCAATACATTGAATTCGATCACCTTCTTTTTATGGTGCTTCTACTCCCTTTTTCCTTTAAATAGAGCACCAGGAACACCCACTGCCTCCCTGTTCTTCATTTCGACCTCTGCTCTCAGCTCTCTGTTTTTGAGGAGCTCTCCAAGCCCCTCTGGTTCGGACCCCCTGGAGCCCGAGCCCTTCACCCATCGGACCTCCTCCCAAGGATCCTCTCTGGTTTTTTTTTTAGTATCATCCTCTGCTATTTACTTCTTGCTCAGTTCATTCGGATTTCATTTGGATCTTTATTTGCTTTGCCTTGTACCCGTGTAGATCTTGGCGTTAGGAGGAGGAAGCGATGAGAGAGTAGATTCTTAAGCTGTCAAGCAAGAGGCAAGTTACACTTTTGACCATATTGCACCCAGTATCTTAAATTACTTATGTTCTGTTTCAAAGTATACTGCATGCTTATTTCTAGCAAGATATTTTAATACCTGTCTTTAAACACATAGTTATGCCTAATTCCTTCATATGGCCAACTTGACATTGAACCCAATCTGTTGTCACCTTAGACAAAACCTGGATTATACATTAGTGTGAACCAGGAGCAATTGTGAAACCATATGCTTAGTCCTGCTTAGACCAAAAGCACTTGATTTGGGGAAATCTTTACCTTCATGACCAACTATTGTTTAAAATGTTTTGACCATGGCATGGGGATGCTATGGGGGTATGAAAATATTACTGGGGAAGCAAAGAAAATGAAAATAGATTTGGACTTGGGCGAATTGGTTTGCTTGGTTGGTGCAATGTCTATGCACGGACTCTATCCTGGCTAAGGTGGAGGTCCAGGGGTATGTGATTGTCGCCCAAGTCAGTTGAGGACCGGTCTTTGAGCCGCCAATGCTAGGCCTATAATGGGCTATACCAAAATTGTGCAACCACATGTCTCCAGTATGGGGTGTGGGACCTGACTGAGTAATTTGCAAAGTTCTACCATAAGCTGCTCCATTGGAGGTGTGGGAGGTCTTATATGGCCAATGGTCTATTATAACCCTCTGTTCCCCTTTGGTGCAAGAGGGACTTTCACGGATTGCGATCCATAGGAAGGTGAAACCTTAGTCGAGAAAGGTGTGGTGGAACAATGTATTGTAAAGGCCTTGTCATGAACTCTAGACCTCTTACCTTGGCGGTGAGAGGTGGCACTTTCGCGCATGCCAAACAAACTAGAGGAATCATGTCATGTGGGTAAAGTGTACAACCTCTGCAGAGTTAAATCTATTGAATAGCGGTGTCATGATTATGGACGTCTTGGCGTGACCACTCGAGTTAGATATTGGTTTTGGGTTTCCAAAATGTTTAATAAACTATTTTGGGATTGCTATCCCATGGGCCTTGGGCCGGGAGCCTTGTGACAGGAGGGTATCCTTCACCACTTGTGATGAATGAATATCCAACTGAAAACAGATTTACTAAATGAATTTTATTTATCGTATGATGCCTTGGAACTTAATACATGTATTTGAAAGAAACTTGGCTTTACGTAAATTAACCATAATAAGCCTTCCATTGTGATATCCATTTATGCATGTCATTTTGTTATCTAACGGGTGTAACTTGCGAGCACGGTTGTTGTGCTCGCTCTTGCTTGCTGCTGTCTTTAGCAGGAATTGGAAGCTTTGTGATAACCTTGTTGTGGACCAAGTGGCCCTGCACCGACTAGGATACGCCCTCCAGCCGATTGTCTGTGGTGTATCGGGTGGCCCTTGTGTTTATCTTTCATTATATTTTGTTGCTGAATTGTAAGCTCTCTTGTAAACAACTTCCTTGATATTAATAAAGCTGGTGTTGTTGCAATGCTATCACTATTGTTGCTGTGAAGAGCTAGCCATGATCCTTGGGACTAGCTCGGTATGCACAGGGAACCTTGGAGCAAGCCCAGTCCTCCACGATCACCCTCAGTGCGGGCGTGTGTGGTTCAGGGTGGTCTCGATCCTCCACGACCTCCTCTGGTGGGTCGCGGGTGGTCTTGGGATAACCTCAGACCTCCACGACCTCCTCTGGTCTGGCCGTGGCAGGTCTGTGGGGTGCTCCCTGGCTCCACGACCTCCTCGGGTTGTTCTCCTGGACTTCCAGGTGGTCCTGCTGGACCTCCTGGGAGGTTTTGGTGGACTGACCGGGAGTTCCTTTTTGGACCTCCTGGGAAGTCCTGATGGACTTTCTAGGAGTTTTGGAGGACCTCTCGAGTGCCCTAGGGTTTGGTCGCTACAATGATACTAGGAGCCTGTAAAATATTTGTATCTATTAACTGGCACAATGTGGCTATGTGAACATGCAGCAGGAAAGCTACGGTTCTGATCTAATTTATGTGAAGATGATACTGGATATGGCGCAGCATATAGCAGGATAGGCAAAACAACACACAATCCATAGAGAAGTAAAAAAAGAGAGATGATCAACTGAGTAGAAGCACTATCTATTGGAGTGGGTAGTAGGAAAGAACGTGAACTTCGAGTGTAAGTGAATCCAGACAACATATGTTTTTAGGGGAGACACAACGACATGGTCATACACATCTGTAGGATAACATACATACAGAAGACCGTGAGTATTGACAAAGAATTGCAAGAAGTCAAGTGCTCCTCTTAAATTCCAGAGTAAGCATCTACCGGTATCTTTGTTCGAAACTAAAGTAACGAATAAGAACGAAACAATTAAGGCAACAGTTATTATAGTGAATGTAGCAATGCAATGAACCAATAGTTTTGTGCACAGTTTCAAGCATGCAGCATTGCAATCTAAAACCCATAGGTTATAGCAGCTCACTTACACTACCTGCCGTGTTGGTATTCACGATGTTATTTCCAGAATCCCTCGGCCCGTGTTTAATCTGCTGACTGGACGCCATAAATCCATCTGTTTTACAAAAAAAAAAGGCAGTATTATAAGCTCTAACACAGGAATATCAAATATTGCAGCTTTGTCAAAAAAAAAATCACCGCAAACAGAATTATTGTTTTGCATAGATGACTCTAATAGATTTGCCCAAAATGAGGTGATCACCCCAAAAAAAGACTATCACTAATGAATATAGAATGTGGTCCTGGAGTTTGAAGAGCTAGTAGTCAAATGAATTTCAGATGTTATTTCAAGTTTGCAGGCTATATCATGCCCTCTTGGTATCCAAACACTAAGACCTTGGAATCAATTGCACATCCAAATCCAACAATGCGGCATAACCGCATAAGAGAATACCAAAAAGGTTAATGTACAATGTCATGAGCAAGTGAAAGAACATGATTAACCTAGCGCAGGTTTTTAATTTGCCCTTAACAGATAATTAACACCATAGAAGTCAATAACTATAACCACTCTGAATATGCCAAACTTCGTTCTCCGATTATTCACCCCACGTAACTGGCTTTAGAAGCTATTTGGCACACTTAGTTGGTCAGGAACAAATTAACAAACAATTCTAAACAGAACTGCATAGTGAAACACACCCATGTTCACATTTTGCAGCTAAACCTCCAGCTCAATTTTCAAACCGCACAGTACACAACATTTTTAAGAACCCTACCAACAATCCCATCCTAAGTGATTCATCTTGCAGACATCAATACAAGTCGCAACACACCTCAAGTATCTTGTGGAACAACCACATGTTGCATCTCGAGTTTGTATCTATGAACTACTAAACTGCTAAGAATTGTACTAGCAATCCAGCATTTCCACCAATAACAAGCTAAACAACTACCAATATAACATACAACTCCAGTAATTCACCTCCTGAGCATCAATGCAAGATAAAAATCCAGTAATTCACCTTCTAGACATCAATACAAGTCGCGACATAAGTTCCTTATGGAAAGCAGCATGCTGCAGCTCAAGTTTTACTTTGTAGGTACAAGCTAAATCGCTGTCAACTGTACCAGTAATCCAGCATTTCTATTTTCTACCAACAACAAACTAAACTACTACCAATATATCACTTCCTACACATCAATACGATGCAAGCTACGAAATCTAGCCAAATCTGCAACACACCTCGAGTTTCTCGTGGAAGAGGCGCATGTTGAGCGCGGGCGTGCCGCTGACCTTGATCCTGACCACCTCCTCTGTCCTCCACTTCTCCGTGATCTTCTCCACGACCTCCCGCGTGACCCCCGCGCCGCCCACCTTGGTCCTCGACTTGATCCTCGTCGCCGCGTGCCGCAGCCGCCGCAGCTTAGCGGCCTGCAGCGTCAGCTCCGCCATCCACGCTGGCGACTGCACAGCCCGCGCTGCCGCCTCGGGCGGCGGCATCGGCCGCTCCCACGGGAACCGTGCGTCCATGAGCGACGACTCCGCGTCATCATCGAAGCCCCCGCGAGCGTTCGGGAGCACACCGTCGTCCACGAGGAACACGTCCTCCAAGGAGCCGACCGGAGGAAGGGGAAGGGGAGGAGACGGAGGCGCCGAGGAAGAAGCCGTCGGGGAGGTCGTCGCACGAGGAGACGACGGAGAAGGCCGGGAGGGAACGGACGGGGTGGAGGGGAGGGAATGAGCAACCGAAGAATCCAGAGAGAGGCCGTGCCATCAACAACGCGCACACGCGCCGATGCGGAGAGCAGGCAGCGAGGACGACGACGCGAAGGAGCCGCGGGCACGCAAAACCAAAATAAAATCCAACGGTCGCGACGCAGGGATGCGCGAAATCGGACGGAGGAAGGAAAACGGGGAGACGTGGACGCCTGTGCTTGCCCAAAAAACGCGCCCCTTTACCCTTTAGGATGCTCTTCGCCTCTCTCTGATGCAAAAACACTAAAAAAAAAAGGAAGTACAAGAGCTTGTATTTCAGTTTGTTCCCTTCCTAATTAGACGATAACTGCCAAAGTTGTTACTCGTGTTCATGTACGCATTTCTTCTCACTTAGGCTTTGAGCGTTGTTATTTCCTTGGTACTACTTTGCTGCCTTTGCGTCTCGCGTCGGCATGAAAGAAAATGGAGGAAAGAAGTTACAGAATTGTTGTGAAGGCATTCGGATTTTGGACAGATAAATCAATGCAGCTTTTAGCTGTTACTATTACACAAGGTCTTCAGTTGGGCGGGTTTAAGTTCAAACAGTAACACACTTGAACCAGTTTGACGCAAATTTGTTAGGACCCTTGGAACGCGGGAAATAAAACTATTTCTTGCGAAACTGCTGCATTGCATTGGGAGCCCTAACTCTTTTGTGTGTAACAAGTTCCATTCTTTTCGTATTAAGTTATAAGGTAAAACCGCCTCTCAGGGACACGAGTGTGCTAGTCCCAAGATCATTTCATTGCGGCCTGGAGCTTTGGATCATTGGATGGCATCCAACAAACTGCCGCTGCTGCTATTAGCGTACTTTTCATCGCCGCATCAAGATCTTGCGCACGAGAGTTGGACTGCACCCCTTGTCAGCTAGTACTTTTCACAAATCAGCGAAGAAATGGCAACGCCGTACAACCTACCCGCGTCTCCATCGAATAAAACTTTTCTTTGGTTGACCTCTTGAATGTTCCGCCCTGTCGGACCCCGCTCATCGGCGGAATTTTTTTAAAAAATATTATTATTTTAAAAGATAATTTAAAAAAATAATTAGTCGTCCAAAAAATTACAAAAATCAACTGGCGACAGAGAGCTCGTTACTCTCTATCGCCAGTCTAGCTTCCTATCGCTAGTTCTGTCATCAGTCCAAGAGCCTTAACAGCCTATAAAAGATCGTTCAAACCCTAAAATTCGACACAGGACTCACTTGTGTTTAGGAAAAAGAGGGGGAGGGAGGGAGATGAGTAGAGGGGAGGAGAGAAGCTAGTGAAGCGCTGCCCGTCCAGTTAAGAAATTTGTCAAGTATTTTTTTAAAACCGAATAGATTATATGGTTTTAGATATACGGTTACGTAGTGTAGTATTTTGTACATAGTATTTTTCGGCGGGTAGTCTAGTTTTAGATATATGGTTAATCGTAGAAATATTCTTTATAGTGCAGTGTATCAAATATATCGAACATCAGCAATATCACTACTACAAAACAGACTATACTATACGCTTTATCACAGACAGTTCCTTTGGAACCGTCTGTGATATGTAATTATCACAGACGGTTTGTAAATAGAACCGTCTGTGATATCATAGACTATTCTTTTTAAGAACCGTCTGTGAATTATCATAGGCGGTTCTTAAGAAGAACAGTCTGTGATCTCTGCGAAGATTACAGACGATTCTTCTAAAGAACCGTATGTGAATTATCACAAGCGATTCTATTTACAAACCGTCTGTAATAGTGCAACGTCACAGACGGTTCTTAATAACAACCGTTTGTGATGGCTCGAATATCATAGGCGGTTTATATTAAAAAACCGTCTATGATAAGTATGCCTAACTCTCTGATTTTACCATGGTTTGAAATTTTTCTTACTTTCTGATTTTACCATAGCTTTGAATTCTCCTTACTCTCTTATTTTACTATGGTTTGAAATGTTAATCCTCTGCGCGCCTGCCGTGGCACCCAATCCTCTGCTACGGTTGAAGAATCTAGACCCGCCATTATATGTTAATGGAGTTTTGGTGATTAATGACAAACCTAATTGTGAGACTAACACTTCTACTTGTTATATCATGTTTAGTCTCATTTGGATATAAAGGTGAAAATCAAAGAGGTATGCAATTTGGCATTTTAATTCATATATCCTCGAATACTTTAATTTGTGTAGTTAACATATTCTTGTGAGTATATAAGACTTGTGTAGTCTAAATATACTTGTATATGAGTATAACATAACTTGTGTAGTTAATATGTACTCACATATCCTTGAGTATATATAACTTGTGTAGTTATACATATTCATATGAGTATATACAACTCGTGTAGTGCGTATATACTCATACCAATCTATATTCATTTATTTGCTATTAAAGTGATTATCATCAATTGCCAAAGAGAGAAAGATTGCGGCATCTTGTCCCAAACCATTATGAGCTAATGGTATGGTGTGGTAATTAATGATAATCATATTGTTGGAACTAACATTTTCTATGAGTTGGTTGAAATAGGTTATGTTCCATATGGTTGATGATTTGAAATGACATCATGTGTTGATGGTCATCAAGTCAAGAGCTTGGTGTAAAAGATGCATCATGCGTTGATGTGCATCAAGTTCAAAGACAAAGGAAATCATCGTGTGTCGATGATGATCATGAAAAGGAGATGATCATGTGTTGATCATCAAGACAAGAGAAGCTTCATCATGTGTTGATGAAAGGCAAGAAAAGGATGTCATCATGAGTTGATGAACATCAAGTCAAGAACCCGGAGTTGAAGCAAGGATGTGCGTCATCAAGCTTCAAGAAGTTGCTAAAGGCAAAGGTATGACTAGCTAGGGCTAAGGATTTGTTCCTAGTCTTTTACCGGTCTTGGTGTTTGGTTGGAAGACCGGATTGCTAGTATAGGTTGCCGTACTATTAAGAGGGGTCCTTGACTAGTAGCTTGAGTTAGTCATGTGTTGATAGCTCATCTTGGTTGCTCTATGCTCTTTAAGGGATGTTGCTATTTGCGGATGTGTTCTGCAAATAGTTTAAGCTAAGTGCTTATTTGTTGTAGCATGTGACTAGTTTGCAAATGTGTTTTGCAAATAATTGTAGTCCATGTACCTTATCCTTGTTTAACATGTTGCCAATATTTGTGAATGTGTTTTACAAATAATTGTGGCTCATGTTCAGTCCTTGTAGCATATGACTTAGTTTGCGAATGTGTTTTGCAAATTGTCTAAGTCCATATACCTTATTCCTTGTGGTATTGATTCTAAAAGTTGGCAAATGTGTTTTGCAACTAGTTGAGAATCATGCCCTTGACTTGTGTTTGCATCACGTATCAATTTGGCAAATATGTTTTGCAAAATTGAGTTGAAACGAATGCAATCTTTGCTTTTGTTGGAAATCGGTAGTCGGAATGTGTTTAGCGGAACTACCGCTATGCGGTATTACCGTTTGTGTCTGGCGGAACTACCGTGTGAATCAAGCATGTGTTGCTCGGCTTTATACGGTAGTACCGACGTGGATATTGAGGAACTACCGTTTATAGCGGTAGTACCGGCCTTGGTGGCGGTGATACGGTGGGCGTTCGGACCATCATGGCGTGAGGCGTTAGATCTTGATCTAACGGTTCAGATTTGCGTGATCGTCCGGACCGTCCAAACTGCCGTTGATCTCAGCCGTCCACGTGTCAAGATCATGTGTTGGTCTGTGCGCAAATGGAGCGGTAGTACCGGCGCTGTGTGCGCGGAACTACCGCACGTCGGTAGGTCCGGCGTTCTCCATGCGGTATGGTTTTTCCAGTGGCGTTGCATTTTTGATTTTGGCTCGCTCTGGAGTAGCGCGGTAGTACCGGCGCTTTGTGCGCGGTACTACCGGCTCGCGGAACTACCGTGCTTGTGTTGACGGTATGGAATTTCCAGAACCGATGCAATCTGGTCCTTAGCCGTTTTTGAGCATGTTTTGCTCTCTTTGGCTAAGCGGTAGTACCGCAGTGTTTTGTGCGGTATTACCGATTAAACGGAACTACCGCGTATATGTTGGCGGTAGTACCGAATCCCTTTGCAACGGCTAGTTTTATAGCCGTTACCTAAATCTTGATACCGAATTATAACGGTAGTAGTACCGATTGTCCCGATTTTTAGGACTTTGCTTCCAACGGCTATATTTCATGTGTGGGCTATAAATACCCACCTTGGCCGTGTGTGGAAGGTTGCTGGTGTTATTGTGGAGGACTTTGCATGTGTTGCAAGTTCCTTAGTCATTCCTTTGAGCTAGAGCAAGCCATCTCTTCCTTCGTGCATGTGTTGCACTTAGTGAGTGATTGAGAGCAAACCCTAAGTGCATGTGTTGCCTTAGGTAGTGGATTTCGTATCCATTTGAGCTTAGACACTTGATTGGTTCAAGTGAGCGTTGAAGACTTGTTACTCTTGGTGTTTGCCGACACCTAGACGGCGTGGTGGCGTCGTTGTGCCGGTGAGCTTCTCAAAGAAGATTGTGAGAAGACCCGGGCGGTTTGTGAGTGGTGTGGTGCTCGCCATCTCCGGAGTGGAGGAAGGAGCAACCCTAGTGAAGCGAGGTGTTGGTTCGATTTGGAACCGGTCCAAGAGGTTGGACTTACCTCGGAGGAAGGCTTAATTCGTGGAGCCGGCCCAATTGGTTTGGGCTTCCCTCAACGTGGATTAGGGGAGACCGGCAAGTCTCCGATCACCACGGGAAAACATCGCCGTGTCATTGTGGTTTGATCTCGTGTGATTTACATTGTGCAATTTATATTACTTGTATTTAAATTGCTTAATTGTGTGTGTATGATTGCTATCATTTATATTGTCTCATATTGTTGGTGCATTTAGTTGAACCTAGTTGTTTTAGGTTTTAATTGTGCAAAACGTATTTGTTTAGCTTCCGCATTAGAAATCGGTTTTAGTTAAAAGAAGTTTTTAAAACGCCTATTCACCCCCCCCCTCTAGTCGGCCACCTCGACCTTACAAGTGGTATCAGAGCTTGGTCTCTCATTTATTAGACTTAACCGTCTAGAGAGTAAAGGATGGCGACTAGATATTTAGTGTACCTTGGTGAAGCACCTCTATTTGTTGGCACAAATTATGCTCATTGGAAAATCCGCATGTCATGTTATTTTAAGGTCATGGGCCTAAATATATGGCGGATTGTAGATGTTGGCTTTTCTCCTCCATTGGATCAATTTGCTCCAACAAAAGAGGAAGAGAAATGCTTACATCTCAACGCTCAAGCAATTAACGCCTTATTTAGTGCTTTGAGTGTAGATGTATTTGATGCCATATGCAATCTCAAGAATGTTCATGAGATGTGGATCCATCTTCAAGAATATTATGAAAGGTCCACTTCCACTAGTGATGATTGCATAGAAGAATGGACGTCGGGAGAAGAATGCTCAACCTCTAGCTCCGACGATGATGAATCCTCAACTCCATCAACATCGCCTCATTGCTTTATGGCACAAGGTAAAAAAAGGTAAATGATGATGATGATAATGATGAGCCTTCATATGATGAGTTGATTGTTATGCTAGAAGAGCAAAATGTTTTTATGGGAAAGGAGGTTTCAAAATTCAAAGCTTTGAAGAAAGAATTTAACTTGCTTCAAGAAAATTATGATGTTTTAAAAAATGAACATGAAACCCTCCTTCTTAAAAGTTATACTAGCTCTAAAGTGGATATAGGAATTACATGTGATCTATTAGATGATTTGCCTTGTATTGCTCCTACTCCTTGCAATTCATCTAAAATTAATGTATCCACTTCTTGTGATGATTTAATTGATATGCCTTGTTGCTCAAAATTAGATGTACCTATTTCCTCTATACTTGTTGAGACTAACCTTGTAGAGGAAAACAAAAGCTCAAGGCCCAAGTCTCAAGTTTGAAAAATGACTTGGATAGAAGCTATAAAGGGAAGGCTACTCTCGATGAAATATTGAGCAAGCAAATATGCTTACAAGATAAGAGTGGCATTGGATTTACTCCCAAAAAGAAGAAGGAAAATAGCAAGATGAGGCACAATGCAAGACACACGAAGAATATTAAGTGCCTTAATTGTCATGAGAAGGGTTACATTGCCTCCGTATGCCCAAACAAGATAAATGAAAAGAGAGGACTTGGTTTCACCACCAAGAAGAAGGTGAAGAGCATCCCAAAGCAAAATGGAAGACAATTCAAAAATGTCAAGTGCTTTGGATGTAAGAAGAATGGTCACATTGCCTCGGTGTGCCCAAATCAAATGGATGACAAGTCAATGTCATCAAAGAAGAGGCAAACCGGAATTGAGCAAGATAAGAAGACATCAAAGGGAAGCAAAAGCCCTACTTGCTACAATTGCCGAGAAAAAGGATATTTTAGTAAGGAATGTTCCAAAGGTATCACTCCTAAGCCAACTATTTATAATAATCATTATTTGCTTAGGAAGGATAAATATGGCAATGTGTTTGCTAGGAATGTTAGCTCTCATAAAACTATTGCTAAGGCCATTTGGGTGCCCAAATCTATTGTGACTAACATTCAAGGACCCAACCGAGTGTGGGTACCAAAAGGTGCTTAAATGTTAAATAGGTACTTGGAGAAGTATTGGAGGTTTGGCTCACTCATAAAGAGGTGGATTCCATCTTATGCAAATTTGGAGCCAAGCATGAGGAAGATCAACTCATATCATTAACCAATGCTATCTCGGTAACAAGTATTTACATTGAAGTATCTAGCCCTCATACCTTGTGTAGGTTGCTTTCTTGTAAAATCTTAAAAGGGTTGTTCTTGCTCTTGTGCTAAAGCTTGGTTATTGATTTCTTGAGCAAGAAAGTTGTGGAACACTAAAGGAAAGTGCTAAATCATGATCATGTATATCACATCCCTAAATGTGCCCAAATAAATTAAGTGCTAGTTACGTTTTTCAAAATTGAGCCATTTAGCCAAAAGTCAAAATTTTAAAATTATTAGTATATCCTTTGAAAAACTAGTTGCAAAATGTGTACAAATGGTATTCAAATGTTTTGCAAAGGTTTTGGTTCAAGAAAAACCTATTTTAAGTAAAAATGAATTTCTAACCAAAATCCTAGATCAAAGGATCTTGTTTTTAACCAAAACTAGATCTTTATGCAAAATCTATTCTAAAAGGAAATTGACTCTTGTCCCAAAAGGAAAATCCTAGAGTTGGCTATTCTAAACATTTTTGGTATTCAAAAGATTTCCAAAAGACCAACTCTTCAAAAGTTATTTGATTTCGAAACTCGTCCAAAATTCTAGTTTGACCGCATTGGTCACTTTCTAGCACTTAAGTGAGTTTTGCCATATGAGCCAAAATTATTCACATGAATAGGTCCATAATGGTATTTATAACTCACACATGCAGTTGGATGCATTAAATTCTGAAAATTGTTTAGTTGTGCAATTTTGGCTCTTTCAAAGAAGTGTTTTTCGAAAAATAAAAATTTGATTTGCAAAATAAAAAATCTAATTTATAAAAATTATGGTCTTAAAGTTTATATCTGCTATCTATTGCATAATGATCCTAAATGTTATTTTATTGAGTGCAAAACTTGGGATCATTTTCAAATTTTCAATCTCTGCTCATATCTGAAGTCCGGTGAATCGAGACGACCGAGCGTTTACCTTGCGGTATTACCGCTTGCAGTACTACTGCGGTATAAATCTTGATACTACCGCATCGATTAGTAAAAGGCATTAATCTTTGGGTGCGGTTTTACCTTATCCTTTACCCTCTCTAACCCGAGAGGAACTACCGCCTCGCGAGTTCTTCGCCACGCCTCTCTCACGCTCTCTCTCTCGAAAAATACCACTCAAATCCACTTCTAAATCTTCAAGGATCTTCGGGATTTCTTCTATCTTTGCCGATTTCCTGCATCTCTAGGGTTTCACTCCCTCATTCCATAAGGTAAAACTCCTTTCAAATCCATGTTTTACCGAAATCTTGGAAACCCTAGGTCGTTTTAGGGTTTAGTTTGAATGTGGATGTGTTCTTGTAGTTCTAGTGGGCAAATAGACAATGTTGATGACTCATGATGTTCACACATCCATTTCTTGGAATCAATCCAAAAGAAACATCACAAATTTCATAGAAATTCCTGCCCCTCGAACTCATTCTGGAGATGCGGTACTACCGCTGTGTTGATCGCGGTACTACACAATAATGCGGTCATCTTAGGCTCAAGAACAAGCAGTACTACCGATTATCTGACAGAACAAAAACACTTGTCTCATTCAAATTTAATCCTATTTGTTTGATCTTTCAAACTCCTTTGTAATCTGTTCTATCTATTTGAAGATGCTTTGAGATCAAGGGTACATTCCATAAACCGGTTGGTGCTCCTCGAGGCCAATCCTCTTCGCGTCAATCCTGAAATTCAACAATTCTCGAAGTTCGACAAAAGGAGATAATGACAGAGGTAAAAGGCTGCTTGATGACTCGAAGATGAAATGAATTCATCCCATTCAGAGGCGGTGAGGCGTGACCACAAGTGATGAAGAAATGGGAGATCTTTGCAGAACAAGAAATTGATTTGAGGACAATTTACTGCGATGACTACTGCTGATAATCGTCACAAGAATCAATTCCAACTTCCCAGGTCTTCTCTTGATCTCAGATTTCACACAAAATTTCAAGAGCAAGTTCATGAGAAATGTTATGGCCCGGATAAGAAATTTGCTAATCACAAATGGATCAATTGGGCTCATTTGAATAACTTGGATAAATATGATGGTGCATATCGATTATTTCAAAGAGCTGGTCTCTATCACCTAGTAGCCCTGAGAAGTGATTACAATGAAGAACTCATCAGGCAATTTTATGCTACAGTTTATATATCTCCTGACTTCGATGAAATATCTTGGATGACAGGGACTAGGGTTATGACTTGCACTAAACATGATTTTGAGCATGCACTTCATACAGAATCAAGCACTTTTGAGAAAGTCTATAATAGCCTTGCCCTTCCTGCTACAGCTTGGACTGAGTTTTATGATCCCACCATCAGGTATACTCCAGGAAGGATCCATGGACTGAAACCTTTTCCTAGTTTGATTAATAGAATTATTAATCATACTATTTTGCCTAAGAGTGGAAATTTCGATGCAATAAGAGGGCATGCTTGGAACATAATAGAGCTGATCTTGGAAGGCAAAAAGTTTGATGTGATTGATGTTATTATCAGAGGGATTGCCTCCTCTAAAAATGACAGAGTCAAGAGAATTTATCATGCTCCTTATATTATGGCTTTGATAGTGAGGCAAACTGGCTACAAAGGAGGATTAGGGACAGTCCACAAGGCTTATAAACCAAGAGAAAATCCTCCTGTTCAGTTTTTGGGACAGCCAGCACAATATGAACAGCAAGAACATCAAGAACAGGAAGAAGAGGATGCTCCAAGGGCAGCAGCCCAAGAAGAAGGTCACCAAGTCACTTTTGCTCAGATTCTTCAAAATCAACAAACAATCCTAAATAATTTGCAAGAAATGAGAGCCTCTCAATTGGAGATGAGGACAACACAGCTCGCTTTCCAGGAAGAAACAAACAGCAGATTTGATGCATTGACTGATTGTGTGAACTCCTTAGGTCCTTGGCACTATGCTCGTCGTCGACTCAATTCACCGCCAAGGCCTCCCTCTTCCTCAGCTGCAGTTCCTCAAGTTCCATCTACTCTGGCTCATGTTGTTCCTCCTTCTCAAGCTGAAGCCCCTCAAGACCAAGCTCCTGTTTCTGTTCAAGACCCTACTGAATCTCATTGATGTCAAGAGAGGAGAAATAGAAGATAAAGAAAAGACCTAGAAACATCTTTTGTTATTATATATACTATATGGATGGAATATTATGTCTTGGTTAAACTTCTGTGTGTAATAGTTTAACATTTTGGTTCTATTGTCTCTGTTGAACTTGATGGTTAATGATGCTTATGCTTATTGAATATCTTTGTCTGAATTGTGATTGTGATTATATTTCATGATTATCTATTGTCATGTCTCCTTGAATCCATTTTATAGAGGAAACTCCGTCGAAATTTTTAAAATCTTTACATATGCATTATCTTCAAATTCATCCCACTATGCAC
The DNA here is from genome assembly GCA_036346405.1 of Phyllostachys edulis. NCBI lineage: Eukaryota > Viridiplantae > Streptophyta > Magnoliopsida > Poales > Poaceae > Phyllostachys > Phyllostachys edulis. The sequence goes on along the minus strand of CM070560.1, from coordinate 13,570,476 downwards.
ATTTTTAGGGGGAGTTTTTTTTTTTTACCTTGATGGAAATTGTTTGGAGAAATGTTTCAATACTCAAATTAAAATGAATTCTTCTACCTAGCTCACAAGCTTTTGCAGATACTCCTCATGGATCAATTTTTTTTGAGATCTCTTTTCGGTGATTAATGCCAAAAGGGGGAAAATTTATGGGGGAAAATTTGTATGAGCTACATTTGGATGAATTTATCAAATACCAAAAGGGAAGAACAAATTGCCAAAAAGGGAAGAAATTGCCAAAAAGGGGAGAACAAAGGTTTCAATTTGTCATTAGAATGCGTTCATTCTTATCATATGATTGATTTATATCCAAATGTTGTTATTTATATGGGGTTTGTCATCAATCACCAAAAAGGGGGAGATTGAAGAATCTAGACCCGCCATTATATGTTAATGGAGTTTTGGTGATTAATGACAAACCTAATTGTGAGACTAACACTTCTACTTGTTATATCATGTTTAGTCTCATTTGGATATAAAGGTGAAAATCAAAGAGGTATGCAATTTGGCATTTTAATTCATATATCCTCGAATACTTTAATTTGTGTAGTTAACATATTCTTGTGAGTATATAAGACTTGTGTAGTCTAAATATACTTGTATATGAGTATAACATAACTTGTGTAGTTAATATGTACTCACATATCCTTGAGTATATATAACTTGTGTAGTTATACATATTCATATGAGTATATACAACTCGTGTAGTGCGTATATACTCATACCAATCTATATTCATTTATTTGCTATTAAAGTGATTATCATCAATTGCCAAAGAGGGAAAGATTGCGGCATCTTGTCCCAAACCATTATGAGCTAATGGTATGGTGTGGTAATTAATGATAATCATATTGTTGGAACTAACATTTTCTATGAGTTGGTTGAAATAGGTTATGTTCCATATGGTTGATGATTTGAAATGACATCATGTGTTGATGGTCATCAAGTCAAGAGCTTGGTGTAAAAGATGCATCATGCGTTGATGTGCATCAAGTTCAAAGACAAAGGAAATCATCGTGTGTCGATGATGATCATGAAAAGGAGATGATCATGTGTTGATCATCAAGACAAGAGAAGCTTCATCATGTGTTGATGAAAGGCAAGAAAAGGATGTCATCATGAGTTGATGAACATCAAGTCAAGAACCCGGAGTTGAAGCAAGGATGTGCGTCATCAAGCTTCAAGAAGTTGCTAAAGGCAAATGTATGACTAGCTAGGGCTAAGGATTTGTTCCTAGTCTTTTACCGGTCTTGGTGTTTGGTTGGAAGACCGGATTGCTAGTATAGGTTGCCGTACTATTAAGAGGGGTCCTTGACTAGTAGCTTGAGTTAGTCATGTGTTGATAGCTCATCTTGGTTGCTCTATGCTCTTTAAGGGATGTTGCTATTTGCGGATGTGTTACGCAAATAGTTTAAGCTAAGTGCTTATTTGTTGTAGCATGTGACTAGTTTGCAAATGTGTTTTGCAAATAATTGTAGTCCATGTACCTTATCCTTGTTTAACATGTTGCCAATATTTGTGAATGTGTTTTACAAATAATTGTGGCTCATGTTAGATCCTTGTAGCATATGACTTAGTTTGCGAATGTGTTTTGCAAATTGTCTAAGTCCATATACCTTATTCCTTGTGGTATTGATTCTAAAAGTTGGCAAATGTGTTTTGCAACTAGTTGAGAATCATGCCCTTGACTTGTGTTTGCATCACGTATCAATTTGGCAAATATGTTTTGCAAAATTGAGTTGAAACGAATGCAATCTTTGCTTTCTGTTGGAAATCGGTAGTACCGGAATGTGTTTAGCGGAACTACCGCTATCTTGGTATTACCATTTTGTGTCTGGCGGAACTACCGTGTGAATCAAGCATGTGTTGCTCTGGCTTTATACGGTAGTACCGACGTGGATATTGAGGAACTACCGTTTATAGCGGTAGTACCGGCCTTGGTGGCGGTATTACCGGTGGACGTTCGGACCACCGCGCGTGAGGCGTTAGATCTTGATCTAACGGTTCAGATTTGCGTGATCGTCCGGACCGTCCAAACTGCCGTTGATCTCATCCGTCCACGTGTCAAGATCATGTGTTGGTCTGTGCGCAAATGGAGCGGTAGTACCGGCGCTGTGTGCGCGGAACTACCGCACGTCGGTAGGTCCGGCGTTCTCCATGCGGTATGGTTTTTCGATGGCGTTGCATTTTGATTTTGGCTCGCTCGAGTAGCGGTAGTACCGGCGCTTTGTCTTGTGATACTACGGCTCATGAACTACCGTGCTTGTGTTGACGGTATGGAATTTCGAACCGATGCAATCGGTCCTTAGCCGTTTTTGAGCATGTTTTGCTCTCTTTGGCTAAGCGGTAGTACCCTTGATGTTTTGTGCTTGGTATTATCGATTAAACGGAACTATCAGCGTATATGTTGGCGGTAGTATCGAATCCTTTGCAAGCTAGTTTTATAGCCGTTACCTAAATCTTGATAAGTACGGAATTATAACGGCGGTAGTACCGATTGTCCCGATTTTTCAGGGACTTTGCTTCCAACGGCTATATTTCGTGTGTGGGCTATAAATACCCACCTTGGCCGTGTGTGGAAGGTTGCTGGTGTTATTGTGGAGGACTTTGCATGTGTTGCAAGTTCCTTAGTCATTCCTTTGAGCTAGAGCAAGCCCTCTCTTCCTTCGTGCATGTGTTGCACTTAGTGAGTGATTGAGAGCAAACCCTAAGTGCATGTGTTGCCTTAGGTAGTGGATTTCGTATCCATTTGAGCTTAGACACTTGATTGGTTCAAGTGGCGTTGAAGACTTGTTACTCTTGGTGTTTGCCGACACCTAGGCGGCGTGGTGGCGTCGTTGTGCGGTGAGCTTCTCAAAGAAGATTGTGAGAAGACCCAGGCGGTTTGTGAGTGGTGTGGTGCTCGCCATCTCCGGAGTGGAGGAAGGAGTAACCCTAGTGAAGCGAGGTGTTGGTTCGATTTGGAATCGGTCCAAGAGGTTGGACTTACCTCGGAGGAAGGCTTAATTGTGGAGCCGCCCAATTGGTTTGGGCTTCCTCAACGTGGATTAGGGGAGACCGGCAAGTCTCCGATCACCACGGGAAAACATCGCCGTGTCATTGTGGTTTGATCTCTTGTGATTTACATTGTGCAATTTATATTACTTGTATTTAAATTGCTTAATTGTGTGTGTATGATTGCTATCATTTATATTGTCTCATATTGTTGGTGCACTTAGTTGAACCTAGTTGTTTTAGGTTTTAATTGTGCAAAACGTATTTGTTTAGCTTCCGCATTAGAAATCTGTTTTAGTTAAAAGAAGTTTTTAAAACGCCTATTCACCCCCCCTCTAGTCGGCCACCTCGACCTTACAACGGTAAGGCTTGGCAGGGGCACTGTAGAGAGTAAGAAAAATTCCACGCTATGGTACAATCACAGAGTAAGAAAAATTCCAAGTCACAGACGGTTTTTAATACAAACTATCGGTGATGAGATACTTATCACAGACCGTTCGTATCAAAAACCGTCTGTGATTCGTAGCGTAGGAGTTCGAAAATTTTTGAACGTGTGCGCGGAAGGAAAAATATTTTGGCGCTATCCTTATATATTATAGCCGAGTCGAGATGGGACGCGCTGGGGCGAGGCTCCCGCATGCTGCGACGGCTACTCAGCTCGGCGGAGGTGGAGCTCGCCATGAGGAGCGAGCGGGGGTGTGCTGCGAACTAGCTATGGCTAGAGCACATCCTAGCTTCTATTGGTTTGATGTTTCATTTATATCCTTGTTTTATGTGGGATGAAATTATTTAAGTAGTTATTGGGTCATGCAATTGTTTTTTGTTCATTATTTAATTTCGTTGTTTGAGGATTTTAAATGTTTCATAGTTGGTACCATCACATCTCAAGTCCTCGTGCGGCCCAGAGTCATCTCATCGACTCATCTCCCCCTTGTCGCTCCGCCTCCTCGCCGTTGGCGTCGCCAGATCGTCGCGTGTCTCCTCCTGCGTCGGCCATAGCCTTGCTTTCACCCTGGCCGGCCTCGGCTCATGGGATCCTCGTGGCGCCCACTCCTCGGCCCTACAGCGTCTGCTGACTTGGAGGATGCATCTCATTGGATTGGTCGACGTGGAGTGGACAAGAGATCCACCCAAGATCATTTCTTTTGTTGGTACGGAAGCCCTAACTCTTGTTGTTATTAAGACTAGCGCCTTTTGCTCTTTAGAGTGACCAATCAAAATATCAAATCCACATATTTCTTTCTTACTGAGATGCACCAGTCCAATCCATCTAGCTAGTTCCGTATTCGAATTGATTGTTCTAACACCAGCGGCTTTCTTACTGAGATTGCAATTGTGTTTGTTCATTCAAAATCCGATTTTTTTTTTCAATAGAAAAAACTATCAGAACTATGTGAAAATCAAACCGTCTGTGATAACCGCGTGTTATCACAGACACATAAATCTAGACGGTTCAAAAACCGTCTGTGATGACGGTTTAGAACCGTCTGTGATAAACATTTGTGTAGTAGTGAATTTCAATTTCGGGGACTGTTATAGAGGGTCCCGAGGGGATTGATCTGCGTTATTTCCCATCGTCGACCGAACGTCTGCCAAGAGCAGAGAAGCGTACATGGGGCGTTGTGATGCCGTGGTTGTGTCACTCATTCTAAGTGGATCATAATGTGTATGATTTGAGATTAAGTTGTCTTACCTCCCGAGCAGCACAACCCACATATTGGGAGTTAGTGGAGCTCAAGGGAACAATGTCATAGCAGTCATACGTGAGACGGCTACAGTGATGCGCGTCAATCACCGAGTCAAGCAACTCGTACTGGCCTAGGTCCACCATACCTAAAAATTCTGCATTAACAGAATAATTACCGCACACAATTGTAAACCAAATAAAAATAATAAACAAAGTTCATAATTTTATCATTCCTATTTCTGCAAATTTATCCTAAATTGTTCGAGTGTTGAAACATTCATACATGTACACGACGAACTAAACTAACACGGCTTAAATGGTGTACTACATAATTTTAAAATGTGTCATGCAATTTTCCTAGTTTAAAATTAATTTATGGCATTACCAATATATTTACCGCGCACAAATGGGGAACTAAATAAAGCGGGGATTACTCTGATTACGTTGTACCTACCCTGCTTAAGTACTGGATTTTTTTTTTACAATTTTAAAATTGTGTCACGCAATTTTCCTAGTTTAAAATGAATTTCCGGCATTAACAATATATTTACCGCGTACAAATAGGGAGCTAAATAAAGTCGAGATTATTTAAATTACGCTCTACATACCCTACTAAGCTACTCCAGCTTTTCTATGTCGCTATTTATGTCGCGAACCTATTGTGTTCTATGTCGCTATTTCTGTTTGCTAACCGACAAGGTTTTGATATAATGTACGAAGTTGCAAAAAGCAGTACCTACAAGATGGCCGACTGGATCTGATGCTTCTTCTCTCTCTCTCTCCTCCGCAACGAACTAGCAGAGCTTCACTAGCTTTCTTCTCTCCCTCTCCTCCGCTCTTCTGTTTTTTTTCTGGAATTAAAATGAGTTTTGGATTGATTTTTCAAGGGTTTTATAGATAGGATGTTGTCGTCAGTTCAACCGTCGACAGGTTCCTGTCGCCAGTTAAACTGGCGACATATCTACTGTTCACTTCCTAAGAAGTTGGACCGGCGACATAATGTCAACAGGGCTCGTGTCATCAGTTGAACTGGCGACAGCAGCCCATTTTTGTAATTTTTTAGGACGACTATTTATTTTTATAATTATCATTTAAAATAATATTATTTAAAAAAATTCCTCCTCAGGATCCGCCCCGATCCCATGGGATTGGAAAACAGTTTAGATGTATATCAGTATATCATGGGATTGGAAAATATTTTAGATGTATATTTTAAAATGTTAATATGACTGTATTCATTAATTTATAAGTATTTATGTATATTTTTTTCTCAAATTATAGTTTCAGAACATAAATTAATATATATACACGTTTAATCCAATCATATAAAAAAGAATACATATTTCATATTCAAAACTGTAATTTATAAATATAAATAATATATTTTTAAATCATAGCAGAACCTAAATTGCCAATCCATCCACGTGGATAGACCAAGATTTTAGTTTAAAATCCCGGTTTATCCACGAAGATGGACCGAGAATTTAGGATTGCCAAACAAAACCAGAAAGTTGGTCCCCGCCCCCCTTAGGAAAGTACCCGCCCACGGAGGAAATTGCCATCCCTAAGCAAAACGCACTTAGCAGAGCACAGGCAAACAATCATGTGGGGGACAAATTAGCAGCTGCAATGGAAGAATCGCAAACTAGGTCACGAACTCGCACCATTGACAAGCTTTCGTTAGCGCCATACAACGCACTGCATGCTTGTCTCACAGTTAAACAAGCATCCCATATCATCTCAGCGTCGTAGAACACCTCGCGTGCTGCGAGGCAGACAGCAGCTAAAATCAACTCAAGTTGAGCAGGCAGAAAGTGCAACAAAATCCACGAACTGACAGGCATTGGACAGAATCAGTGAGGCGCTTTGCGCACATTCACATTAAAATGGCAATCCAGATCAGCCAGCTAGATTTTAACTAGCAAAGATACTGATCAGACAGTACACACACTGCCACGATGGAAGCCAAGCACCAGGCAATGTATCATGTACAATGGGGAATAGACATAGGAACAGCAAGTATTAGCACTGCAATTCGAGATATATCGGCCAAAATCTCCTTTTTTTTTTCTTTTCCATCACTGGTAAGTGCAACCCGCATCACCGTTCGCTAGCAAAGCGGACATTCACAATTTCACATATCAAGTACAGGACAGCAACAACAAAGACGAGATCATCAGCTGCATGACTTCACATCATTCAGCACAATAGCAATGCTGTTGTTTCATTCCTTTCTACCTCCTTACTAATGCTCATGCCAAAGCAATGGTGGATCACAGGAAAAGGCACCCTCAAATGAGTTAAGGCATAGGCAAATGCATTTCAACTGACACTTGTTATATGGTCGTTACAATTATGATACTGCAATTGAACACAGGGTAAAGCATTCCACTACATAAATGTGTTCCATCATTTATTTTTTTGCATATGCGATCCCTAAGGGGAAAACCTCCACATTGATTATAATCACTTGTAGTTTAACATCACATTAAGGTATTGCAACATGGTTAACACCATCATTCATTGCAACAAATTAAGCTCCATGGAAGATATGTACAATAGAACAGGTATTGCAGATACAAAAAACGCTACTGAAGAGCAAACTCTAGAAGAGCCCGTGATCAATTGCTAAGGCATTGCAACCTTTCTCTCATTTTTCAATTATATTCCCTTCTTTACAATGGTGATCGTCTGCCAAACTACCCACAGATCTACCTATCCACTACAAAAAAAGTACCAACAACCTAAGCTGAATCCACACGCACACACAAACATGCTTCACAACAACTTACAGGAACAAGAACCCCTCCAATTTCCTATACCACTACTCAAAATACCTCGCGAAAAAGAACTCAGTCGCCTACTTAATCACTAAAATCCTGTTGTTAGAGAAAGAAGCACCACCTAATCAGGAGACGTGGCATCATCCCTGTCAGAATCGGAGTCCCCAGAGCTCCTTGAGTCAGAATCTGCAAACAATTTTAACGGTTAAACAGCTTATCAAGATAACAGCAAATGTGGGGTATAACTCATCCTCTGCCATCGTACCACTGGATGAAGATGAGCCACTTCCAGACCCACTCGAGCTGCTCGCCACCTGAGCGTCCTTCTCAATCTCTACCGACTGGTAATTCGCCGTCGGCATCTCATCACCAATATCCACATACTCATCAACCATCTCAGCCTCTGTAGCCCTCTTCTCTAGCATGTCACTCTCCTGCAAAAACAGAACTTACATGAACACAATTCAGGCATCACCCACTAAGAAAAAAGAACAGCTGCATTGTTTCCCAATGCCATACCGAGTCTCCAACGTCAACCACCATTGGTGGATTCACATCCACCAGCACCATATCACCCTCAACCGGAACAACAGGAGCCACACCAACCGCATCACCATTCATCACAACAGTCCGCCGGCTCTTGTTGAGAGCCTTCTTCCAATTGACCACAAACCGATCAAGCTCCCACAACGTCTCAACATCCATTTCATCAAAATCAAGCTCGACAACTTCCCCCATCAGCGCTGGATCAGTATTCCTCTTCTGCACAATCTGCAGCACATTCACCATCTTCTCCTCGGGCAAGTTCCCGATCTCCACCCTTAACGTATGCTTCTCCTCCTCACTCATCTCCCTCTTGTTTGGCTCCCTGGCCTTGGGCTTCGGCTTCTTCCCACCCCCAATCCTCGGGGGTGCCTGCAACGGTGTAGGCACCGGTGGCTGCGGAGGCGGCGGTGGCGGCAAAGCCAGCGGCATTGGCGGCTCAAGGCGCTGGCACTCCTGATCGAACCAAGAAACGACCTCCTTGTACAACCCCTCAAAGGTGGCGAGGAGATTGCCGGCGGCTTTGTGGACCTTGTGGTCGGCCGGGTTGTACCGCAGCGCGTTGTTGAAGGTGAGCTGTACGTCGGCAGCGAAGGCCTCGTGCGAGGGGTATCTCCCCGCGGCGAGGTTCTCCTTCACGGTGCCGAGATCCATGGGGTTCCTGATGATGGCACGGTAGTCGTGCAGCTTGAGACCCTCGACGTCCACCGGCGAGTTGAACCAAATGCTAATCTTCTGCTTCCGCAGCCGCGTCAGGATCTGCGCGCACCGCTTCCGCATCGCCGACCGCAGCGCCGGGGGCGGCTCCGCGTGTCGCGGCTGCGGCTGCGGCTCCGGCCGCCGCCGCTGGCTCTCCCACGAGTCGATGCGGGAGAGGAGCGCGCGGGCCCGAGCGAGCTCGCCGGTGAGCCGCGCGCGCAGCTCCCGAGCCTCCTTGCGGGACAGCCCCGACGGCCGGATCGTCACGTGGCCCGACGGCGAGGGCTCCGGCACCGCGACAGCAGCCACCGGCCGCGGCGCCGGCGGGATGCTGGGTCTAGGGTTTGGGCTCGGTCGGTGGCGCCTAGGGTTAGGGTTAGAGGGTTTGGACATGAGGGGGACGCCGGCGTCGCCCCAGTGATGGTGGACCTCGTTCCGTCCGGCGAGCACGGCGGAGGTCATCGCCGGCGGCGGGTGCAGCGGCGCGATCTCACGATCTCCGGCAAGAGGAGGCCATCGCTTCGGGCCTGGGCTTCGCGGGCTATCGGGTTCGATACCCGGTTGGGGATTTGGGTTGGGACGAGGAGAGGAGGGGAGGGGGATTTAATAGCAGTGGGAGGTGCCCGTGGGACGTGGTGGGCAGGATCTGGACCGTTGGATTCTGACCAGGGGCAGATTCTACGGTCACGATCTGCGGTTGGTGTGACCGCGGGCAGCGGGGCGTGGAGGGTCGGGATGCTGGAGGCCGCCACGTGTCGGCCATCTGGGAGTTGGCGAGGCTTTCGTTCGGGAAACTGCTACGTGAACGCGTTAGTTCAAGTGGTTGCTAGGACACAAGTCTTTGACATGTGGGGCATCGCATTGTTCGAATGGTGGACTCCCGGTGGCAGTGGGTGTTCATAGGTTGAGGTAGGTTTGCGGGGTGCGCATACGATTTGCGGAGGTGGGTTTCTCGCGCGAGTTTGGACCGCACGAATCGTGTGCGTCTCACGAGTTGCCCCCGCATTCCAGCTTCTGAGATTTTCTGTGGAGGGGAGCCTCATTTGCGGATACAGCACTGACTAATCTGACATTTCAAAATGTGAACTGTAACCGACTTTATAAACAAGTCCACTCTTCTTCCAATATTAGTAACGGGGGACATAGCGATGTTAAGTAGATCATCATAAGTGAAAAAGCCTAGCCAAAGGACATTCAAAAAGAGTAGTTCAAATACACGCGAAAGCACGAGCTTTTAATTATTTCTTTTACATAAACTCCAGGGCAAAACTATATGTAAGTAGGAATAATAGCAACTATTAGTTTCGGCTCTAACTATCAAAAATCCAGTTAAAAAATCTCACAGTTTTAGATCCCCAATCCTGCAGAAAGAACCAGACCAAATTGCTAGAAATTAATTTGCCTTCATATATACTCCCTTCATTCATAAATACATGATGTTTGACCAAACGAGCAGTCAAACTTATATAACTTTGACCATTACTTTTCATATGATTTTGTTAGTAAAAAATTACAAAATTATTATATTATGAAAATATTTATCATGACAAATCTAGTGATACTATTCACTCTTGATCAATCTAAATAGTTTTTTTATATATTATTAGTCAAAGTTAGATAAATTTAACTGAACGCTTGATCAAACGTTATGTATTTATGAACGGAGGGAGTATGTGACGAGACAGAAGAAAAATCCAAAATGTACCTTACAAGTGCGCACATGTACACCCTAAGCCTCTAATGTGGATTTAGATCCTCTGCATTAATGCAAAGGTACTGTGTAAACAGTGTTCGTGAGGAGTCCCATAGCACTGTGCAGCACTGTAGCAACAGCAAAAAACGTGTACCACAGTGATTTTACTGTAGCAATTAGTCTGAATATTTGATTTTAGATCGAATGGTAGATAATCCCAATGTCCCAACCAATGCGCTTCTAACCTCTAGGGGTACACATGTAAATCATACCTTCCATGGAGGACCTAGCTAGAAAACCCCCCAAATCCCCCGTCCTCTCCGCACGCTATCTCGCGCGAAGTAAATGAGGGGAGAAAAAAAAAAGCGAGAAAAGGCGAAGAGAAGGACGAGGGGCCCAGCGCGATGCCAGCTGGGAGACGGCAGGCCGGGGTAGCAAATTGCAAAAGCGACCAACAAACGGACCCACGCGGTAGGGACGCAGTGGGCCCGGCCGTGCCTCGCGAGGGACGCAAGCCGGGGTGCCAAGCGTGTAGAGGCGGCCGGACGTGGAAATAGTCTTTCGCGTCGCGGGGCGGGGCGTTGGAAAAGGAAAAGGAGGAAATATCTGAGCGAGCGAGCTGCCCCGCGCGCGAGAAATATTAAAAAAAAAACGTCTCCCGCCATATTCTCTTCCTTTTCGCCTTTTCTTTTTTTCTTCCCCCCCTCCCCGCCGGAGAGGGAGAGGGAGAGGGAGCGGTGCATGTGAATATGATGGGATCAGAGACCCATTTGGCAGGGGCATGGGGTGATTGGGGCATGACATGTGGGCCCGTTTGCACCCTTTTTGGGTAGAGTTAGCGAGGGTGGCATCTATGGCCTGTTATTTTGTTGCCACGTTGATTCGATGTTTTGTAAATTTTGAGCAAGATGTAATCCTTGCATGAGTTCATTTGGTTTGGAATTCAGGAATTTATTCTAGATTTTCTTCTTCAGCAGCTTAACTGCTCCACGTGAAATTATTGCGAAATTCATGTATCACAATCAGCCCTGCAGAGGAACTGGCTGGGGCCAGTTGGCTACGGGGTGCTTGAGGCACCCAGCTCACCTAGGATTGAGCGCTGGCTCTCCTAGGTGCCTCACGTGCGGCTTCTTCTTTACTGTGGATTGGAGGGGAGGAAATCCGAGACGTCAAAAAAAAAAAATCAAGCCTGCCCAAAACATAAGATGCACAATAAGAGGCCAAGCAACACAAATAGCTGGTTGACTTGTCAAATCGAGATGCAATATATCTTTTGAGAAAATCTACTATGAATAACTCAATCTTCTACGATTTGCCATCGAATAAGTCAGCTTCTGCGATATGTCTCCATCGACTGTCCATGGCAACCTCTCCATTAAGCCCTATGAAGAGACTATTTTGCCCACAGGTCTTTAGCCACTAATTAATCACATTGTTAATTACTACTTAACTTATGCGGGCCCTACCTAGCAGCCGCACAGGTTTCCTTCTCCGCTCCAAAATAGAGAGAGCGAAAGAGAAGCAAGCAGGCGGGCATGGGATGGATTACGGCGGCGGGCAACTGTCCACGACGACGACAGCGGCCCACTGCTATGGCGGCGACAAGAGCAGCTCAATGGTGGCGGCGGCATGGGGCAAAAGGGAGCTCGAATCAAAGGTTCGGGAAAGAAGAGAGAAGCTAGGCGGTGCTTGATGAGGAAGGAATTAAGTCATCGAATAAGTCATATTCTGCGATATGTCTCCATCGGCTCTCCATGGCAACCTCTCCATTAAGTCCTGTGAAGAGACTATTTTGCCCACGGGCTGAAGATATGAACAATTTATGAATGTTTTCATCAAATAAACTAGTTATATATTTTTGTTAATTTCTGGCACACAATTTAAGAGGTTTTTATGTTCCGAAAAATATCTGTGACCGTATTCATTTTGATTCGTATTCACTTCGTATTCGTATCCGAAAAAAATAAAAACAAATATGGCAGAGCTATTATCCATCCGTATCCGATCCGTTGTCACCCTTACTATCAGAGGCCGTCCAAAACTAACCCACATCAGAGACCACACCTCCAACGAACAACCATTCAATAAAACATGAGCTGCTAGTATTTGGAAACAAAAGATAAGATAGACACCCATTTAATATGTTACATGACAACAAACTTCCCCGTTCCAGTTAGAGCTGCCCCTTTTGGGTAGGCACTGATTGTTATCAACAAAATCAAGATTGGCGATGTTTCCCAACACATGTTCTTGTGCCATCTTCAATTGCTTTGCTCAAACGGACAAGGTTGGGGTGAATGGCTTGATCATGATATGTCAAGGACAGTAACACCACCATTTTGCATGGCCCCTAGCTATGTCCAGAAAAAGCATGCATGCTTTACGAGTTTTTGGTTAAAATAGCGTTGTTGTAGCCACGTGAAATAACAAAACTAGTCCTCCTCACCCCGCTCATTAAAGGCAAAAAAAAAAAATGACACTTTGTCCGTGCCCTAGAGGACCGGAGTTGCCGTACGGGCGACACATGGCCTCGTCCTAATCCCTAGGGGCTGGATTCCCCTCGTCCTAACCCTAGGGGCCAGATTCCCTTTGTCCTAACCCCTGGGGCGCGGTAATTCCCTCACCCGGCCTCTAGGGGCGTGGTATTTCCCTCGGCCGGCCTAGGGTGCACTAGCTCCTCCCTTTTTTTTTTGCTTTTTTAAAAAACTAAAATATTGCTTTCGGTGATCCCGGATTCTTGCTGCCCTCTGTATGCGCGAAAATAGTATTGGTACCCAAAGTCGACCGGACAAATAAATTACGACTAATTTATTATGAGCAATTAACTACCACTGTATAGTTAGGATTAACTAAAATAGTCAATGATACACACGGGCGGCCCATAAGGCTTTTGTCCTGTGAAAAAGATTATTGCCTATTTGGCTTCTTTTCAGGCCTATTGCTGTGCAGAAGCCAACCAACTCGGCAGGTCCTGATCGAACCAACTCACCGGGCTTCTAAAAGAAAAAAACGAACTCACCGGGATGAAAATTAAATGCAGCATCTGAGTGATCTCTAATGCAAGGTCAAGGACGTTTTTTGAAGGGATTGATGCAAACTCCCTAGAGGCCGGGAAATAAACAATTTGAATTGTTTATCCACCTTTTTGCTAACAATTTAAGGTTTTGGGCGAGATAGTTGATGCGCGAAAGTATCAAAGGCAACAAGAGATCTGAATTCGAGACCCACTTCAGTCTCACATGGAAAACCTTGTGAACTTACGACGTTGCACACCCTTGTGGTTTGTTGCCTTTCAAAATTTATTCATGCACCCTATAACACTCCCGTCCAACACTGAGTCCGAAATACTACTAAATAACCATAACTATTGATTTTAACAATAAATTACAGCAAACACTTCAATTATAAAACCCGTCCATGTGTCATAATAAAACAAAAATAATGGAATAACAAGCATAGTTATTTAATCTCTAAATAATGTGGCAGAATAATAATCCAAGAATTAAGCAAAACTAATCAAATATTGTCTATTGAAATAATAAACAAATTCCAACCAATCATCTAGGATTATTCAATGTCTATCATGTCTTAAAGGATAAATCATCATACTATAATAAAGTTTTCTCATGACAAATAGATCAAGTATTTGAGATATATGCAGTTGTTTCAAGTGTGCCATCCCTTCCCAAGTGAAATGCCATCAACGGTCACCTAAAACAACAATAGAGCAAGAGTGAGTCCACGATTCAATAATAACAAGAACAAAACAGTGAACAATGATTTATCAATCATAATCAATGTCATCATCAACATTAACTATTTTCTTCTCTTTATACTCATACTCAAATATCAAATTCACTTTTCATTTAATGCAAAGTATCTCTACACTACATGCACATATGCTCGTTTCATCGTTTATACCGATATAACATGAGTGAACACCCGCGACAGTGTTCACCCTTTCATCAAGCCCATCCTCAAAGGATCGGAGACCTCTCTATTCCCGTGGAGTCTCTACCAATGAGGTAGATATGTGATCACTATGAGCACCTTCTCTTTTATGCAATGATGTACATGATGCACAATTCAACTTAAATTTACCAATTATTCCACTATCCACCATTCATGACTTCATTAACACGATTGATACCATAACCATTAACAAGACTTGTAATTAAACAAAGTAATAGCATAAACAACATAATAGTAATGAATAATAAGGAGTACAACGATCAAACCATCGATCACTATTCTATCATGCACTTGCCTCTATCACCTCGGAGCTAGATAGCGAGACAACGGTAAGGTACTAGATGCCATACTCCTTGAACAAAAAATTCGAAAACATACTAAAAAACACAGCACCACAACACCAAAACATTACGCTAATCACCCTCGCATGTTTACGCAACGATGACACAATTAACTTGATTCTACCGGACACATTGCCCATTGTCCCAGTAGTAAAAGGCTTTAACTGCCTCATATGAACCTCAAATCTAGCGAACCATATACTTTCTGGACTCCTCACGAGTTTATCTACAACTTTCTATTTATGACAAACTTCTGAATCCTCCGTTTACTCCCCCGTTTCCTTCCCTGAAGTCTAACCCAGAATCTGTCTGGACAGACCACTTCACAATTCCGTATCATTTTTTCTAAAACTTGGAAAGCAATGAATGATACTAATTCTGGAATCTAACCAAAATTCCCTAGCTTATTAAAGTTTTCACTAAAATTAAATTATTTCATTTACTAGGCATAAACAGCTTATCTTCATGACAATTGCTACTAACGACGTTCGTTTTCTGGACATCGACCTTTCCGAGGCCCTAACTTTTCACTCACAACTCCAAATGTAGTGTTCTAGACCTTCCTGGAAGGCTAATGAAATCCTCTAAAACTTTTATAATTGGACAAAACTATGAATACGAACTTAAACACCTCTAATTACCCTCACAAGGTTCTTCGTCGAAACTCAACGAACTAGAGCATACATAAATCTACTCTTCCCGACAAAATGATCTACGAATCGAACAATGACCAATCTATGATAAATGTAAGGATTATCAGATGTTACCCTTGAAGAACACGATGTCGATCACGAACCCCATGCAAAAACCCTTCTTTTTCTCCCTTCTTCCTTCTTCCCTTTCCTCCTTCCTCCTTCCTCCTTCTTCCTTCTTACCTTTCCTCCTTCTTCTTTCCTCTTGCTGGCCGAAACCTCCTGGGCTCTGTCCTCTGGCCGGCGGCAAGTGCTGCAGGGGGGCCTTGAGATGGAAGTGGCGGTGCAAGTAAGGCAGGGATATTACACACCTAGCATTGATGCGAGGAGTCTTCGATTATGAGTAGAAATGTCCATCTCTTCTTGATAGCTAAATGCTTTTGAACAGTATGGATAGCGCATGAACCCTAATAAAATCAGATTTCGATATACTGTTTTCAGTCCTTACTCAACATTAAACATATATAAGCCGTCAACAATCCATGTAAAGAAGGGGCATATTTCTTTTATCAAGTATTCAGAATTAGTTCTAGCTCAGTAGTATTAAATACTCCCTCCAGTCACAAATACATATATTTTTGGACATCGACACAATATCTTAAACACAACTTTGACCACTAATTTCCGTTGTAATATATTTATAAAACCTAATAAAATTATAATGTTGTGAAAATATTTTTCAAGACAAATCTACACATATATTTTTTTATCTATCCAATCTAAATATTTCAAAAGATATCGATAGCCAACGTTTTTAAAGTTTGATTGCACGTATCCCAAAACAACATGTATTTGTGACCGGAGGGAGTAACAAACTAACAAAGGGCTCACAAATTTGGTAGAAAGGTCTACGGTTTCTGAAATATGCATGTTTCGCCATTCGGGATCTTCTTTCCACACTAAAGGGCATAAACGAAGAACCACCTTATTATCTTTCACGAGAACAAAGAGATCAACATTTATTTGAGGTTATAGTACTTCTGCTCCAACATGAGCAACTCTACTTGGCACAAATAAATACTCTCACATTTGGTAGTACTAGACAGAGTAAAGCAGTAAACACTACTGTAGCAAAAACGAAAACACTTAAGGAAGTTCACGGACGTTATCTTCTCAAAAAAGAGAGCAAGACTAGCCAGCTATAAACTCCATCTCTCCTACCAAACTAGGCTTTGATCTTCAGGCGTCACGCTCTCTCCATCGGGGCGAGGAACACCCGCTTGTCGGTGCAGTGCACCGAGTTGTCGCCAACCTCCTTGGCGTAGCAGCTTGTATTGTGAGCAGGAGCCCTTGGTGACTCCATGGCCTCCTTGTCATCCTCCATAATCATGTCAAGCATCCTCGGGAGCCTTGTGCGCCTGATGATCGTTGACAGCTGTGAAGGCGCAACCTCCATTGTGACTCTGGCGGCGAATTGAGCCATACCCATATATGCTATAGTGAGCTAAAAGTATTTAGGCTAAAATTGTAAGGACATAAAAGAAGAAGGAAGGAGAGTGTAGAACAGGAAGAGAGAGAACTCAAGGGGGCATTTGGGTTGCTCAATGTGGCTTGTCCTTCCCGCGAGGTTGTCTATGGGGGCTTTATGTAGCCTATGCTCTTTGATTTTTTTTGGAGTGTGTCTTGCACATGAGAAATTGATGTGGTCATGACTGGAGAAATAAGAACTGAATTCCCTGAAAAAGTAGTTTTTGGCTAGAATGGATGAGCTGAGAGTGAAGGCTGGAAACAAACAATGAATGACCAGGCATGTCAAGGGAAAATTCAGGAGCTATGTAATTATGTCATGTGTACTGTTTTGGCCGTGCATATTGATGTTATGCCGAGTGTACTCTTCTAATCGTGCAAGTGTACCAGCTAGAAAAAGATGGGATTATAATTCTTAATGCCCCTTTCAATAAACACAGATCACTGAAAGAAGAATACTTGTGGAAATTATTTTTTACATTTTTTCTGAAGAAAACCAATTATGTTCTAAAATAAATTAGGAATTGAAGAGCTCATATGAAACAATCCGGCCACTAGCAATCACTAGTATTTTGAGATCTATTCAGTTGGAAGCATAGACATACTCATTTACTCTTTGTTTCTATGGAGGCTTTTCTCAGTCATATGACACAAACAGGTAGTTTTATGTTTTTTTTCATAAAAAAAATCAAGAACCCTTTCCCCATATCCCTCTCAATATTTTTTTTTCATCGCTCAAGAAATAACGCAAAAAAAAAATTGTTTTGCATTCTTAACAAACTAAACATTTTCCTCTCCAAAGTGGAAGGGGAGATATCTAGTGAAGAAAGAGAGAAAAATACCCTCCAAAACAATGCAAAGTGAAAGTTACTAGCAAACAGAGTAGACATTTCTTGCGCAGAACATGCTTGATAGTTATTAGCATTTTGTCAACAAAAGGCCACACATGAGTACTAGCAATATGAGGACGAATTTATACAAAAATGACCCATACCATCTACGCCCCGCAACCTAGCTCCTATTTTTCTTTCGCTTTCTTTCAGGACATCACACCATATTTATTTATCTCAATTTTCCTTCTTTTTTTTTTTGCAAACTACCATCGATGCTTTAGGAATTATTAAGAAAATCGACACGTTTGTATTGTTCAATATATCCGACTACATATAATTTGCTATGTGAGACATCAGATTCAAAAATACAACTGATGCCTCGCTAATTTCTCCAAATATATACGATCCATGGAAACGACAAAAACATACAGTGTATTGCGTAACTCTCTCACATTCCTGTTTATTCCAATATTATTTGACAGAATTTCCAATATAGTAGAGATATACACGGAAGGGTGCATTATTTTGCAGGACAGGGAGGGAATGGCGCTGCAAGGTATCCTCATGGCGAGGGGGCAGCCGCATGGCGACAGAGGGTTGTTTTCTTTACCTTTTGGTAATGAATGAGCAGACGAAGATGTGGTGATGTTGTGTCCCTTTAACAAATCATCTGACCAAGAAAAAAAAAGACAACTCTTTCGATCCATTGGTGGCAGAGGTTGCCACGTCCATTTGTGTCCTCGTACCTCAAAAGATAAGGGCTTTCCTGCAGTGGCGAATCCACCGGGTGGGCTTCATCAGGCTGAAGCCCACCCTCCACCAATGGACCCCCTCCCTCCCCCCAAAGAAGAAGTTCAACCTTCGAGCGGCTACCATGGTCAGGCTGTCGTCTTTGGAGTCGAGGAAGAAGAGGATGGCCGAGAGAACGATGAAGAAAACGTGCTCGCTGGAGTGGAGGCGGCAATAAAGCCCAATGCAAGGCCCAACCCACGTTCCCCACCGCACGGTCCCACAAGGCGATTAGCGATTCCTATTCAAAATCCCCAAATCCCAATCAATTCTCCAACCGCCAACCCGAATCCAAATCCCTAATCGACAATCGAGCACTGAGATAAGAACACAGTGAGGCCACGGCCCAATGATCTTGAGCCGGAGGAGGAGGAGGGCACGGAGGAGGCGAGGGCGCGGGCGGGCCGACGCTGCTATTGTCAGGCCGAGGAGGAGGAGCTGAGGTCACGGCCATTGCTCATGGAGGAGGCCGAGGCCGAGGCCGAGCCGGAGGAGGAGGAGGAGGCTGCACGGAGTCTGGAGGAGGCGAGGGGGACGCCTGCAGGCCGAGGAGGAGCGGATCACGGAGCGAGGAGGAGCTGAGGAGACCGAGAGCCGACGCCGAGACCACGGAGCGGGAGGAGGAGGACAGAGGAGGCCACGGAGGAGGCGAGGTCATGAGGGAAAGGCTGCCGAGCCGAGGAGACGACTCTGCACTTCTGAATCTGGTCGCTCGCCATCGCTCACTGGCCGCCTCGCTCCACTCTTCAAGTATCAAGACCTCAAGTCTTCAAGTGATTTTAAGTCTTTTGACTGCTCTCAGTGCTGCCGCTGGTGTCTGGTATATACTAGTTACTACTAGTTAGTCACTTAATCATTAACTTCAATTACCCATTTGTTATTTGTTATTGGTTAATTGTTAGTATGCTGCCACTGTATATACTAGTTACTACTAGTTAGTCACTTAGTCATTAACTCATTAATCAATTACCCATTTGTTATTTGTTAATTGTTAGTAAGTTTGATATAGTGTGGTAATATGGTATATATATACTCAATTAGCCATTAATTCATTATTTATAGGTTTGCAATTATGGAGAAACGAACTTTGCGTAATTATTTTACAAATTAGTTTAATCATTCGAGACTTTCAGCGGTTAGCCCACCCTTATTTTACAAATTAGTTTAGTCATTCGAGACTTTCAGCGGTTAGCCCACTCTTCATCATCCTCTTCCTCGTAATCATCATCGTCGTTGTTGTCATCCTCACCAAAACCACTGTTCCCAGCCCCGATTCTACCATTTAGATCACTTGTTGAGCATGTGCCATCTAACAAACGGTGATGTCCAGCATCAGTTTGTCCACCTTCATACTCATTAGCACCATCCATCTCTAAACTGGACGTCATTCCATTGGGTTTTACTTCCAGCTGAATTGCACCACTCCTGGTCCCGGCCAACTCATTCGCTTCTTGTTGTTCTTCAGGTGTTTTGGCAAGAGAAAGTAGGATGTTCTTTGCTTTCTTGTCTGGTGGGTACCCACGAGCTTCCATTTCTTTGAACCAAATGACAGCATTTCCAAAATCTGAGTTCCTGCCATGTACATCCATGATGGTAGTACAGATAGTCTGGTTCGGTTCAATACCCTGCATCCGCATTCTCTCATATACTCTCATTACTTTCTCAACATTATTTAACTTTGAGTAGCCTTTCATCAGAGTTCCATAAACAACAACATTGGGCTTCAAACCATCCTCTTTAATCCGACGGAAGAATTTCTCAGCCCCACTCATATCAGAAGCATTTACATAAGCTAATAGCATTGTTGTGTAAGAGCAGAGATCAGGCTCAACCCTGCAAAAGCAAACAGTGCGATAAGGTGAGAATCCCACAGTTCAATTTCTTTCTAAAATTTAAGTAGAATAATAGAAGTTGTACCTGTGCCTTCTCATGGCCTTGAAAACTTTATGAGCCTCTTCTACCAATCCAGATATTGCAAATGCATCAAGCAAAATATTATATGATTTGCGTGTTGGCCTGGAAAAATAACAGCAAATTTAATCACCTATAGCATACTTTAGAATACCTCTTACCAGTAAACATTGATCTCAAGCAGCTATTCTTCAGTGAAAACTTGGTTAACTAAGCATATTGTTTTTAACTTGTGCATGTAGGGCTGTTAATGGGTTGGGTTAGTTCGGGTTCAATGGGTTGGGTTTTGATTCGGGTTCCTTTTGGATGGGTTGAAACGGGTCGACTTGTAATTCGGGTTGGGTTGGGTTGGGTTGGCATCTAAAACGGGTTGGAACGGGTGGGAATGGGTTTAAAATATAGCATGCGAAACGGGTTCAACCCATAAATTGAACCCACGGGTTGAACCCAACACAACTAGCTGCTCGATTATCTCCAGAAGCTCCTCTATCCCGTTCATTTGCCACGGCAGGCTGCAGGGTGATTGTCGTCGGCGTCCTCCGGCACGTGGCACTCCGGCGTCAGGGCGCGCTCGAGGCTCTCCGCAAACACGTCGTCGTCTTCCTCGTCCGTGGTTTGCCGCCGGGCGCTGCAGGGTGGTGGAGCCTCGGGGTGGTCACCGGCTACCTTCCTCTTCTTGCAGACAGATCAGAGATGGGTAAGGTGCAGCACCAACCAGGCTACCCATCTTCCCTCACAGTGCACATACGGGCTACCAGTATAGGTACAAAACTAACACTTGTCACATACTTGCAGCAACATCATAGTTAATAGTTTCAAGCAAGTCCCAACTCCTTGCACCAACATAGTAAGCAGCGTTGGTGTCGGCCTCGACGGCGACAACAACGATGACGATGAGGAGAAGCATCCTATGCTGGTTCAGTTTCTGCAGTCGACGACAACGATGAGGAAGCAACAGGCAGGAACTAGGAGGCATTCCAATCGCCGTGCCAGGCGCGGAGGTGAGTTCGCCACTAGCTTGTCTGGGGCAGCGGAGTAGACGTCGACGTCGTGGATCAATCCAGCGTGGAAGGGCTGGCGGCGAGCCAGGCGGAGGAATAGGTCGATGAGCTCGCGATCCTGGGGGCGGAAGGCGAGGCATGTAGCAAGACCGGCAGCCTGCGCCATCTTCTCGCAATCTCGCGTGGATCGATGGAGATCTGATCTAGCTTGGGATGGAGGAGCTAGCTGCTGCTATCGCAATGGATGAATGAATTGTTGGTGGAGGGATGAATTTGGGTTGAAAACGGGTTGAACCCGTATCGAGAGAATTGGGTTGGGTTGATATTGC
Organism: Phyllostachys edulis; assembly: GCA_036346405.1. Classification (NCBI taxonomy): domain Eukaryota; kingdom Viridiplantae; phylum Streptophyta; class Magnoliopsida; order Poales; family Poaceae; genus Phyllostachys; species Phyllostachys edulis. The sequence goes on along the minus strand of CM070560.1, from coordinate 13,548,715 downwards.
ATGTGGGTTGGGTTGGGTTGGGTTTTGGAGGTGGAGTTGTGGGTTGGTTTGGGTTGGGTTGATATGTTACATAAAAATGGGTTGGGGTGGGTTTAGGTTGGGTTTTAACCCATTATCACCTCTATGTGCATGCAACAGAGTACTGACTTGCTTTCATGAAAGAGAACCTCCAAATTAACTTCCCTCTTATTATTATAATTTGAAAGGCCATATTTGATCACAATCACATGTCCCGAGCCTAAATGACAATTCTTCAATGTGCTTAGGAGTGGCACATGCTCAATTAGTATCAAACAAAATTTCATAAAAAAATGGTGCTAAAAGTATGACCGGATCTAACAACTGTTAACTGAAACTTCACATGGATAAAGCATGTTCTCATAGCTTAAAGCCTTAAGGCCCTTAAACATCACGGCCTTTACTAATTTGTACAAAAACAAGGTTCGTGATTACACAGAGCCCAACACAATGATCAATGCTCTAAATGTATCAAGACAAGAAACTATTGAAAGGAGAACGAACCTGACTCCAGCATCAAGCATCTCTTCAAAAACCGCCAATGCTTCTTCTTCCCTCCTAGCTTTCCCATAAGCTTTGATGAGCAGGGAATAGCTCACAACATCTGGTTTTAGTCTGGCTCTTTGCATCTAAAAGTTATGGCATTTTTTAGGGAAAAGAAGAAAAAACATATATTCAATACTGTGTAGCATCACACTGTGCACTTAAGCTGGCGAAGTACCTGATCATAAATACTTGAAACTTCCTTGTAATCCGTTTCAAATGACATCAAACTATTAAAAGTGACTGTAGATAGTGGGATTCCTCTCTCGGACATCTGTGCAAACAGCTTACGAGCCTGGGCATAGTCACCAGCTTTCTTGTACATATAAATCATCATATGAAACATCTTCTGGTCTGGCTTAAAAGAAGCTCTTTTTTCATTAATAAGGTCCTCGAATATAGCTTCGGCTTCCTTATATTTGTCACCCTGTTAGCAACCACCAACACATTTGTTATGGATCACGGTAGAGGAGTTCAGGGAACTATTATAATCATGATACATTATATGATCAGTGTATAGGCTAAATTACAAAGGAATTAAATAAGAGATGGAATCATGGGGACTCATAACAGACTGGAGAGGTACTTACAAGAATGGCCAGAATATGAAGGATTAATAACTAACAAATAAAGGGTTCAATAAGACTATATATGATATGAAGTCTTGAGAAGTTATATAAGCAAGAGGCTTAGTATATATACTATCTCCTTGTTAGCAAAGTAACCATTATAGGGATCAAGCCCCATATGTGTACAAAGCAAGAAAGTCATGTAGGTATATTTCATATCAATTGTACTGTAACACTCGTTACACTCCAAACCCAAAGCCCAACTGCACCAGCATTTGTGTTCTATCCTCGCTGGCCCAAAAGTGTTAATTAGATTGGTATGAATTGGTCCTAAATCCATTTGCACTAGGGTGTCACAGGTACTACATTTAGTAACCTAACAACTTGCCAACTTGGTCTTAGAGCCTAAGAGTTCTTCGTAACAACAGCAAAACCCTTCTTGAAATGCTCGCTGTCTTCATCAACAACAAAAACCTTAGCAAAGAAGCACCAGACTAAGCTATAGGTGCCTGGAGGCAGTTGATATGCAACAATATGGGACCACTGCCAGTTTGCCACAAATGACTTGTGCAGAGAATGCCATTTATGGTCCAGACATATGTGCAATTGAGTTCTCTACAGGATTGGCGATCATTTGATTGGAAGCTTCCTGTCAACCTCAATACGATGTAAGATTGAGAGCACTACATAAAACGGCACCAATGACCAATGGAATTTTTGCAAGACAAGTCATGCGTGCAAGTAAATGTGAATGCCAACAGTACTATGCATGGGAATTTTTAACACAACATTATTATGCAAAGGCTTCAACTGATAGATCAAAGTTAGAAACACAACATTATTATGCCAACTGTGCTTTGAATCCGTATGGCTAATTCTACAAATTTGTTATTACCAAAAAGAATTATCAAATTTGTAAATATTTACAGTGCAAAAAGACATTAGAATCGCAGAATATGTATATGCTGAATCAAAGTAGTAGACTGACTTGTTACCGTTGGATTTGGCAAAACAGTAAAGATTAAATATGGGACTAGTTTCTCATCTTCCTCGTAAAAAAAGGACTAGTTTCTCATCTATTTTCAGTGGCTATAGATTAAATGTGAGAGGTAAAGTATATGCTCACCTCAACAAAAGATTTTAAAATAATTTGATATGTAATAGGTGATGGTTCAGGGCCTGATGTTTGCATCCTACGAAATACTGCTTCGGCCTTACGGTACTGCTTGGCTCTTCCATATGCTTCCATCAGAGCAGTCTGAGATATCACACTTGGCTGGTAACCTTTCTTGCCCATGTACTTTAGGACCCTTTCCGCCCTGCTAAAATCCCCCAACTTTCCATAAGCCGTGACAAGCATCAAAAAGTCCATCTCGCTGAAGTCCCACCAATGTTGTGTTCGAAGCAATTCGAGAATCTGAAAAAAATAAGGTGTAGAAATTCAAATATTTCAGGATCCATCAAAGCATATTATTTTGTGGATTAAAGAATAGCAGCTAGCTGCTTAGTCACCAGAGCAGTTTCAGACTGGTTAATATGCTGCAAGTGAATATACCTCGCTAACCAGATTCCATTTCTTTAACTGTTTGAACCGCACAATAGTCCCAAGAACAGCATCCCTTGGCAGCGGCTCTTTCTTGCTTCGCTGAGTCTTCAGAATGGACACAGCCGATCCTGACTCCTCTATTTCCGTCATCATTCTCCTCCAATTCTTCTGCTCGGCCTCATCAGCAGCATCCTTGAAGACCTCCTCTTTCTTCCTCTTCTGCATAAACTTTCTGGTTTCCAACATTCCACGGCAAACCACCTCAATCCTTCGATTGCTCTTGATCTTCACATTGCAGATAGGTAAACCGCAGGATACTTTTGCATCGCTGAGACCATAAAACATGTTTCGAACAGAGTCAAACAAGGAAACAACCATCAAGACATGAAAAAGAAAACTGCAATACATCAGATTCAAAGAGGTCTAAGCAGACGTAAGTAGATATAACATGAGATTCTCTAATGCATGTACAATGGCAACTTGCAACCGCAGGTAGTGAGTAGTGACATTCCCATACTTTTACGCAATGCATACGACATCATCACATATTGTAACATCCTTTTTTCAGAGCAGCTTACCTCCCAGGCCCCCTGTCGTTCTTCCTCTCTCTTCTCCCGTGGCCGCCGGCGCTATGCACACCTCACCGGCTCCCCGCCGCCACCTACTCAAGATGGTCGCGTCGCGCCGCGGGTCGAATAAAGCAGCAGAACAGCAGCCACCGCTTCCCGGCTGCTCGCCTTGTCTTGTCGCCACCAACCCGTCGCGTCTGCCGCCACTTGCTGCTCTGTCTTGTTGCCGCCTGCTGCGCCACACACGACGCCGCGACCGCAGAGCCGCTCGAGCCGCACGTCCTCGCCGGCGCTTCCTCCGCCACAAGACGCTGCCCTGCCGCCGGGACCATGCTGCGCGCCCGGACGGACCTCCTCGTCCTCCCGCCATGGCTCCCTATAAAGCTCCTCCTCCTGCGTGAGCTCCCACGCCGCCCGAGCTCCGTGAAGTTCGCAGCGAGCCATAGCCGCCGCCTCGCTCGCCACCGCTCCGTGAGCGCCCACTGCCGATCACACACGAGCATCCTCATGACGCCAGATCCCAACCCCACCTCCTTCGCTGGCCCCTGTCGCCGAGGTGAGCCGCCGCCGTGCCTCCTCTTCTCCTTGGTGGCCGCTGTTGCCCGCCGCTCGCCTCGCCCGAGCCGCCCTGACCACTGGCTGGCCTCAAGACTCACAAGATCGCTGCCGGCGCCTCGCGGCCGCGCTCCTGCCATGCCGCCTGCATGCGCTGCCATCCGCCGCCAAGGCCGCCTCCCTCAAGGCCGGGCTTGCCTCCCTTGTGTGGTCCTCCGGCCACCATGTGCCATCACGGCCGCGCACATGCCGCTTGTTCGCCGGGCGGCCCGCCACAGCGCCTCACGCCTCTCCCTGTTCTTTCTCTTTGAGCACAGAGAGTAATGGGAGCAAGCACAATGGGGATTAATTTGGGAATTGAGGGTCCCACATGTCATTTGCTACCACCTCCTCTTTTGGTCGCCATGTGGGGCCTCCCTTCTTCCCATGTTTGTGAACCAATGTCTATCAGACATGAGTAGGGTCTATGCACTATGTCAGAGACCACGGCTGATTTCTTTTTCTAAGTCATTTAACCTTCAAAAATTCATATCTTGTCCATTTCAACTCCAAAAATTATGAAATAAATTTCTAAAAATTTGTTAAATCAAGATCTTGCTAATGGCATAGGACTTGATTAATTTGGAGTTTATTTATTGTTCCTTATTTATTTATTTGCTCTCTTTGCCGTTGTGTCTTTTTCCGGTATTCTCGCGCGATTAGGATTTGAAGACGCCGACGATCCTCAAGTTGATCAAGACCAAGAGTACCAAGATCCCCTAGCCTTTAACCAAGGCGAGTCAATACTTTGACCATATTGATCCTACATTTTATGCAAATTATATTCGTTTAAATTAGCAAAATTGCATGCTTTATTTCTTTATCAAATGTATGTTAAAGCTTAAGGTAGTTAAATTCCCACTTGTTGATTTACTTAATTTAATATGCCATCTTTGATAAATTGAATCCATTAATCCTTGTCACCCTAGTAACTATATGGTAATACTAGTTATAGGTTGTACTTAAGCGACATGCTAGTCTTGCTTAAGTACCGGGGTATTAAATACCCCAATCATCATTTCCTTAAACATAAAATGTTTTGGGTAGTCATTGGTGGTCCATTGGCTAAAAAGGTGTGGAAAATAAATTGGTTTTCCTCCTCAAAACCCTAATGCTAGCTCTATCTGGGCGGATGGTGAGGTGGTGGGTGCTCAGGGAGCACATGGTTGGTTGGCTTGTGGAATGAACCGTCCAGATAACCCTAAGGACTTAATCTTGTCACGACCTCCCGTGTTAAACAAGTACAACCACAAGTCTGCAAAGTGCAACTTGGCTTAGTAAAGTTATTAAACCTTGGAAGTCATCTCACCTGGAGGAATGAAGAACGCATACAAGCGAGATACTCGGCTTGGAAGGACACCAAAAGGTGAAGTTACAATTTGCGCTAGTCGTTGTGGTGGGGCCACCAAGCGCTTAGTCGTTGTGGTGAACATCCCGCACAACATATGGGCGAACTCGTATGGGTGGAATGACTGAAAGGGCGAGATAGCTAGAAAGGTTATTGTGATTTGCCGCCCAACTACATGACTACGGAATCATGTGGGGTAACTGTAGTCTATCTCTTGTGGGTAAAGTGTGCAACCTCTGCAGAGTCTAAAATCTGTTTAAAGCAGTAGTGTTTACTGGTCAAAAGCGGACATGGAATCATAACTTGAGTTAGTTCTATTTCAAACAACTTTGTGGGTGGTATGGAAAATGGTGAAAGGGCTCACCTAGCCTGCTTTTGGATTTTGCCTCGAGTCGTCGAGCTCAATGGGTGTGATTATTGGAGGCCGCTCCAATTAAAGGATGCATTGGTAGAGTTTCACGGATGGAATCTCTACTAAAATAATTATTGCACATGCTCTCTTTATCAAAATGCAATTTGTTAAAAATGCTAAGTGATAGGACTTTGTAATTATGATATTTGGAAGTTGCTTTCGCAAATAAAAGAACCCGAGCCATCCTTGTTAAGCCTTGCATGTATATAATTGCATTGTGTGTTGGCTCATGAAAGCAGTAGTAGTGCTCATTCTCGCTTCTCCCCCAACCCTTGAGATAATGAAGACGATGGAGACTACGCCTTCTACGACGGCCCAGGAGATGATGGACAAGGCTATGACGAGGAGTAGCATAGTTTCTGTAGTTTAGGTCTCGCCAGTCTAAGTAGACTCGTTTAAGATTCGCAGCACAATTGATATTATCCAACTCTTGGTTAATATCCGTCAGACATGTGAGTTACCCCGATCGCTTGTTCGTGTGAGATGAGCCCTACTCGCCTTTTTGCTTCCATTGTAGTTTACGTTGCTCTTTTGTGATGTAATCCATTTGGCCTGTTCGCCCTTTTGTAAACTTCGACCGACGTGGTCTATGTTACTCGATTGATTGTAATATTTAATATTTCGGTTTACGCTTGTATGAATGATTCAGCAATGTGTACCGTGAAGTGCTAGCTACTGATCCAGGGAATAGCACAGTGATTTTACAGAGGATTTGAATTCTCAAAATCCGGATCCGACACATATCATGACTCAAGAACTGGCACTTCCACGATTTTTTTTTTAAATCATAATAAAAGGAATTGCCACTTTGAGAAGCGTCAAGCTTGACGAAATTGACCTCTATGCAAAACCGCACAAGCAAATTGCAGCATAGACTATCACTGTACATCAATGACCAGAGCTTACTAACCATCCCCAGAGCTAAAGAATCACAATTTTTTTTACCGCAAGTTACTCACGCATTTGGAACGAACTCTATGAGTTAACGACAGTACAAGTCCAATTAACAACGGATTCGCACACAAGCAGAAGAAATCCCTCCAAACCAACCGCGATTTCGAGACCCCTCCGAATTAGCCCCCCACAAACAAAACTCAAAATGGCGTTTAATCGACAGGAGATGAGGAGAGAAGCAAGAATCGACCAGCCTTACACCCGGGAAAACCGCAAATCACAGAGGAAAAACAGCACGCTACCGCAAGAATTAAAGAGCTCCCGGGCAGTTCTGGGCAAGACAGCCACACCAGCTCTCCCCCCGCTCACAAACGCGCAACGCAAATGGAATCGCGGGAGCAGACCGAGAGACGAGGAACGAAGAGAGGAGGGCGTGGGTTACCAGAGGCTGGAGGAGAAGGAGAGCGGGGACCGCGACCCAACTGTCCCAATCGCCGCCTCCATTGGCGGCGCGCTCGAAGCGGAGCAGCAGCCGCAGTAGCCTTATCGGCTACCAGGCAGCAGCAGCAGCAGCGAGCAGAGGAGACCTCTCCTTCCTTAAACCCCTCTCTCTCTTCCCTTCTCGACAAGATTAGGAGTGGGACCTTTTCCAAAGCGCAAGCATGGGATATTGGGCTCTCTTGAAAGGGCCATTTATCTCTACCGATGCGGGCCTACGGCCCACGAGGCTGTTCGTTTCTGTGTGGGCTATTGAGCTTTGTTAAGTCGGCCCATTTATCTCCGCCCGACTATGGCCTGTCCACGAGGCTGTTCGTGTCCGCGAGATCAAACCTGAGTCCAAGCCCAAACCGGATTATAAAACCTCTCGCTTCATTTCTCCACCCCGATCGCCTGAACGGCTAAACCCAACCAGACCAAGCCAAACCCCTCCTCTCCCGTTGCGTCCTCTGTGCGCGCGCGGCAAAACGCGAAGCGACCTTCTCGAGGACGCCGCCGCCGGCCGCCGTGATGGAGTCAGCTGTCGCCTTCGCCGACGCCGAGTAAGCAAACAGATCTCGCGCGGGAGCCCTAACCCTAGTGGGGATATTGCTTTTTTTTGGAGTGATGGTGGTGGGCTGAGGGGTCCTGAGATCGGCGTGATGATTTCGTTTGGTTTAGTTGGTTCGCAGGGGCGCGGCGCCGAGGATGACGACTATGAGCGAGGGGGAGGAGGAGAGGTTCGCGGCGCTGTTCGGGATCGCGCAGGACTGCAGGAGTGCGTCACGGCGGACGATCTCCGGCCGCTGCTTCGGGAGCCCTACCCCGTCTGCTACGACGGGTTTGTGCCCTCCGGCCGCATGCACATCGCCCAGGTCAGTGCACGCGCTCGCAGATGATTTCTGCTACCTGTTGGATCAATCACGCGAGTGCATATCTCTGGCTCGTGCTGTTCAATTTGGAAATTTGGTAGTGGATGGGCGGCCTAGTTACCAGTAATCGAATGCGAATAGGGTCTTGGAGGAGTTGGAACTTGGAAGAATCGTGAGTGTAGCGAGTGTCGCTTGTTAATTCGGAGTGGGTTAGGTATAAAGATGTTGCTTGTTGTCTTAATTAAGAATCAGGAGTAGGTAGGATAGGAGGGACACTGGATGTTGTATAAGTTTGGCTATTCCTGGGTGCTAGAAGGGTGAATTTTTATTTGATACATCTGATAGGTGAAAATCAATTACCGCAGTTTCCCATTTTTGCTGCAATTTCAAGAGGATCATATTGTTGGACTTGATAAAATCCAGTTTCGTACATTGATCTATTTGGATACTCTCCAGACTATGAACTGGGACTACCTTTGCAACTGTGCAAATTTAGTATGAACAAATTGTTCGAGATTGTGGTATCTGTAAGACTGCAACACCGAATTGCTTGTCATGGATGTGTTCTTGTCCTACCAGGGCGTTGTGAAAGTGATCAATGTCAACAAGATGGTCAGGGTCGGTTGGCATGTGAAGATCTGGATCGCTGACTGGTTTGCCCTGTTGAACAAGAAGCTGGAGGGCGATCTCAATAAAATACAGGCTGCTGGCCGTCGCATGATTGAGGTATGGAGGGTGTTTGGTATGGTCCCTGATAGGGTATAATTCTTATGGTCCTCGAAGGAAATCAGTAGACACGCTGATGAATATTGGCCACTTGTCATGGATATTGCTCGAAAATACAGTATACAAAGAATAAGAAAGTAAGTTGTCATTTATATTTCACAAGCATTTTTTAATATGAGTACTGGACAAGCATTTAAATCTTTATTCACTTGGGAATACCAAACTTGGGATTAGCAAGGTATTTTTTGTATTCCTTCAGCACTTAAGTCTGTTTGTTCTTGCTTATTGACCAGATGTGGTCCAATTATGGGTCGAAGTAAGCATGATTGACTGAGCGCTGCCCAGCTTCTTTACCCTTGCATGCAGTGTGCTGATATTTTCTTTCTGAAGTTTAGTATCTACAGAAGTTCATTCATGCCGGGTTTTATTTGTATTTGAAGCTTTCAACAACAATCATATTTTATTAAGTTTTCACTAGCATGCCCTTCTTTATTTGCAAGAGAATTTTCAACTGATAAACCAAATGTAGTACAAAACAGATAGTTCGAGGGAAAAAGGATCCAAAATAACCAATGCAAACGAGTTCAACAAACTTAAATGAACTTTATATTGTCAATCATGGGCCTACTTCCACCGACTGGTCCATCAGGAACTGTGCACTTTGGGTGCACCAACAGAACTAGGAGTCTAGGACAGGGTTCCATTGGCTGAACCTGTATAGGTGAAATTCTTACATGACATCATGCACATTGATTCCCCTCTGTCCTACAAATGCTGCTAGCCGTCCTAGATCCTTACATATGATATAATACTTTTGGAGACTTCACCCATCTACACGACTACACCCCCTAGTGAAGATAATTATTTTTAATGGGAAGCTAATACAGCTTGTCCTTTACACTTAGCTACTTCCTTCAAACATTGAAAGCTTAAATAACAGTGCTTTAAATGACATGGAAGCATGTGTTTTGCTCTTGCAAAGCCAAACATCGGTTGCTAATAAAAACCAAACTAGCACATACAGAAAAGCATCCCTGATGTTTTCTATCAGTTAACATTATAATCGAGTCAGCTATATATAGATTTACTTAGTGTCTCTGAATTGAACCTCCCAACGTCTAGTGTCTCTGAATTGAACTTCCCAACGTCGGCTACTCTTTAAAGTAAATTGCATTGGGTCATCGAATTCTCAAACTGCATATCTACATCACTGAACTCGTTTAAATGGGTCACTCTATGTCATTATTACGCTAGCCTAGGTACAACCAATGACTTGGCACGTTGATTCGTGCCATTGTGGGCCTTGTGGCATGGAGTTCACAACCACGTGAGTGGCACGTGACGACAGGCATAGCCACTGTAATTTACACTTACCCCTAGGACCCCTAGGAGTTTTGGCCTTTCACAATTTTCTCCCAAGTTAAAAACCACTATGAGCTGTGGCGACTGAGGCGATGGCATGATCAAAGTTAACGACGGTGATAAGTGGTCCGGTCATGGATATGAAGGGAGGGCAAACCACCAGCGGTCAACGGGAAGTGATTTTTACGACTAGATGTGTGCTTTTTTTGTGGCCATATGTGCACCCTACGCCACGGTGGCACGAATCAACATTCCATGTCATCGGTCATACCTGGTTGCCATGCTAATGACTTAGAGCGACTCACTTAAACGAGTTCGGTGACTTATATATGCAATTTGGGAGTTTAGTGACCTACTTGAATCATCTGGATAAGTTGGCGACCCATCCGCAGTGCAGTTTACTCTTTCTATATAATCATGAATCCACACTAATCCTTTTCCTTCTTTAGGCTGACATTTGTCAGATGGGCCTGGATCAAAGAAATGTCGATATGCTACTGTTACTAAAAATAAATAAAAAATTAAATCTATTATTTTCTTGGATTTTCTGAATTTTAAAAGAGTTTTCCGTAATTTTCTGGATTTTAATATGGTTTTCCTATTTTCCTCAATTTTTTTTAAAATTGTGCAAAAATAAAAACCAACTTTAAGTTGGAAATAATTTTCCTAAGTTCAAAATGCCTTTGGGAATTTCTGTGAATTTTTCTAGAATTTTTTAAATTTGTTTGTTATGTATATGTGTATATGGCCCATGTAAGGCCCACGAGCTCTAGGGTTTGTATATATACTCACTATTCATCCAATAGAATCATGTGGTTGAGTTGTAACATGGTATCAGAGCACGCCGCCGCCTTCTGCCTTTGGCCGAACGACGCTTGCCTTCGTGCATCTTCTCCGCCGAGTTAAGACGGCGCGGTCCACGACTCCTCTCCACTCACCTGCGCCGTTCTCGGACGTGGACGACAAGCTCCGCCATAGCCAGCTCCATTTCCATCCCTTCGAAGCCGACGCTCGCCTTGAGCACCACCAGCGACCTGGTTCACGTCTGAGGACGTCGGTTTTTTCGCTTGCTAGTGGAGGCTCCATCTTGCCTGATGCTGGCTCTCCGCTCTGCTCGCCTGCGCCTCGCTTGCTGGTGGAGGCTCCATCTTCCCCGACGCCGGCTCTCCGCTCCGCTCGCCCGCGCCTCGTTGGAGGAGCCTCCGCTCGCCTGCACCTGGAGTTTTTCCCGACGCTTGCGCTTGGAGGCCGCAGCGCCTTGAGGCCCCGCTCGCCTGTGCCTGGACGGGGCTTTCCCGTGCGCCTGGAGGTTCTGCTCTGTGCTTACTATTGCTCTACTACTACTGAGGCGCTGCTCTACTACTACTACTGCTCTGTCCCGGTTTGTGGACGAGGCACTATTTTTCTGCACTACGTCAGTTTTGGTTGTAGAGTTGGTGTAATAGTGGATGGGAATTCTATTTCTCCTCACTTTCTCTGCATGGGAGGTTCTCTTTTGGCCTTAGATATCAAGCTAGATGGCCAGAATTATCGTGAGTGGTCGTCATCGGTTTGCATGCTTCTTCGGTTTATTGATCTCCTCTCATATATTACGGCGGAGCCTCCGACCGAGAAGACTGATCCGAAGGAGGCTGTTGCAGGCGAAGTGTTGATGGTCGCGTTATGGGTATCTTATGTCACAGTGCTGAAATTTCAATCAGGATGGATTTTATTGATCTTCCAAGTTCTCGCAAGATGTTGGAGTATCTTCAGTAGCGTTATGAGCAGACCAGTGCGGCGTGTCGATTTTCTCGTCTACAAACTCTCCATGATTTACGTCAACAGGAGATGTCTATTGAGGAGTACTACAGTTCTTTAACTCGCATTCCACGACAGCTGACCTCCATGGTTCCTCTTTCCTATGCTGGATGTACTGGTTGTGTAGTTAGACGGGTCATGATGCGCAGAATTTAATGTGCACGTTTGTTATGCGCCTTCGCCCAGAGTTTGAGTCTATTCGAGCTCAACTACTGGGACGTGCTGTTCTTCCAACCATGGAGGAGGCTCTTGCTGTGTTGATTGCTGAGGAGACTCGACTTCGCTCTCTATCTTTCGGATCGACACTACCTCAGTTTATTTTTGCAGCACGTTGTCAGGAGGCTTATCAGCCTAGTTCACTTCCTGATGCTACGTCCAACTAGACTTTATGCTCTCACTGCAAGAAGCCTGGTCATCCTGTTCAGAGGTGCTACTAACTCCATCCAGAGTTGTGACCTGCATCTCATCGTCGTTGTCGTGGTGTGGTTGCTGCCACTACTCTTGCATCTGTTGGGGATTCTGCTCTTGTCACTCAGTTGGGTCAGCTTCAGTCACAGCTTCAGGCTCAAGTTCAGCAGCGGTCTTTATCAAATGCCCCTCCTAGTGGGTCTGCCAGTCTTGCTGTAGCCTCCTCTTCCGTGTCAAGTACTAGTCTTCCATGGGTTTTGGACTCTGGAGCTTCTTTTCATATGACATCGGATAAGTCTCATCTTGCATCATGTCGACCTGTTATGGATGGTTCCTGTATATAGACAGCCGATGGTACCTCATGTTCAATCACTCATCAGGGCACTATCTCTACTTCTCATTTTACTATTCCTGATGTGTCATTTGTACCTCAGCTTTCTATGAACCTTATGTCTGTTGGTCAGCTTGCTGATATGCATTACTTTGTTGGGTTTGATGACTCTACTTGCTATGTGTAGGATCGTCGGACAGGAGTCCTTGTTGGTACTGGCCATCGCCTTAGAGATTCTCAGGGTCTCTATTTCCTTGATCGTCTGAGTCTTTCATCTTCCTCCGCTCATGCATCTTCAGTTATTGTGTCAGCCTCTATTAGTTTTCCTCAGTGGCATCATCGGCTTGGTCATTTGTGTGGATCTCGTCTTTCTACATTAGCTCGTCAGGGTGTCCTAGGTCGTGTCATTGTCGACACTAGTTATGATTGTAAGAGTTGCAAGCTTGGTAATCAGCTACAACTCCCATATCCTACTAGTATGTCTCGGTCTAGTCATCTTTTTGAGTTAGTTCATTCTGATTTTTGGGGTCCTGCTTCTTTTGCTTTCAAAGGTGGCCATGTCTATTATGTAATCTTTATTGATGACTATTCTCGATATACTTGGATTTATTTTTTGAAACATCTTTCTCAACTCTTGTCCATTTTTCAGTCTTTTGCTCGTATGGTTCACACTCAATTCTCCACTCCTATTCAGACCTTTCGTTCTGATTCTGGGGGAGTACTTGTCGCATGCTTTTCGTCAATTTCTCTCCGCCGAAGGAACCCTTCCTCAGCTTTCCTGTCCTGGTGCCCATGCTCAAAATGGTGTTGCTGAACGTAAACACCATCATCTTATTGAGACTGCTCATACTCTTTTACTTGCATCTCATGTTTCACGACATTTTTGGGTTGATGCGGTTTCTACATCGGTCTATCTCATTAATATGTAGCCATCTTCTCGCCTTCAGGGAAAGTGTCCTGGAGAGCTTTTGTTTTCCACTCCCCCACGGTATGACCATCTTCTGGTTTTTGGTTGTACCTGTTATGTTTTGCTTCCGCCTCGTGAGCGCACCAAGTTAACAGCTCAATCTATTGAGTGTGTTTTTCTTGAATATAGTCTTGAGCATAAGGGTTATCGTTGTTATGATCCTTCTGCTCGGCGTATGCGCATTTCTCGTGTTGTTTCTTTTGTTGAGGATCAGCCCTACTTTTATTCTTCTACCACTCGGTCCTCCTCTCTCGCTGAGTCTCTATCTTTTCTTTATCTTCCACCTATTGTTTCGTCTGATACACCTCTTTCTGTGGAGTCCTTTTCTCCATCCTCAGTCAGATCACTGTTTCCTCTTCGCTATACTCGTCGGTCTAGGGTTCCTCCTGATACTGAGTCGTCCGCTGTTTCCCCCTCTGATGTCATGGCTAATACTGATGATACTCTTTCTGATGATCCTCCACCAGCACCGTCATCTCGGTATGAGCTTCGTGATCGTACTACTATTGCTGCTCCTGATAGATATGGTTTTTCTTTCTACTGCTGTTGTGCCTGAGCCTCACACTTATCAGGAGACTGTGGTTCATCCTGAGTGGCAGTCAGCTATGGCTGAAGAGTTAGCTACTTTGGATCGTACCAGTACGTGGGATCTTGTTCCTTTACCTGCTCATGCTGTTCCTATTACTTGCAAATGGGTTTTTAAAGCTAAGACCAAATCTGATGGCTCTGTTGAGAGGTACAAGGCTCGACTAGTTGCTTGTGGTTTTCAGCAGGCACATGGTCGTGATTATGATGAGACATTTGCTCTCGTTGCTCATATGGTAACGGTTCGCACTCTTATTGTTGTGGCTGCTATTCGCTCTTAGACTATCTCTCAGATGGATGTGAAGAATGCTTTTCTTCATGGTGATTTACAGGAGGAGGTTTATATGACACCACCCCAGGGTGTCGTGGCTCCCACTGGTCCGTTTGTCGTCTTCGTCGTGCTCTTTATGGCCCTAAACAGGCTCCTCGTGCTTGGTTTGAGCGGTTCAGTTCAGTTGTATTAGCTATTGGTTTCTTCCTGAGTAATCATGATCCTGCATTGTTTATTCATACATCTCCACATGGTCGTACTATGCTTTTACTCTATGTTGATGACATGCTGATTACTGGAGATGACAAGGAGTACATTGCTTTTGTTAAGCAACGGCTCAGTGAGCAATTTTTAATGTCGGATTTGGGTCCTCTACGTTATTTTCTGGGGATTGAGTTTACTCACACAAATGATGGCTACTATCTATCTCAGCAGCGCTATATTCAGGATCTACTTGCTCGTTCTGGTCTCACTGACAGTCGAACAGCTGCTACTCCTATGGAGCTTCATCTTCAGCTTCGTCCTACTGATGGCACTTTGCTTGAAGATCCTTCTCATTATCGTCATATTGTTGGGTGTCTTGTCTATCTTGCAGTAACACGTCCTGATATTGCTCATTCTGTTCATGTGCTCAGTCAATTTGTTTATGCTCCCACGTCTGTTCACTATGCTCACCTGCTACGTGTGTTGCGCTATCTACGAGGGACTGTTGATCGTTGTCTCTTTTACTCTTGGTCGAATCAGCTTCAGCTTTATGCTTACTCTGACTCGACTTGGGCAAGTGATCCTGTTGATCGACGATCTGTCTCTGGCTATTGCATATTTCTTGGGTCTTCACTTATTGCCTGGAAGTCCAAGAAACAAACTGCAGTTTCCCGGTCTAGTGCTAAGGCCGAGCTTCGAGCGTTGGCCACCACTACTTCAGAGATTGTTTGGCTTCGTTGTCTTTTAGCTGATCTTGGTGTGTCATACGATACTCCTGCATCTCTTCTGTGTGACAACACTAGTGCTATATAGATTGCTACTGATCCAGTGAAGCATGAGTTGACTAAGCACATCGGTGTAGATGCATCTTTCACACGTTCTCATTGTCAACAGAAGACTATTGCTCTTCAGTATGTGCCCTCTGAAATTCAAGTCGCTGATTTCTTCACCAAGGCTCAAACTCGAGAGCAACATTGCTTCCATCTCTCCAAACTCAATGTTTCATATCCTTCTGACCCATGTTGAGTTTGAAGGGGGGTGTTATGTATATGTGTATTGTGTATATGGCCCATGTAAGGCCCATGAGCTCTAGGGTTTGTATATATACTCACTATTCATCCAATAGAATCATGTGGTTGAGTTGTAACATTGTTTAGTATTTTCGGATTCAATATGTGTTTTCTCGGAATTTTCAAAAGGAAAATAATTATTTTCGAAAAAGAAAAAAACTCTACAAATTTCTATAACCTGACCCGCTTCGGCCGGGCCCGCTCGTTAGCAGCCCGAAACCGCTGCATTAACTCCGTCGCTCGCTCGCTCCTCTACCGAAACTGCCGCATTAACTCCGACGAGTTATTACGACTGTTTCGTAGCTCCTCTTCCCCTATAAATTGAACCATTGATTCCCCATTCCATACCCCACAAAGCACTCTTTAAGTTTTGGTCGAATCCCTCCGGAGCGTGACTTTGGTGAAGCCTTCGGCGAGCCATCCTCTACAACGTGTTTGTTCAATTTCGGTTGGAGTTCACTGGAGCACTGTCAGCCGCCTTTTCTTCTCCAACTCCGATGCTAACTCCGTCGAGCTTGATATCTTCGTCCGTTGGGTGTTTCCGTGAGCCCTTTTACCTACATGTTCCTCTCAACATTATCTATCTTTCTATTCAAACGAAATTTTGATTTCCTCAACGAGTTGTCACCGCCACAAAAGTTACCGCCACCACCTTCTTCTCCATCGCTGGAGCACCGTCGCCCATGCCACCCGAGCCATTGCTGTGTCCTTTCGCCCGTGACGCCGCCACTTGGAGGATCGTCGGGACCCCATCGTTCCATTTTCGCCATCACCCCGCCTCCCTGCGTAGGCTGCGGCCACCTCCTCTGTTTCTTCTTTGTTTTCTTTTTATCTCTCTTCCATGTGGACCCCACTTGGTAGCTCTATTATTTAGAGTAAATAAGTCCCAGGGAATATTCCTCGGAATATTCCTTTTCTTTCTCTTTTTTCCATAATTTTTATTTCCGACGAACTTCCGGAAGCTCATTCTTCATCCGAGCTTGATCCCATTTTTCGTCCTAAATTCATTTAAATTGAGCTCTCTCTTCCGTTATCGGTTTTGTTAATTTTGGATTTTATTTGAATTTATTTGTGCTCGTTCGTTTTCTCTCGTCTCGACAATGATTTCCAAGGAACGGGAGTAGGATTTGAAGATCAGAGTGTGGTTACTAACCAAGGCTAAGACAAGCTGTAACCTTTGATCATATTGTACCATATTTGCAAAAGTATATTATTTTATATCAACATGCATGCTACTTTTATATTAATTGTTTTATTAGAGTAGCTATGTACCTACTTGTTATTATGCCACATTGATTATCTTGAATGCTATGTATCCATTGTCACCATAGGTAGGGTTATTATTAGTTGAACATATTTGTACTACCAACATGGGTTGATGTAGATATAATTATACATGCTTATGGACTCATCTTTACATAATCAATTATGTTAACTTGACTTAATAAATATGGAATTGTGGTGCGAAATATGTTCAATTATGTTAACTTGACTTAATGAAATTTGGAATTATGGTGCGATGTCACTGTTGTAAAATTTGTTGTACCATAACAGGGGATGCCATTGGTATTGGTTAAACAAAATGGTTTTATGCTCGAGCGAGTAATCGTGTAATAAAGGAGGTGCCGCATTAACTCTGCCACCTGCTCCACTACCGATGTGTTCAACTAGGCGAGACAACCTCATCTCAATATGCAAACGACACCCCATTTACTGCACGATCACTCGCCTGAGGATAAAACTATTTTGTTTAACCAAGACCAATGACATCCCCTACTATAGCACAACAAATTTTACAACAGTGACATTGCACCACAATTCTATCTTATTAAGTCAAGGTAACATAATTGATCGTGTGAATATAAACCCATCGTACAACTAAGCATATATAAGCATATCTACGTCAATCCATGTTGGTAGTACAAATATGTTCAACTAATAATAACCCAACCTATGGTGACAATGGATATTTAGCATTAAGATAATCAAGTTGGCATAATGACAAGTTGGTAAATAGCTACTCCCAGAAAGTATATTGTTTTATATTGATATAAAACAATATACTTTTGCAAACACAGCACAACATGATCAAAGGTTACGACTTGCTTTGGCTTTGCTCAGCTACCACTTTCTGATCTTCAAATCCTGCTCTCGCTCCTTGGAAATCGTTCCCTAGATGAGAGAGAAAACAAACAAGATACAAATAAATCTAAAATTAACAAAACTAGTATTGGAAGAGAGCTCGATTTTAAATGAATTTAGGAAGAAAAATGGGATCAATCGGAGCTCGGATAAAGGAGAACGTGCTTCCGGAAGTTTGTTAGAAATGAAAATTATGGAAAAAGAGATAAAAAAAAGGAAACAGATGATGTTAGAAATGAAAATTATGGAAAAAGAGATAAAAAGGAAATAGATGAGGTAGCCGATGGCACTGGATGGCAAATGGCGGTGCGGGGGAGGCGGGTTGACGGCGAAAATGGAACGGCGGGGTCTCGGCGATCCTCCAGGTGGCGGCGTCGCTTGCGGAGGGACACGACTATGGCACTAGCCGCGGCGGCTTAGGTGGCACAAGCGACAGCGCTCTGGCGGCGGTAGCTTTTGTGGCGGTGGCAACTCGTTGTGGAAATCAAAATTCTGTGTGAATAGAAAGGTAGATAATGTTGAGAGGAACATGTAGGTAAAAAAGTTTGCGAAAATACCTAACGGATGAAGAGATGTGGCTCGATGGAGTTGGCGCTGGACTTATAAAAGGAAAGGTGGCCAACACTGCTCTGGTGAACTCCGGTCGATGAATAAACACATTGTAGAGGATGGCTTGAAGATGCTCTAGTAAAAAGTTGATCAATGGTGGACGGGAGAGCTCGCCAAAGGCTTCACCAGAGTTGGGGAAGAAGGGCTCTTTGAGGGCGCTCTGGAGGGATTCGGCCAAAACTGAAAGAGGGCTTTGTGTGGTATGGAATGTGGAATCCGTGGTTTAATTTATAGGGGAAGAGGAGCTACGGGACGATCGGAATACCTCGCCGGAGTTAATGCGGCGGTTTCGGGCGTGGGAGGCTGATGGGCGGACCCGGCCGAAGCGGGCCGGGTTAGAGAAATTTGTAGAGATTTTTTTTCTTTTCTGAAATAATTAATTAACTCTGAAAATAATTATTTTCTTTTTGAAAATTCCGAGAAAACACGTAATGAATCCGAGAGACTGATTTCTTTAAATCTAGAACTACTGGCAGTTAATGCTGAAGTAAACCTGGTCAAATGGGAAATCAATCTGCTTGGCTTGCAGAAAGCATAATGTTTAGTGTAGATGCAAAGCCAAAAAGGAAAGCAAATCATTTGGCTTATTCAAAGTCACAAATTATAATGTAAACATTTCCTAGTTCCTTAGTTCCTTTTTAGAAATTAGGCATTGCCAGTTTATCCATAGTTTCAAGTCAACTCTTGATAGGATTGGCACTGGTAAAATAGAATCCTCTTGAAGAGGTATATATTGGGAGCCTAAAAGCTATAGTTCTTAGCAGTTCGATTGGGTAGAATTGTTAACAAAAAATATCAAGGCTAGTCAGTCAGCTTTTATCAAAGGGAGGAATATTTTGGATGGGGTGCTTTCCCTTCATGAAATTTTACATGATCTAAAAAATACTAAGAAATCAGGGATAGTTCTCAAACTTGACTTTGAAAAAGCTTATGATAAGGTACAGTGGAGTTTTTTGAGATATGTGATGGTTGCAAGGGCTTTTCTCAAAAGTGGATTGATTGGGTTATGAGCTCTGTTCAGGGGGGGAAAGTTTGTATTAACATCAATGGGTCTGCTGGTCCTTATTTCACCACTCATAGGGGTCTGAGATAGGGAGATCCTCTATCCCCTCTTCTCTTCAACCTGGTGGCTGATGCATTGGCTGTTATGATTGAGAAAGCTCAAATTCAGGGTTTGATAAAAGGGGTGTCATCTCATTTAATTGAGGGAGGGGTCCCTCTTCTACAGTATGCTGATGATATCGTTTTGCTGTTGGAATACGATGACTCTTTCATTTTGAATCTCAAGTTTCTATTATATTGTTTTGAGTGGATGTTTGAGCTGAAAATAAACTATCACAAGAGTGAGGTTTATGTGATTGGGGTGGACCATCAAGATGCTATTAGGGTAGCTAACATGTTTAATTGTAAATTGGGTTCTCTACCCCTCACTTATCTTGGTATCCAGATTGACTCTAAAAAGGTGACTAAAGGGGCTGGTGAGAAGATTCTCATTAAACTGGGACATAGGCTGGACAGTTGGAAGAACAATCTCCTATCTTCTGGGGGGAGACTGATTTTGATTAACAGCTGCTTAAGTAATCAGCCTTTGTATAATATGGGTTTTTACAGACTTAGCAACCAGATCCATGGGAAGATTGACAGTATTCGTTCCAAATTCTTCTGGCGAGGTAATAGTGACAAAGCTAAATTTCACATGGTCAAATGGGAAGCTGTTTGCAGGCCAAGAGACTTTGGGGGCTTAGGGGTCCTTAATACCAAGCTTATGAATGACTGCATGCTCAACAAATGGATTTGGAGAATGAATGGTGCTAAGGATGAGCTGTGGTTTCGTTTACTTAAAGCTAAGTATTTTCCCCAGGGTGACTTCAGGGACGCTTTTGATCGTAAGGGGTCTCAATTCTGGAATAATCTGAGCAGAGTGAATCGTCTCTATAGCAGGGGTGTTTCCTATCAGGTGGGCAATGGTAAGAATATCTTTTTTTGGAAGGATGTTTGGATTGAGGATTGCCCACTGTATATTAGGTTTAGCAGACTGTTTAATATCTGTGCTGATCCTAACATCAAAATTGCAGAGTGCCTGGTTCATGGTACTTGGGATATTAGGTTTGTGAGGGCTTTTGGGTTGTTAGAAGAGAGCCTCTGGAAGAATTTGAAAGAGCTAATTCAAGGGGTGATTCGCATGAGGCGTTGATAGAGTTATCTGGTGCTTGGATAATTCCAAACGGTTCTCTGTCAAGTCCCTTTATAGACATAGTATTTTTGGGGGTATTGTTGCTATTAGACTGAAACACATTTGGACTACTAGGATCCCATTGAAGGTTAAGATTTTCCTTTGGCAATTGTTTCTGAATAGACTTCCTACTACTGATCAAATGGCGATGAGAAACTAGAAAGGGGATACTAAATGCTGGCTTTGTGGAGTTCAAGAAGACTCTAACCATGTTTTTTTTTTCAATATTTAATGTCTAACTTTGTTTGGACCTGCTTCAGAGAAATTTTCCATTGGAAGAGATGCCCCCAGACTTTAGATGATTTTCATCTAGGATGGTTAGAATGCAGGGGTGCTAATGACTATAATCTTGGGTTATTCAGTTTTGCAGCGTATGCATGGACCATTTGGAAATGCAGGAACCGAGGAGCGATTGAGAAGACTTTTTGTAAGCAACCTATTGGAGTTGTTTTCAACATTGTGTCCTGTTTGCAGCGATGACGACCACTCATTCGAAAAAATGACCAGAAGAAGCTGGGAATGCTGCTGGAGCTGACTTTGGATTGGCTGCGCAAAAACTGCTCTTGACTTCTCAGTGATCTTTGGCAGCTTCTCTTGCCTGGACGATTCTGTCATCGTTTAAGTACTGTTCTTTTGCTAGTAGTCTGTAGTGGCGGCTGTATGAGTCTTTAAGGGGTTTGTAGTGACTTGGATCTTTTCTGTTCTGATCGTCGTTTGCTTTTGCTGCTGGAGCCGGTTATGGTGCACCAAGACGCAGTGGAAGACTCTCATTAAATAGATGCTGATGGGAAGCTGGAGGTTTTCATTTTGCGCATGGGGAGGCTGGCTACAGGTTTCAGTTCCAGATTGCCTTCTGTGCTGTTTGCTATACTGTGGTCTAGTTGAATTTGGTGTTTTTTTGTTGATGTTCCTTGTGCTTCTCGCTTGTTATATGATAGCTGGTATCCCCAGCATCCTCTCTGTCTGATACTCTGTAAGAATTGTTATTTCGCTTTATAAAAGCTGGGTATTCTTCCCCCTTAAAAAAAAAAGCTATAGTTCTGACGTGTCTCTTCTCTCCTGGTCTATCTACATTATCTGGAATGTAAAGTTCTGTTGTCATCACGAACTTGATTGGCAGAGCACAAGATACATCTGTTGTAATAGAAATGGTAGCCAGTGCTCTTCTGAAACGATTAAAAAGGTGTAAAATCAGATGAAAATTTAGAACTCAACTTGTGGTGCGGCATTGATGCCATACAGAACAAGCAATCTGACGTATTTTTAATCAGTTACATTTATATATTTTTTCCTAAAAATAATTTCCTAAAGTTGGTATATGGACTATGGAGTTGAACCGCATCGGAATATCGTTGTAACCACATAGATGTGACTAATGATATTCTTCACATTGTAGGTTTTGGTTGATCACGCCGACTTCCTCAAGGAACCCCAGATGCTGTGCTAAGAGGCAAACCTTATGTAGTAACTCCGGTCTGCTATGTAATAAAAAGCGGGTTCGGCAAAATGAACAGAAATAAATACTTCCACACAGGTTGTGCTTTTCCTAGTTTGGTTTGGGATTGGTTCTGTATCTGCTATGCATTGCTACCTGTAGCAACATGACTACTAGTAGCAATGCATAGCAGATCATTGCTACCTGTAGCAACATGACTACTGAGATGGAATGGACTTTGAGACGGCACCCCCTCCGGCTCTGGCGGCGCCTAGGGCGATTTGAGCTCCCCCCCAACCCTCCCCCGTCGGTGCCACTCTGGCACCGGCGGCCACCCAATCCTCTCCTCCCCCTAGCCCCCCTTCCCAGGAGCGAGCGATGGTCCCCAAGCTGCTCCTCCAGACCCCTCCTCCCCCCCGCCGCCTCCTTTCCCTTTCCGCGCCCCCGCCGTCTCGTCTGCCGGCAAGACCCCCTTCGCCTCCCCTATCCTCGGCCCTCCCCTCCCTACCTTCCTCCCCTTAGCCTTGCGCCAACCTCCCCCTCACCCCAAACCCCTCCCGCGGCCAGATCCGGATCTTATTTGGCTCCCTTGCAGTCTCTCCTCCCGGGGTCTGGTTGCTGCCCCCAGAGCTAGCGTTGCACATTCTCAGGTGACTATCCCCTCTAGCGGTGCCCTCCCTGGATCTCCGGCCTCCTCTCCGAGCCATCGTCAGCAGGTCCAAGCTCCATCTTTCGTTCAAATCCTCCAGAGACAGGCTCCTTTAAACTCCACCTACTCATTCATTGCGTCTGGCTCTCGGCGCAACCACTGTCCACCGAAGCACATTCAAGAGCAGCACTTTCAAGTGACTCAGTGCTTCCCTAGAGCTACGGATCTAGCTCGGTGCGGCCCGTCTCGTCGAAGCAACCTTGAGGATGCAGCGTATCCTTTGGTTAGTGAAGGCTCTCTGGTCAGTGAAGGCTCTTTCTCGCCCCCTCCCAATGCCGTTAGGCCCAGCGCAGAAGAAGGATGGCAGGTGGTTCAGCGGCCTCGATGGTGGCACGCTGCAAGACGCATTTCCTCCACCCACTCCAGCTCATCCTCAGCTTCCTTCCTCAATAAATCTACAGGAAGGTGCTATCGCTGCCTTTCAAGAGATCACCAAATTGCTAGCTGCCGTGACCCCTTTCGGTGCATCCTCTGCTTCCACTCTGGTCACGGCGCTAGGGAGTGCCGGAGCAGGTCAAACCTCCACCGACCTCTCTCCTAGTGGCGTCAAGCCTCTCTACAGGACCTTCAGTGCTCAGCTCCTCGGCGCCCGGCTCCCTCTCCAGACATGGTGTTCCTTGGTGCCCCTGACACCCGCCCGGCTGAGGACTATTGCATTGTCAACACCAACCCTCAGCTAGATCGCGACTGCCAAGACTGGGAAGACACCGCCCTTGTTGCTTGGGTGCTTCGGGGTGACTCCAACTCTGACGACAGAGCAGTGGCGGAAGCGGTTCGCCGCCGTTTCGGCCTTCGCCGAGAAGAGGTCTCTGTCTCCCTCCACCACCCAGAGACCTACCTGCTCAGGTTCAACACCAAGTTCTCTCAGGACAGAGTGAGGGAAGCAAAAAAATTCCATCATGAAGACTTGGAGATCCATGTTCGACCATGGAGGGCGGTGAGTCATGCCCTTGGAGCTGCTATGTTCTTCCGTGTCCGGCTCTATCTGGAAGGCCTCCCGGTCTTCGCTTGGACGCCGGATGTTGCAGAACGTCTAATTGGCAGGAAGTGCTCACTCATTCCATTGAAGGTGTCTCGGCGAGTTGGGAGGACACGAGGACCCTCAACCTCTGGGCTTGGACTGCCAACTCGAGCTCCATTCCAAAGGTGGCTTGGATCTCCTTCATGCACAGAGGGGAGGACCTAAACCGACCAGACGCGAACTCCCGCCTCCCGGACAAATGGAGGCGTGGTCTCACCCATCAGGTGATCCTTCACCTGGACTACGTCGAGGATCACACGGCTGCCCCCCTTGACGACTTCCTCTCGGCTATCGACATCGCCCCGTACGAGCCCATCACAACCCGGCTTCCCTGGAACCTGGGGGTTGTTGATGGAACACCGGAGTCTAGGGGGGCGAGCCATGTCCCCCCTCATCCGTCGAGGCAAGACGAGGAGACGGGGGCAAACCCAATGGACGATCGTCGCAATCCTCGTGACCAGCGTTGTCCCTCCCGCCGTTCGGCCTGTGACGACCACCCCCCTCCTCACACTAGAGGTGCAAGGACTACGACGACAGCGAAGGCGGCAATGGCTGCCACACCAGTCAGCGAAGCCTCAGGCCCCTTGGATCCTCGGCCAACATTCGCCTCGATTCCGGCCGGGACCGCGACAGATCCCCTTGGGGTCACCATCATGGCAGCAACAAGGAAGGGCGTCGTAGGGCCGGGGAGGCTGGGGTCCCTTCCCAGCCTCTCTTCGGTCCTTCCATCACCCCTCCGGAGCAAACCAAGGTTTTAGTGGATCGAAGGCTGCAGGACCTCTTTGCGTCCTATGCCAAGTCCATGCGCGAAGCAATTCAGGAGTTCCATGACAACAACCAGCCTCAATCCCCCTTACAGGAGGAGCTGCGAGGAGACTGGCTACACAAAGTGGAAGAATACGTCAAGGCTGCGTTGACGGCCGCTGTGCAACTTAGCCTTATCCCGAGCAGCTCGATGGCAGCACGGCCTAAGGCAAGCTGGACATCCTTTCTCCAGGCGGCGGGCCACCTTGCTGCCCCAATGTCCTCCTTAGTAGTTCCTGGCTAGGAGTGCTGCTTGGAGTACAGCCCTAAGGACAGGGCATTGACGGCCTCTAGCGAGCACCAAGGGTCGCTTCAGCTCGGTCCGCTGACCCACTTGAAGCCAGCCTTCTCCGTTGACTCTATCTTGGGAAGCCACGTCCTGGTGTCAACCGCGTCCCCGAGAGCCGAGGCGGGACCTCGGCGCGAGGGCGATTGCTGTGATTTCGTGTTTTGGCTAACTCCTCTTCTTTTCAGTTCAACGACCTTGATCTCCCCTTTGCCCCCCTTCAGCTCCAGTCACACGCGCCGAAACCTCCACTGGACCTGGCACCCCTCTCCTCCTCCGATGCCTGCATGGGTTCCAGCTCGGTGGACAGGGCAGTGATGGGTTCAGGCGAGCTCCATGGGTCTTACCAGGTCGATTCATCTACCCTTTTAGAGCTGGCCCCCCTCCGTCGTTCCTGCCTTGGGAGGCTGCGCCCCGGTATCGCCTGCGTCTCCACAGGAGCTGACTGGGCAGCTCCAGGCGGGCGAGTCTCCATTTGCTCACCAGGAGAGGGTCGACCGCAGCCCACTTCACCAACCGGCCCTAGCTGCTCAGGAGGAGCAGGGGACAGCATAGTGGCACGCTCTCAAGGTGGCCCTGTTCTCCAGCTCGCCTCCTTCGATCATCGCAACACCAGCCTCCCCACAAGCCAAGCGCACAACCGGACGGGTCAACCTCCGCCGCAGCGTTCGCCTGGTGGCCAAGTAAAGGCCGGGATCTATGCTGGTTCGTGCCCAGGAAGCCCTTGCCTACAAGTTGGGCACCCTCCCCAAGGACTGCCCTCTCTCGGAGACAACGCTCAATGAGTACCTTGCAACCTTCGAAGCCCCCCTACCGGAAGACACCATATCTGCTCTGGCGCAGCTATTCAAGGTGGACTGTCAGCTTACTCAGCGAGCGGACGACGCACTCGTCGAGTTAGGAGGTCATTTCCTTCCGGACAGCCATGTGGTCGTGGCTTCGTCTTCTCAAGCTCCTCCAACTGCGCTAGGTGCCCAAGTTGGGGCGGCCTAGAAGTTGGTACACCTTTAGTTGAAGATTGCCATTTCCCGGACCATGCAGTTTACTTTCTTCGACGTTGGTTTTCCTGCGGCTTTTGCTTCTGTGTCGTTGTTTAAGTCTAGCTTGTCTTGTGGTTGTCAACTGCTGTTGCTTTGTGAACTGTTGAAGTCTTCGCTGTTTCATGCTTGTCAACTGCTGATGCTTTGGGACCTGAAGATGTCTTCGTTGTTTAACGCTTGTCAACTGCTGATGTTATGTGAGTTGATGAAGTCTTCGTTGTTTCATGCTTGTCAACTACTGTTGCTATGTGCACTGATGAAGCCTGCGTTGTTTAATGCTTGTCAACTGCTGATGATTTGTGAACTGGTGAAGTCTTCGTTATTTCCTGTTTGTCATACGCTGAAGTTTTGTCAACTGCTGAATTTCCATTCCCTTAGCTTCTACCGGATCTCCCTGGTTTCGGTCTGCAGTCCAGGCATAGTTTCACGGTCCTTGCCAACTAAGACGCCCCCCATTGCGCTTGCCATATGCTGGTTTCCCCAGTCCAGTCGGCCTTTTCACGGCTGCTTGGTGCTAGCCTCGACGACCATAAGCAAGAAATTTTTCTAATGTTCGGGAGGGAGATTACGGAACAGCCAAAGGGCTGCTCACCATTAGCAGCGAGACTAGTGGGAGCGCGACTCCAGAAGAAATTAGATCCCAAATTTTGGACAAGAGTTGGAGACCAGGGCTTGTTAACTGATACCATGGTAGGAAGACGCAGTGGGCTCAGGATGGTAGCCTACTCCTTGGCGAAGCTTGCAAGTAGATTTCCATCGTCGACTCACGGCAAGCCTCAACCAATCAAAATGACCGAACTACATTTCTTTCCAACCGCCCAGGCCGCTCAAGCCACCCCCTTCCCAGTGGTTGCCGCCTCCAATAATGGATAGACCAAGCATCAACATTCTTTGCTGGAATGTGCGGGGTCTCAACAACCAGGCCAGGAAATCGCTCATCCAGGAGACCCTCTTCTCTACAACGTGCCACCTTGTTTGCCTTCAGGAAACCAAACTTACTTCGGTGGACTAGAATCTTGCTTGCTCTCTTGGGGGATACAACCTTCGAAACTTCGCCCACAACCCGGCGGAGGGTACGAGGGGCGGAATCCTCCTTTGGAATAATGAGTACATTGAGGTTGAAGATGTTCTCAACTCGGTCTTTAGCCTGTCGGTGACGGTGTTCTTAAAAGAGTGCAACTCATCTTTTCGTCTCACAATAGTCTACGAGCCATCCCAAAGCAGAAACAAAGCAACCTTCCTCCAAGAAATTGCTTCTTTAAAACCTACCACTGGCACCAACTGGCTGGTTTTAGGTGATTTCAACCTCATCTACCGTGCTCAAGACAAAAAGAACTCCAACATTAACCCTCGTCGCATGGCACATTTCCGCAACACTCTCAACGCTTGCGAACTAAAAGAAATACACCTCGAGAACAGAAAGTTCACTTGGAGCAGTGAACGCCAAAGACCCACTCTGGTCAGGCTGGACAGAGTCTTCTCTAACGAAGGCTGGGACACCGTCTTCGAGAACCACATTCTTCAGGCGCTATCTTCTTCGATCTCCGATCACTGTCCCCTTCTTCTTTCCAATTTTTTCGGACCTGCTCGGCCTAAAACTTTCCGTTTCGAAAATTTCTGGATCAAGATGCCAGGGTTCTTCGAGACGGTCCAAAAGGCATGGCTAGCACCCTGCACGCACACAGAACCCATGCATAGGCTGCATCACAAGCTAGCGTCCACGGCTTTCGCCCTAAAATCGTGGAGCTCTTCCCTCGGCCTAAGCTCCTTCTCCACATGGCCTTAGAGCTTATTCTCCGGTTCGATGTGGCTCAAGAGTGCAGGGCCTTGTCATCATCAGAATTGATCTTGAGGGCCAACCTAAAGAAGAGAGTCCTGGGTCTGGCAGTGATTGAGCGAACTAGGAAACGCAAGTGCTCCTGAATCACCAATCTCAGAGAATATGACGCAAACACAAAATTCTTCTATATTAAAGCAAACAACTGTAAAAGGAAAAACTACATCCAAAAGCTTCAAAATGGCCTAGGCTGGGCGATCTCGCACTCAGAGAAAGAAGAAGACATAATACACAAGCACTTCCAGGAATCGTTGGCTAGGCTTGCTCCGCGCGACACGGACCTAACTGGGAGACTTTGCACCCCCTGGCGCAAGAATGGCACATTCTGCAAAATGCCTTCACGGAATCTGAAGTGCGCCTTGCTCTAGACCAACTACCGGGAGACAAAGCCCCCGGGCCGGAAGGTTTCTCTACTAACTTCTACAAATCTTGCTGGTCAATCATTAAAGCAGAAATCATGACAGTGTTCTACAGTTTTCACTCCCTGCGCACGTCGCATCTCCACTTACTTAATACAGCTAATATTGCGCTGATCCCAAAAAAGGAGGGAGCCGACAAAGTTCAAGACTACAGACCTATCAGCCTTATTCATGGGATCGGTAAGTGGATTGCAAAAACGCTTGCGCTGTGGCTGGCGTCGTTCCTTAATAGCTTGATATCGCGAGCTTAGAGTGCCTTCATCAAAACAAGAATCATTCATGATAACTTCCTCTACGTCCGCAACCTGATCACAAGACTTCACCGCTCCAAAACCCCTTCGCTCCTTTTCAAGCTAGACATAGCCAAGGCTTTCGATTCGGTCCGCTGGGACTATCTTCTGGATCTGCTCAGCAAAGAGGTTTCCCCCTTAGATGGACAAATTGGGTGGCAGCCCTCTTAAGGTCTGCCTCATCGAGAGTTCTTCTCAATGGCATCCCTGGCAATGCGATTACTCACGGGTAGAGACCCCCTTTCTCCCTTCCTCTTCATTTTGGCCATCGACCCCATCCAAAGCCTCCTAGAGGCGGCTGCGAATTTGGGACACCTCGCCCCCACGCGCGATCGCCTAGCCAGAATCAGAACCTCCATCTACGCGGACGATGCGACTATATTCATCAACCCTAACCCAAGTGAAATATACATAACCACACAGATCATCCTCAACTTTGGGAAGGCCACCGGCCTTCATACCAACTTTCAGAAAAGCATAGTTCTTCCAATTAGTTGTGACCACTTAGACCTTACCTCGATTCTCCTTGACTGCCTGGCAATCCGCTCAACTTTCCCGATCAAGTATTTGGGACTTCCGATCACCTACAGAAGGCTCCGTAGAGTGGACTTTCAACCTCTTCTCGACAAGGTGGCAAGCAGGTTGGCAGGGGTGTCTCCTATCTCCAGCAGGGCGGGCTACTCTAGTAAAATCTGTTCTCACCTCAATCCCAATTTACTATCTAACAGTCTTCAAAATCCCCAAAGCGATTCTCCTCACTATAGACAAAATAAGGCGATGCTTCCTCTGGGCCGGTCACGACAATCTCTCGGGTGCAAAGTGCAAAATCAACTGGGATAGAGTGTGTCGTCTAACCCATCTTGGCGGTTTAGGCATCATTAGTCTACCGCAATTCTCCTCGGTGATCGGACTGCGCTGGCTTTGGCAAGAATGGAAGAACTCTTCCAAACCCTGGGTTGTTATGGAAATTCCTTGGCACGACTCAGATCGAAATCTTTTTGCGGCGGCAACAAGGATCACCCTCGGGGATGGAAAAACAGTCAAATTCTGGTTTTCGGCGTGGTTATTTGGAGAGGCCCCCAAAGACATTGCCCCTAGCATCTTTGCAACTTCTCTTCGCAAAAAACAGATTGTGTTCTCGACTTTACATAATGGGCGGTGGGTGTAGGACATCAATCTCACGACAGGATTCTCGGTCCTACACATCGATCAATTCGTGGCACTGTGGACCAAAATCAACCAAATTCAACTAATTCAAGGCAACCCCAATGAGATTTCTTGGAAACAAAGTCAGAGCGGAACCTACTCTTCAAGATCCGCCTACGCTTTACATTTTTTGGGTTCCATCGCAACCAACTACAATTCTTTAATCTGGCAATCACAAGCCCCTCCAAAGGGAAAACTTTTCGCTTGGTTAGCAATTCAAAAAAGGCTTTGGACCTCTGACAGGCTCGAAGCAAGGGGTGGC